>JALAJA010000076.1:17500-27500 GCA_023376005.1 Doryteuthis pealeii
TACATGGTACAATTCCTGACTTGGCTTAAAAGGGATAACATTTTAAGATTGAAATCTATTTCCTCAAACAAAGGCAAAGTTTTGGAGAAAATTTTTTTGGGTAATTCTGTATGTTAATTTGCACCTTTCGCCACATGGGAGACATTACTGTTCCGAAATCGACCTTCCCAGTCATCATATTCTAAGCCTTGCCCAGACTGTGCTAGGTTACATGGTACGATTCCCGCCTTGGCTTAAAAATTATATAGTTTGGTTTGTTTTACGGCATATCAACCTCGGTGGGTCATTTAATGCCGATAAAGTTTTGAAATAAATCAATTCTTAATGGATAATACAATTTTTTTATAAATACATTTTTCTATTTAACCCATAGATGGGACCCTAACAGGTACTACCACTCCGGGCCAGAGTGGACCAGGGAGCAATGGTGATGAAGAGGTGCTCCACATTCACCAAACCTCCAGAACTGGAACCTCACCATCAGATAGAGTTTAACGTCATTCCCAGGACATGTAGACCCGCAGCCACCGCCTTCTAGCACCCATATGATAAAAAGGGGTTGGGGCTTGCCATAAAGGCAATAGGGTTGGGAAAATCCTATAGGTGCTAGGGCTTGACGTGACCAGCCGATTGATCGGAGGGGGCCTCTCCGCCCGCCCGTCTAGCCCAAGATAGGGCCAAAGTGGAGTATTGCATGTCATGAACTGTTCATCCACCTGGGCTCTATCCTTAAGCACCACGGGTCGCCACCCACGGCAAACAGATAGCCCCATTGGGGGAGACTTACCTCTCTGCAGAGGTGCAGTCGGTGCATTCTAACGCCCCAGCCGACAGGGCAGTAAAAATTATATAGATTCTATTAATAAAAAGTGACGCCACAAACTTTGATGGGGCACTAAGGAAATAATCTGCTAATTTGTTTACAAATGTAAGTCTTTTTGACACTTACCGGCTTTTTATCGTGTTGATGAAGGTCAGGCCACGGGGACAGGGGGAGTCGGGGTACCCCGGGGGGGCCTCTGCTAGATTTTATCAACCCAGAATAACAACAAATACTGATTAAAGTAATGACAAAACAATCCTCGGCAATTTTGGATGGAATTAGCTAGTTATCCGATTTTCCCAGGCTTTGCCCCTGGGGGCCCTAATGAGGGGTCACTCGCACGATCGTCGTATTGATTGGATAAAAGAACCGTGGGAATGTTACCCAGGGGCTGCTTGCTCTGGAAATGTTGGCGTATTGGTTACGTGGTCTGGTCAAACTTTACCAGGCCACTCCTGTGATGTGGTTGGGTGTGTGTGTTTGGAGTAGTGGTAGGGAAGGTGGGCAGAATAGGAAATTTTGGGAGGGGACCTGCCTCTAGTCTTACATTGTATAATGACATGCTTTCCTACCCACATCAATTTATACTGATTACGACGACGCCGTGTTCACCAAAATTGTGCCTCTCCCAACAGGGTAGCCTCACCCACCCGGACCATTCTTGTACACAACAGGTCTCACCTATATTTCTTTGTGTGTCTTCCACTTCTCACTTCCTCTCATCTTTCGTCCTCTATCCAATACTATCCACCACCCCCTGGGACGCATCGCAGAGTATAAGGGTTAGCAAGCGAGGCTAGAAGACCTCATTGTTAATGAGTTCGATTCTCACTGAGTACCCCATATCTATCTTTGTGCATGTGTGTGTCTGTCTGTCTCTCTCTCTAATATCTGCATCTCTCTATCTCTCTCTCCTTTTTTAAATCTCTGCTTGATTCTCTCTCTCTCTCTCTCTCTCTCTCTCTCTGTATATGTCTCTTGTATATATCTCTCATTTCTCATCTCCCCTCTCATTTCTTCTCTCTCTCTCTCTCTCTCTCTCTGTAGTCTCTCTCTCTGTAAGTCTCTCTCTCTCTCTCTGTTAGTCTCCTCTCTCTATCATTTTTTATCCACATCGACTCTCTTTTCACACCTCTTCTCTCTCTCCAATTTTACTCTCTCTCTCTCCCTCTCTCTCTCCTCTCTTCCCCACCTCGTCTTAGTCCTCTATCTCTCCCTCATTAGTCTCTCAACCTTCTCATCTTTTTTCTCTCTCTCTCTCTCCTAAACATTCTTTCACTCCTTTCATTCTTTTTCTCTTCCCTCCTCTCCTCTCCTTTCTTCTTGTCCCTTTTCTCCACTTTTTTTTTCCTCTTTCTCTCAACCCTTTCTCTCTCTCTCCTTTAATTTCTTCTCATTTTCTTTGCTTTCTCCTTCCTTTAATCGACCCCTCTCTCTCTCTCTCTCTTCTTTCTCTCTCTCTTTCTTTCTCTCTCTCTCTTTCTCTTCTCTTTCATTTCTCTCTCTCTCTTTCATTTCTCTCTCTCTCTTCTTCTCTCTTTCTCTCTCTCTCTTTCTCTTTTCTCTCTTTCCTTTCTCTTCTCTCTTTTCTCTCTCTCTCTCTTTCTCTCTCTCTCTTCTCTTTCTCTCTCTTTCTCTCTCTCTCTCTTTCTCTTTCTCTCTCTTTCTCTTTTCTCTCTCTTTCTCTTCTCTCTCTTTCTCTTCATCTCTCTCTTTCTCTCTCTCTCCTTTAATTTCTTCTCCTTTTCTTTGCTTCTCTTTCTTTGTTTTCTCTCCTTTAACTGCCCCTTCTTCTTTCTTTCTCTCTCTCTCTCTCTCTCTCTCTCTCTCCTCTCTCTCTCTCCTTTTGAAATATCTCTGCTTGATTTCTCCTTCATTTGAATCTGCAACAGTTTTTTTTCTCTCTCTCTCTCTCTCTCTCTCTCTCTCTCTTCTCTCTCTCTCTCTCTGCATTTTGAAGACCTATTCCTTTGAAAAATTCTGTCCGCTCCCTTTGAAAACCACTCCGAAGACCTCACCACTTTCTTCTTCCATGTTCCCAAAATTCTAGATTACCCATTGCCTCATCCCCTCTCATCCCCACCCTACACTTTGTTTTCCTCTTTTATAGTCAAAGTAATCAAGTTTAATTATGCAAATGAGGCTATTACAAGAGTGAAAGGAGGAGGAAGGTCAAGGTTTGGCTATCCTTCCTATTCTTGAACCTACTGCTGTTGTTGTTGGGGGGGGGGTCCCCGTTATTGTTTTTGGTTGATATCTGAACTTTTTGGATTTTGTCTTTTCCCGTGATTGTTTTTGATTGATATCTGAACTTTCCTCCAAAACTGAAGTTTCTATTCACAAGACATTGATTCTAAACTATTACTTATCGCGAGTGAGATCCTCACTGGTTGCCCCATAAAAATCCCCACGGAAATATATAACAATATAATAAGAAATGTCCATTCCATGCGGTTTTATTTAATACTAGAAGTGGCTACCCAGCGTCACCTGGGTCGAGGGGGGATTTTTTTAAAAATTAGTCTTGCAGATCCATTATTACTTATCGAGAGTGAGATCCTCGCTTGTTGCCCCATAAAAATCCCCACGGAAATATATAACCATATAGTAAGAAATTTCCATTCAATGATTTACAATTGAAAAAAAAAAGATATAATTGATGCAATTAATTCAATCAATCAATATTATATTTCAACACGAAAAAAAAAAAACATAAACAAAGATAAACAAAATAACATGAATAATTTGAATTTCTAAATATCTTCCCAAATATAACTCAAATCTTCATTATTTGCTCAAAAACCAAGCCCTGGGGATATTTAATGTGTATATATATATATTATTTACTTTGTCGTTACTTATTTTATTTTCGGAGTTTCCTCTGGGCAGTATATAAAGTGCAGTTGTGTGTATACGTATGTCTGGAGGAAACTTCAAAAATAAAACAATTAAAGACAAAGTGAATACATATACACATTAAATATCACCAGAGCTTGGTTTTTAAACAAAATTAATGAAGATTTGATTTATATTCGTGAAAATAATTAAAAAATAAAATTTAAATGATAACAGCATAGATTTTTTTTTTTTCATTGCCAGGTCTTTTTTTTTTTTTTTTTTTTTTTTTACATAGGGAATTAAATGGGGCATTCATGATGATTCAATTCACGATTCAGTAATAATGGATCTGCGGGACTAACTTGAAAAAAAACTCTACCCAGGTAACGACAGGTAGCTGCTGCTAGTGCATATATAATGGGCAGTTGTTTATGTATGTATGTCCAGAGGAAACTCTGAAAATAAAACAATTAATGACAAAGTAAATATATATACACATTAAATATCACCAGGGCTTGGTTTTTAAACAAAAATAATGAAGATTTGATTTATATTCATGAAGATAATTGAAAAATAAAATTTAGATGATAACAGCATGGATTTTTTTTTTCATTTAATATTCTAAATAGGAGACATTAATTTTCTTTTCAAAGTGTCTGGATCCAATACAAATTCTTTTTTACATAGGAATTTTAATGGGGTGTTCTGTGAGGATCCAACTCGCGATTCAACAATAATGGAGACTAATTTTTACCCCTTCTCTACCCAAGTGATGCTGGGTAGCTGCTTCTAATCTTATTATAATGGAGATTCGATGTCTGTTCGAAAATTTTAAATATTACAAACCATTACGGTTACGGACATTGCTGTTATTTAGATACACTTAATGACTCCCCCACCCAATATGGGTGTCAAAAAATTCCTTGATCACAAAACCACGCTCCTGCAATTTACGTGAATGCTAAAATCTTGTTATAATAGAGATTCGGTGTCTGTCCGAAAAATCCAAATAATAAAAAACATTTTAGTGACTATTTCTCTGAATGTTTGAGATGAGGCTTGATGATTAGTATTATCTGCGTTATTCGGACTATTGTTCCCATCTTCATTGTTATTTGTACAACATTTCGGCATTAGGTTTATTAGTTCCCAAAATTCACACTCAATTGTCCAATTGGACATATGGCCTAGTGGATAAGGTAGTTAAGTCAAGTGACAGTTATCTCTGGATCCCGGGTTCAATCCTGAGTAGAGGCAGTTAGAAAAATCATTAACACAACTCCTACCCCAGCTATGGTTAGCGGAATGAGAACAGGATACCCCCGTGGAATAAATAAAGGGTTAGGTTCAAAGTTCCATGATGGCTCCTGATTACGACAAGAAAGTTCCCGAGTTCGAAAAGAAGATTCCCGAGTCCGAGAAGGTTCCCGAGTCCGACAAGAAATACCTGAAGAAGGCCGTAGGGCATATCGGCCGAAACGTTGTACAAATAACAATGAAGATGGGGACAATAGTCCAAATAACGTAGATAATACTAACATTTTAGTGACATCCCCCCCCAGTCCCAATGTGGATGTCAAAATATTCTTTGACTGCAAAACCACCCACCTGCAATTTATGGGAATACTAACATCATATCATCGGAAAATTTTAAATGATACAAACCGTTACAGTTACGTAAAGTGCTGTTATTCACACACTTTTAGTGCCTCAACCCCACCCAATGTGGGTGTCGAAAAAATTCCTTGATCACAAAACCACCCTCCTGCAATTTACGTGAATGCTAAAATCTTATTATAATAGAGATTCGGTGTATGTTGGAAAATTTTAAATGATACAAACCTTTACAGTTACGAGAGTGCTGTTATTCACACACTTTTAGCACCTCAACCCCACCCAATGTGGGTGTCGAAAAATTCCTTGACCGCAAAAAACCACCCTCCTTCAATTTACGTGAATGCTAACTTCTTATAAATAAAAAGTCATGACACCTTAAATGTCTGTAAGGTTTTCCCAGGACCTTGTGTAAGAATAATTACGGTAAATGACAGTCGGCAAAACTGTTTAAGATTTTTGGGCCAAAAGTTGTGCGTTGCCTTTTTCTCATCTGAGTTTTCTGTGTCCAGACGTTTGCATTCTTCATACGAGTAACCTTTGTCGAGTGTCTCTCTCTCTTTTACAATCTTAAGTCATTTTGACAATGCCATTTATTTCTATGATTACCGGTATTGGTACTGTTAATAAGCTGGGGTTCAATAGTTTCTAAAGAAAATAATTATATTAAATAACAGTCTTCTCACTCTTCTCTAATATATAAATTCATACAGTCTCTCTCTCTCTCTTCTCTCTCTTCTCTCTCTTCTCCTCCATGTCTCACTCTTCTCTGTCTGTCTGTCTGTCTGTCTCTCTCTCTTTCTCAGTCTTAATTTTCTTTACTGTCGTTTTCTTCCTTTCCTTTCTTTTCTCTATCTCTCTTTCCTGTCTTCTCTTTTTCTTCTTACCCCTGCTCCTCTCTCTCTTCTCTCTTCTCTCTCTCTCTCTCTCTTCTCTCTCTTCTCTCTCTCTCTCCTTTGTCCCATCTTTTTCTCCCTCTCTTCTCTTTCTCTCTCTTCTTTCCCTCTTTCTCTCTTCTTCTTTCTCTCTTCCTGTCTTTCTTCCTCTCTCTTCCTTCTTTCTTCCTCTCTTCTTCCTCTCTTTCTCTCTTTCTCTTCTTCTTCCCTTTCTTCATCATCCCTTCATTTCTCTTCTTCCTCCCTCTTTCTTCTTTTCCTCCCTCTTTCTTCTTCTTCTTCTTCTCTCCTCTTTCTTTCTTCTTCTTCCCTCTTTTCTTCTTCTTCTTCTTCTTCCTCCTCTCTTTCTCTCTTCTTCCCTTCATTTTCTCTGCTTGTCAGCCGTTTTCATTCTTCCTACGACTAACCTTTGTCAAGTGTCTCTCTCCCACAATCTTAAGTCATTTTGACAACACAAATTATTTCTATGATTACCGGTATTGGTACTGTTAATAAGCAGTGATTCAATTGGATTGTTTTGGAACCACCAAGAAAATGGCCTTTTAGGCGTTGTTCTAAGGGAAATGTTTTAGGTCATGTTACATTTTTCTTTTCCTTGGAGAAGTTCGAAATATGCGTAAATAAGAATCGCTTAGATGTCCATTATATATTTGCTGGGTGCCTTTTTTTTCGGAGGGTGGGTAACACATGATAAAAATTCATTTCAGATTACTTTAATAGAGAAATACATTAGAAATGATATTATAGAAATTCAATTTAAATGATTTTGCTATAGGAATCCGTTAGAAATTCTTTTATTATAGGAATCCGTTAGAAAATTTTCATAGTAATTAATTGGAAAATATTTTTATTACAGACATGCGTTAGATTTATCTTATTATAGGATACATTACAAATGATTTTATCATAGAGTTCGTTAGAAATAGTTTTTATCATGGGAGTTCGTTAGAAATGGTTTTTATCATAGGAGTTCGTTAGAAATGATTTTTAACATAGGAATCCGTTAGAAATTATTTTATTATAGAATCCGTTAGAAATTATTTATTATAGGAATTCGTTAGAAATTATTTTTATTATAGGAATCGTTATAAATATTTTATTATAGGAATTAGAATTATTTTATTATAGAATCGGTTAGAAATTATTTATTATAGAATCGTTAGAAATTATTTTATTATAGGAATCGTTAGTTTTATTTATTATAGGAATTTATTATAGGAATCCGTTAGAAATTATTTTATTATAGGAGTCCGTTAGAAATTTATTTATTATAGGAATTCGTTAGAAATTATTATTATAGGAATTCGTTAACATTTTTTCATAGTAATTAATTGGAAAATATTTTTTATTATAGACATGCGTTAGATATTATTATAGGAATACATTACAAATGATCTTTATATAAAATACATTACAAATGATTTTATCATAGGAATGCGTTAGAAATGATTTTATCATGGGAGTTCGTTAGAAATGATTTTATATCATGGGAGTTCGTTAGAAATGATTTTATATCATAGGAGTTCGTTAGAAATGATTTTATATCATGGGAGTTCGTTAGAAATGATTTTATATCATGGGAGTTCGTTAGAAATGTTTTTTATCATGGGAGTTCGGTAGAAATGGTTCTAACATAGAATCACCATTGCTCTCTGGTTCACTCTGACCTGGAGTGGTAGTACCTGTTAGAGTCCCATCTATGGGTTAAATGGAAAAATGTGTTTATAAAAAAAATTGAGTATCCATCAAAAATGAATTTATTTAAAATCTAAATAGAAAATTTGTTTAGAAAAAAAATGAGTTTAAATAAGTTTCTTCCAAACTGTCACTATGAATCTTTCAAAACTTTGCCGGCATTAAATAACCCACCGAAGTTGATATTTCGTAAACAATCCCCCCCCCCCAAAAAAAAAAAACACACACACAATAAAACAAATAATTTGTACACAATGTATGGTTTTAAGTGTTCCTATCTAATACTAATATTTATTTCTTGAAACATGTCAAACACTTATTCATGGAATGCAAGTTTTTTGCTCACATCAGAAACCGTTATTTTAAAGCAAACAATATGAAAGATCTGTTTGAAAATGTCAACATGGAGGATATTCTCTCCTTTTTGAGGGAAACAAAATTATACCATAGAATATAGACATGAAACAAATCAATACCATACAACATAATCCCCAATAATGTTAACACATTGTTAAAACCAATTACTAAAAGTATATATATAAATACACAATATGTATTACATCATAACCGGTAGGCATGACATAACCCCAGATGGGTTGATATGCCGTTAAAATCAATAAACAAACAAACAAACAAACATAATACTTATTTCTCTGATTTTTTTAGCTGAGGCTTGATAATTTGTATTATTCGGACTATTGTCCTCATTTTTATTGTTATCTACACTATTTCTCTGAATTTTTTAGATGAGGCTTGATAATTTGGATTATTTGGCTATTGTCCTCATCTTTATTGTTATCTGCACCATTTCTCTGAATTTTTTAGATGAGGCTTGATAATTTGTATTATTTGGACTATTGTCCTCATCTTTGTTATCTACACTATATCTCTGAATTTTTTTAGATGAGGCTTGATAATTTGTATTATTTGGACTATTGTCCTCATCTTTATTGTTATCTACACTATATCTCTGAATTTTTTTAGATGAGGCTTGATAATTTGTATTATTTGGACTATTGTCCTCATCTTTATTGTTATCTACACTATTTCTCTGAATTTTTTTAGATGAGGCTTGGTTATTTGTATTATTTGGACTATTGGCCTCATCTTTATTGTTATCTACACTATTTCTAATGAGTTTAAATAATTTTCTTTCAAACTACCACTACGAATCTTTCAAAACTTTGACGGCATTAAATGACCCACCGGAGTTGATATGCCGTAAAACAAAACAATTTGGAAGCCTACAACACGACTAGAAACTTGATTAAATGCAATGAATAACCCCCTTGTTTTTAGTTGAAAAATTGATCTTAAAAAGCCGTTCGTTACACAAGTATATACGATATAGATACCCCCTCCCTGTCTTCCCCAATTCACTGTCATTCTAGCTGAACCTGAGGGTGTGGCATCTATTTCTCCCCCCCCCCACTCTAAGGCTTCCTGTTTCTTGGTAACTTTGATTGCTAAACCATTCTCCAAACGGGTCCTGGCTTGACAATTAGGCCTGTTGAAGGTCCTAAATAATGATGCCCCTTGAGCACGAAACAGTCGTGGGGAACAAATCACTACCCTGTTAAATCCGAGCAGTGCCAATCTTGTCTCACCCCCCTCCAAGCTAACCCCTCTTCTTTTTTTTTTCTTGTCAGTTTTGCAGTTTTATTGGAGGGGGGTGTTAAAGGGTTGTTTTCTTTCTTCGAACCCCGTTTTTCAATTTTGTGTTTTTTTTTTGTTTTTTTTTTTGTTTTTGTGTTTTTTCAAAGTTTTCTTTGTTTCAATTTCCAGGTGCAGTCTGGTAATATTGAAAATGTCGCCGTAAAAGAAAAGGCGAAATTCCCACAACATTTTTACCCAGATGTAAGTTAAGCATTCTTTAATGATTTTTCATTCTTTCTTTCTTTCTTTCGCTTTTTTTTTTTTCTTTCTTTTTTCTTTCTTTTTTTTACCTTTTCTTTCTTTCTTTCTTTCTCTTTACTTTTCTTTTTTCTTTTTTCTTTTTTTTCTTTCTTTTTCTTTTTTCTTTCTTTCCTTAATTCTTGCTTTCTTTTTTCTTTTTCTTTTATCTTTCTTTCTATTTTCTTTACTTTTTCTTTCTTTCTCTTTACTTTTTCTTTCTTTCTTTATTTTTCTTTTC
>JALAJA010000076.1:35000-37500 GCA_023376005.1 Doryteuthis pealeii
CTATTAGGCCTCATCAGCAGAGCTATAGACAGGGGAAGTGCTTTGTGCGTGATTCGAACCCTACCTGTCAGGCTGACAGGCGGACACTCAAACCATTAGACTAGCAGGCTTCCCCAGAGTTTCTCGTTTATTTTAAACTGATATGTATATCGCACTTTTTGGGTGACTTATGGCACGACAAACTCTGGGGAAGCCTGCTAGTGTAATGGTTTGAGTGTCCGCCTATCAGCCTTACAGGTAGGGTTCGAATCGTGCACAAAGCACTGCCCCTGTGTATAGCTCTGCTGATGAGGCCTAATAGGCTGAAATGTACATACAGAGATCGACTTTTCTCGATTTGTTTACGCTCAAGCCTCATCTCAAAAATTCAGAGAAATAGTGTAGATAACAATAAAGATGAAGACAATAGTCCGAATAATCCAAATAATACTAATTATCAAGCCTCATCTAAAAAAAATTCAGAGAAATAGTGTAGATAACAATAAAGATGAGGACAATAGTCCGAATAATCCAAATAATACAGATTATCAAGCCTCATCTAAAAAATTCACAGAAATAGTGTAGATAACAATAAAGATGAGGACAATAGTCCGAATAATCCAAATAATACAAATTATCAAGCCTCATCTCATAAATTCAGAGAAATAGTGTAGATAACAATAAAGATGAGGACAATAGTCCGAATAATCCAAATAATCACGCCTCATCTCATAAATTCAGAGAAATAGTGTTGATAACAATAAAGATGAGGACAATAGCCCAAATAATACTAATTATCAAGCCTCATCTTAAAAATTCAGAGAAATATTTAAAAAATGTGTTTTAAAAGATTGAGTTTGAAAAAAAATTGAATACTCAACAAGAATGAATAAAATAAAGTAAAACGTCTTTGGCATAAAATAACCCATCAACTTTTGACATGCCATAAAATCCAACAAACCAAATCTACGAGATACAGAAGAAGAAAAACAAAGATATAAAATAAAGACTCTCTAATGAGATGCCCAGTGCTTTCACTACTGAGCTACACTCGTCTTTGGTGCTGTTTCCTAAGCGTACAGCCCCACCCCCCTGACCACTCGAATTGATAACAGGTGCTTCATGAATAACAAACAGGTGCTTCAATCAAAACCAATTTGGTTTCTTTTACCTCATTTCAAATTTTGCTTACAAAATTCCTGATAGTATTTATCTATTTTTTTTTTTTTTTTTTTTTTGCTTATTTCATCCTATCAACTCTTTTATTTGCCAACATATCAAGTTGAATGAATGTATAGAGAAATACAGAGAGAAATACAGACAGGTAGAGAGAGAGAGACAGGTAGAGAAATAGAGAGAGAGATAGGGAGGGAGAAAGACAGGTAGACAGAGAGGTAGGGGAATAGAGAGATAGACAGGTACAGAAATAGGGAGGTTTCTCTTACCTCATTTCAAATTTTGCTTACAAAATTCTTGACAGTATGTGTATATATATATATATATATATATATTTGCTTATTTCATCCTATCAACTCTTTTATTTGCCAACATATTGCCAAGTTGAATGAATGTATAGAGAGATAGACAGGTAGAGAGATAGACAGGTAGAGAGGTAGAGACAGGTAGAGAGGTAGAGAGAGAGACAGACAGACAGGTAGAGAGGTAGAGATAGAGAGACAGGTAGAGGTAGATAGAGAGACAGGTAGAGGTAGATAGAGAGACAGGTAGAGAGAGAGAGAGAGACAGGTAGGTAGATAGAGAGACAGACAGGTAGAGAGATAGGTAGAGAAATAGAGAGATAGATAGGGATATAGGTAGGGAGATATGAACACAGTTGCAGATAGATTGATAGTTAGATAGATGAATAGATAGATATGAGCACAATAGCAGATAGATTGATAGATAGATAGATAGATAGATAGATATGAGCACAATAGCGGATAGATTAATAGTTAGATAGATAGATAGATAGATATGAACACAATAGCAGATAGATTGATAGATAGATGCCTACATAATCCCATACATATCTCACCTGCAGGCGAACCTTTTTTATATATCTTTCTCTGGATTCGGTGAGTCCCAAATTTCTGAATTAAAGTCTATCGAAGTAGTCCTTGGAGTACCTACCAACTAACACTAATTCTTTATTCCAGATATACTTATATCTACTTTCGTACCTATTTTGGCAAACCATTTTTGAAAAGCCTGCATAACCCCATACATATCTCACCTGTGGATGGACATATATATATATATATATATATATATATATATATATATATATATATATATATATATATATATATAATATATAATATATATATATAATATATATATGTGGAGGCGCGTGGGCTAGTGGTTAGAGTCGTGGAAAATGGACTCGTCGATTCTGGTTCAATTCCTAGACGAAGCTGTTGGCATTTCACATAGCGCTAATACCCTTTGGGAAAGGTATGAATCCATATAGTCTCCCTCCAGCTATGGGTTAAATAGTAGGGCAGACTGGGCTCTTCAGTCT
>JALAJA010000076.1:40000-45000 GCA_023376005.1 Doryteuthis pealeii
ATATATGCACCCTCCGGGTGCAAGTATTTAAATTTTAATGTAATAAAATATTTTAACTTAAAAAGGCTAAGGAAACTAAATAAGAAGCCGATAAAAAGATTTGAAACAGAGAGGGAACAACTAAAACTTGCTTTTTCTTCACTCCCGTCTTTCATTGCTAAATTTTCATAATTTAACTATTTAGTTAAATTAGGATAAAGAGTAAAGAATAGAATTAGTAATAAAGAATAGAATATTGTTAATGGATTTCTTTTAAGATTTATTCCCGAGACTTTTTATAATATTCATTAAGATAAAACCAAATAATAAAAAATCAACAATACTAAGCATATATTTATTAAAATCAAATTTTCAATATTAATATGCAAATTAACCTTCCCATTCACACTGCAAACCGCCATTTTGTTGTATATATAAATACAATTGCATGTTATTAGTATGTAGATATGGTCAACAGTATTAATAATGTAAGATAATTTTATTAATAATTGAGGTTTAAATCAAATCATGGAGGATGTGATGTAAATAACTACGTGAATTGTCACTCGGTTAGTAATATAGTTTCGGTTACAGACAGAAAAACACACAATCTCCATTATAATAAGATATATAATGTGTGTGTGTGTGTATGTGTATCCTTTGCTGTAGTACTAAGACTTATTGTTATTCAAATTATAAGGTTAGAAATCGGAAGCTGTGGTTCACTGTTAAAATGACAGTAAAGACCAAACAGGCCTATTTTATCTTTTCCTGTTAACGCCCCTCCCCATCTTCTTCTTCTTCTCCCCCCTATGCCCTGCCTCCCCCGGGGCCTTTGAATACTTAAACACCATTCTCCAGTATACTCTTATTGCGAGGCGGGCTAATGTATTTAAGATCTTTTGTCCCCAAACTTTGGGGGTAAGGTAGGGGGGTGGATGAACAAGTGGGAGCAACGGTGTTTGGTGTGTGTATGGGTTGGGGGTGTAGGGTTGGAAAGGGGGGGCGAGGGGTGACGAAGTTCAGGAAGGAAAACGTCTTTGAATTTATTTTTACGATTTTTGCATTTTGAGTGTCTATCGCTTTTGTCTCCGCTCGAACTCTTTCCGTCCCGAACATTTCACGGCAATAGTGAATAAACGTTTGCACGTCTTTACGTTCAAGAAGAGGAAGACGATGACAATAAGGGGGAGGGGGAGAGGGGAGGGGTACGGATTTGTAGATCTACAAAGGGGCGGGGGGGTCGTAAGGGGGCTTACCAAGATTCTTACTATGGTTGCTTATTCAATGAATTATTCAGATTAGCATTCATACAATCTCGGGTTGAATTTTCAGAAACGTGTTGCTCGTACCATTATAGGTAATTTATGAGAAGTGCGTCCCGGTCTCCTGCCTCAAATTGCTACCCAGTGACTATTAAAATAACGTCCCCAGCTATGTCGTCTCGGCAGTGTTTGTTGAAAGAAAACCACCAACTTAGGGCGTTAAATGTATTTTAGAGGGGGGGGGGCTTTTCTTTTTTGTCGTAATTCTTGTCCTATAGAAATGTGTCGTAATTCTGTTTATTTATAGAAATTTGTCGTAATTCTTGTTTATTTATAGAAATTTGTCGTAATTCTTGTTTATTTATAGAATTTGTCGTAATTTGTAATTCTTGTTTTTATAGAAATTTGTCGTAATTCTTGTTCCTTTATAGAAATTTGTTGTAATTCTGTTCCTTTATAGAAATTTGTCGTAATTCTTGTTTATTTATAGAAATTTGTCGTAATTCTTGTTTATTCATAGAAATTTGTCGTAATTCTTGTAGAAATTTGTTGTTCTTGTTCCTTTATAGAAATATTCTTGTTTATTATAGATTTGTCGTAATTCTTGTTTATTTATAGAAATTTGTCGTAATTCTTGTTTATTCATAGAAATTTGTCGTAATTCTTGTTCCTTTATAGACATTTGTCGTAATTCTTGTTATTTATAGAAAATTTGTCTAATTCTTGTTTATTTATAGAAATTTGTCGTAATTCTTGTTTATTTATTGTAATTTGTCGTAATTCTTATTTAGATATGAAGATGGATATATAGTTTGGAATAGACTGAGATAGATAAACAAACAAATAATATAGATAGATATGAACAAATGGAGACGACATAGCTGGGGACGTTATTTTAATAGTCACCGGGTAGCAATTTCTGAGGCAGGAGACCGGGACGAACTTCCTCATAAATTGCCCTATTATACATTGATTTTTAGATGTTGGGAATGAATGGTACGGATTTATTGATCTACCAAGGGGATCGTAAGAAAGCTCACTAATATCTTTATTTTGGTTACTTATTCAATAAATTATTCAGATAAAAGAGTGCTCTTCCAATATTTGATCTACCGAAGGTTTGTGATCTACTATTGATCTATTAAAAAAAGAAAGAAGACATTGTTAGGGTTAGTGTAATGTAGGGACTGGCAAACGGAGCCTAAAATGCGTTTTTGACAAAATGACTTAAATCAATTAAATTTTCACGAAAATTTTGATAATTACTTACCTTTTGATGTAATTATGCTTGAAATAGGTGTTTCCTGAATGTCAATATTATGAATTTTTTTTTATAGCAGAATTAAGTAGTCATGGTTCTTTTACTAAAAAAAGCTCCCGTATAGAAACTTATAAATATCTTTTGATACAATTATTCAGACTCTTATCTTTATAGAAAAAAAAATTAAAAATCGTTTTTTATTGGTTCATTTTTTCATATTTTATAAAATAAAATAGGAAATATATTTCCCCTAATATATTTTAGGAAAAATATTTCAAACATAATTTCATCAAAAAGTAAGTAATTACTGAAATGTTCGTGAAAATTTAACTGTTAGTTGTGTTACGTACTCATACACATATACCCATGTTGGGTACATACACAAGTGTTCTTTTACTGGAAAGAGGGGGAGAGATAGACACAGGTAGATAGAGAGAGGCATAACTTACTTCTTTGGCCATTGGTGATCTCTAGTCGTTTCTATTCTTTCTCCATGACTTCTATTTCTCTGTTCTTGATGGTTGGTCGTCCCTGATTCATTTCTTCTTCTAGGTCAGCCTTGTTGCCAAGACATTCATCAACCACAAAACCATATTATTTATTTAAACTTTTATTTACTTAACTAAACATCTCCTCTAACTAAACATAGCGCGCGTGTGCAAGTGAGTCCCAGCTAAGGCAGATATATCTCATCAGCCTGACGTCCAAGCTGAAACTAAAACCCAACCAGGTCCCACGTGACTTCACGTATTTCGCGGGCTTTCTGTAATATTCCATGGAAAGTACCGCCCGTGATATGAAAAGGGGCCATCCCTTCAGAAATACAGGGGGTTGACAATAATCTATGCATAGATTATGTAACAGTTGATTTTTGATAGAATATCTAAAAAAGCAGGTAGTCATAACTTGTTTTTGGCTACATTAAATTTCAATTGATTTAACAGTGCGAAAATGTAAACATTGTTTTCGTTCATAATTTTCATTATTTCTGTTATGTTTTTAACATACAGATGAAATTATATGAAATAGGAATGATAAATGCAAGGCAAGGTTATTGGAAAATTAACAAAAGATTTATTAAAACACAGAGTAGAAAATGCTTTCTAACTCGCAGACGACTTAACCAGTCACTCTCTTAACGCTGGGCGTTCCAAATATTCAAAATGTCAACAAACGCTTTTGACAAAGCAAAGGGAAGCAACTCTATTTTGTTTTAAGTCTAATTTCGTTAGGTGTTCCTAACAATTTTCGTTAGATAAAAATGATTTTTTTTCTATCATCAGGAGTTTTTTTTTTTTTAATTTTAATTTTTAATTTTTTGATGTTTCTTCTTAGAATGGCCTAAGGATTTTCAAGATAATATTAACTAGGGATAGGCGATTTTGTCGTCTGCTAGGAATTTTAAAAGCGAATTAGAAATAATTAAATCTATTATTTACGGTCAAACTTTGTCTAAATCGATAAGTAGTAACATAATAACCATAATTAAAAAAAGAAAAATATCATTACATATGCAGTTTATTTTTAATAGATTTAAAAGTGTTTGTTTTTGTCAATTTCGACGATATCAGCCAGTCAGCCTCGTTTTCGATGTTTTAAGTGCTTGTTTACAATTTTACTGTAACATTCGCGTTTGCAAAAAAAAAATTACCAAAAATCAGGTAATTATCCGATTTTAATGAAATTTTCAGTATTGATTTAATAATTAATGGATTTTATAATGCATTAGTTATTTTATTTCAAAACTTTAATTTAGTATTTTTGCTATGAAAAATTAATATATAAAATTCATTTAAAATATGAAAAGCCTGACGTTCAGTTTAAAATGTTATATTTTTAGATTCTGAAAATAAATATCTACTTAATGCAAAACTTATTTTAGGCGCCAAAAGTAATAAGTTTTGAAGAAAAACTCGATTGAAAATGTACCTGGAGAGGGTACATTTTCAATCGAGTTTTTCTTTTAAGCAGAAAAAACATTGATGCATAATTTTTTTTTTATAAAATAATAGCCAATTGAATAATTATCGAAATGAGTAAAAAGAAATCTCAAAAAAATTAATTATTCATTATTTTTTTACATTTTATTTTTCGATTTTCGGTACTTATTTTCTCATAGAAAAGCCACCGTAAAAAAAAGAATTTTGTTTCTATTTATAACTTCGGTCTTTTATCTCATTATTTATACTGTAATTAGTATAAAAAATGATCAACTTGCAAAACATTTTACGCCCCCAACATAAGGGGGGTCAAAATTAAGCGACCTGGAAAAAATGAGAAAGTTTTGAAATAAAATAAATAATGCATTATAAAGATTATTTATTGATACATAAACACTGACAATTTCATTAAAATCCGATAATTTCCGGATTTTTGGTAAATTATTTTCTGTAGGGGGGGGGGGGGTTAAAGTCATTTTGTCAAAAACGCATTTTAGGCTCAGTTTGCCAGTCCCTAGTATTAATCTTCATGCAAATCTAATCTTAAAACGAAAC
>JALAJA010000076.1:50000-67500 GCA_023376005.1 Doryteuthis pealeii
CTGGTCTCCAGTCTCCCAGAGTGATTTTATTAGACTTCCTTAAGGCTGGTCTCCAGTCTCCCAGAGTGATTTTATTAGACTTCCTTAAGGCTGGTCTCCAGTCTCCCAGAGTGATTTTATTAGACTTCCTTAAGGCTGGTCTCCAGTCTCCCAGAGTGATTTTATTAGACTTCCTTAACAGTCTCCCAGAGTGATTTTATTAGACTTCCTTAAGGCTGGTCTCCAGTCCCCCAGAATGAGTTTATTGTTGATGTTCCAGCATTGTTGCCATTTTGTATAAAGGAATCTATTAATTTTAGGTTTCAAGTCAGTATATGGAATCTTGAACTTGTCTGGGATCAAATCTAGAGCCGATTTAGCTGCAGAGTCAGCTCTTTCAATCCCCCTCACTCACTCAGTCAAAAATTCAGAGAAGCAAAATAACCAAGATGAGGATAACAGTTCGAATAAAGATGTATAGAACCTTTTTTTTTTCTTCTAAGAATTTGTTTTTCTTTGTAACAACTCTTTATGTTCGTTATTTCTTTTTTCGAGATTTAAAAAAAAAGGTTTTAAAAATATTTAGTTTCTTCCTTCAATATGGCCTAAACTGATCACGTGACGTATTTTGGTGATACCTTTCGAATAAACATCTATAGAACTTTTTTTTCTAAGAATCTGTCCATGTTTTATCATGCTGGGTGGTGATGTCGTCTTTAATAAAATCAGTTTTATGGTATTAAGAGTTAATGTTTGTTTTTGGAGGGAAGGAGTAGGGCGTTAGAGTGTAGCGTGTTAATGGTGGTGGTGGTGGTGGTTCTTGTTGTGGTGGTGGTGGCGGCGGCGGCGAGGGAATGTCGATTATTTTCTGCTTGGTCCAAATTTAATTTTGCTGAGTCAGGTGTTTCTGTTTGTTTTCTTCTTTCTGATTTACTCACCTATTTACTCTTTCTCTTTCTTTCTTTTTTCTTTTCTTTCTTTTTTCTTTCTTTCTTTTTTCTTTCTTTCTTTTATTATTTATCTATTTATTTTATTTATTTATTTTTTATTTTATTTTTTTTATTTTTCATTTTTCTTTCATTTTTTTCTTTCGTTTTTTTCTTTTTTTCTTTTTTTTTCTTTTTTCTTTCTTTTTCCTTTCTTTTTCTTTTTTCTTATTGTCTATATCTATTAGTCTTATGTCTTGTATATATAGATTTCTTCTTGTCGTTTCTTGTCTTTACGTTTTGTTGGGGGTAGTAGGTTCTGATTAGCTTGATGCTAATTTGTGTAGAAATAGATATCCATGAAATAATTCTATTTTATATCAATTTTTTCAATTTCTTATTTTTTTTTTTTCTTAAAAAATTCTTTTTTCTTTTTTTCTTTGTCTTTTCATTCTTATGAAAGAAAAGAAATATGAAAGAAAGAAAAGAAAAAGTTCTATATAATAGAAACAAGAAGATAATGAAACTAGATATATGTAAGATATAGAAATATTTTGTTCATGTTTGTATATTTTCTTTGTATGTTATTTATCTTTAACTATAATACATGTATAAACTATGAAATATGATCACATTCTTTCTTTTATATACAGAGATTTAATAGTTACTTTAATATTAGATTAGTTCTTATCGTTCACTAAGATCTTAATAATAAGAAAGAACTTAATAATGATCAATACCTCTTTTCGTAATTAGCTTATATCATAAATTGTTTCATATTAATCTTTTCTTGTATATTTCAGTTATTATTCTATCATTTGAAAATAAACAATTTCATTAATATAATCTTTATAAATAATTTTTCTATTTTATAAATTAATATACTAATTAATTAAATTATAATCTTAATATAGAATAGAATAACAAAAAAATTGTATAGAAATGATCAAAGATTGTAACCCATTTTTCTCTTAAGAAAGTGAAAGAAAAGAAAGAGAAAGACATTTTATTTTTTTTCTCGCATGCTTAAATTCTAGTAAAGAAAATACTTTAACTTTGATCATTGAATAATTTGACTCTTATCTATCTATATACTATGGTGAATATCATAATTTATTCTGTATTGACCTATTTTTACTTCTGTACATCTCCTTTCTTTTTCTTCTCTCCTGTTCGCCTTCTTGTCTGATCTTTCTTTTGTCTTTCTGTCTCTCTTTTTTTCTTTCTCTCTTCCTTTTTCCTTTTTTCTTCTGTCTTCTTTCTTTTTTCTTCTGTCTTTTTCTTTCTTCTGTCTTTCTATCTTTTTTCTTTCTTTCTTTCTTTCTTAACCTTCCTTTTCCACTTTATTCCCCTACCCCGATTTATCTTTTCCTCCTTTCCTTTAATCACCTACCCCGCACCGCATTGCTATTATCGCCCCCCCTTATCTTCACAGCCTACCGCTACCCGCCCGCCCCTCACCACCCCTATTCCACCCACACGCGCCACCATTCCTAGCCTACCGCCGCACCCCCCCACTTGCCGTCCGCCGTTAAATAATCCCCAACATCATCATCGCAATCAGTCAGACATCGTTTTGATAAATAGTCATGAAATGATGCAAATAATAACGACTTTTGCTCCCTTAACCCCTGTCCACGCTCCACCGGAGTACCTGCCCCTACCCCACCCCCCCCCGTGATCAACGGTTAACTGCCTGATCCTCCCGTTTCCACGCTCCACTGCCAAACTTTCCTTTTTTTCTTATGCATCTCACCCACGCTTCCCGCCGTCTTCATCACACAACTCTCCCATTCACCCGCTATCCTACATGACTACCGCCGTTTCTATCTCTCTCTCTCCACCCATCCCCTGTTTGCACTCTTCACACCCTCACGACATCTCCTGTCCCTCACCCTCGGACATTGTTTGTCTTTTCTTCATCAACATTACTCCCAACCCACCAACCAACCACACACTGTGACCACCTACCTACTCACACAACCTACCTTACGCCTTAGCACTTAAACGGCCCTAACTCTTCCCCAATATATCAAACATTAACTTTTATACCCGCAATTTGTAACTTGCGAGTTTTCCAATGGGTGTAAAGAAGGACCTAGAACATCAGCCACCACCAATAGGCAAACTCGAATAATAGCGAGGTGTCGTATCATACTTCTAGACCAAAAATCAACAGTCTAGTGATATAGATGATTTGGATTGTGCCGAGGAAGGTACTTCACACAAGAATAATCGCCCCCTCACCATTGATAGGGCGCAGAGTTGTTATATGTGTTCCATCATGAATGTATGGAGATGAGGCAAATTCATATTATTAAGAGCACTTCGTGTTGCGAAAAGTTTGTGAAGATTTTATGGATGTGGTAAATATAACGAGATAAACGTGAGATAACATATAATATTAGATTCCATAGAGAGAGAACATATATTCATAAGAAATCCAATTAAAGAGACATAGGTTTCTCTAATTATCATTCTTTAACGAGATGTTTATCAGCTCAATAAATATTGAGCTATCATATAATACCTCTGCATTCTTCTCGGGTGGGATTTTTGGAACTTCGCATCCGAGAATGAGCTGACGGGAATAATTAAGTTAGTTCACTTATCTTCTGTCATATAGCAAGGTCGATGCTGCGAGATACTTGATTTTTCTGTTCTTGGTAAACCGAGCACAACATGGCAGTTCAATATGTAACTACTTCCAACAAGATTAACTGAGACCCTTGAAATGAATTCATTAACAACAGAGTCAATTATACACTTCCCTTATATATCATTTATATATTTTTTATCTGACAACAATCAAATTAGTAAATAAACCTGGTTGATTATACATTATTATACTGTTTCAGACCATAATCCTACATAGATATTTACTCTCGTCGTACATCCTCTACTTGTACGGGGCAGGGCACAAGAAAGGTTCCTATTAACGTGGGACCACGCGCAGGCGAGCCGAAGGTCCCATGGTGGCAGTTTGAAATGCGTGGGTCGATCGCGCGTCGCTTCCCCTCCAAGGGGCGCCTTCAGGCACTGGGCAATAGACCATGCTGCCCTTTAAATCGAGGGGGCAGGTTTGGCTGGGGGGATGCCCGCCCTGGATCGACCCTATTTTAAGCTGCGTAAAGATCCAGGTCCGAAGGCTCACTGATTCCTCCTGCAGGTTGGGGCGGAGTTTCTGAGATTACAAACAACATCGCACAGGTTATTAGGATTTAGTATAAGTAGAGGCAGACTAAAATAAGTCGTGTGGGTTAACAGTTTATATACTGGTAAATGGCTAATTGTATATTGATATTAAACTAATGTGATTTTATATATGTTGCTTAGGTGATTATTGATTCATTACTGATGTTGGATTATATTATCGTTATAATGAGAGATGAAGAGGGAGCGATAAAAGATGTCGTTCAATGAAGTCGTAATGAAATCATTTAAGGCAAGAAGAATATAGAATGTAACTTGTTATTTCTTATTCTTTATCTCATATGTATATTAGAAATTACATTAATCTTAAAAAAAAGTAAACTATAGATGAAAGTATTCGGAGACGTGATTGAGATACGTCAATGGATTATAATCAGATTGCATATTGACATTATCTTCTTTCGATTAATACTTTCATACATCTGTCTTTCTTGAGAATCTTGTGTATTTATCGTGCATTCCTATTTATTCAGTTGAGCCATTTCTAATATACCTGATCTACATTTGAGTATGTACACATTAAAACTTAAATACTTGCACGCGTGAGGTCGCAAGTATCATCCATTGCTAGTTTTCAATGAATGATAGCAGAGTCTGCTAAATAAAATATTGGGTTAATTTTCTAAGTAGACATAGACCAATTAGAAGATGAGAATAGGACTAGTATTCAATGTTTCTGGAAATATTTGCATAGCTGTTTGGCTACAGTTGCAACATCCGGAGGGCGACCTAACAACCTACCTGCTACTAAATCATAAACAGATTGACTAAAGAGAATGTTAGAGGTGTTATTTATTTCCTTCGAATGATTAATCGGTATGGGTCTTACAGTGCCTTTATTGTGAGATATAGCAGTGTCGGACTCGGGAGTTATTGCTGGGCAGCCTACTACGAGTCACTACAGTCAGAGCAAAGGGAGACCTCTATTAGCGTCTGGGATACACTCTCATTCACAACGTAAGGGTTTCATTTGGGATTGGCGGGGGTTTGTTATACAGGTTGGCGTGGTTGGGATGGCCCGTTGTGTCTTTACCTCAAGCGGACGCATCAGGCAGACTGGGGGCAATAAAAACAATTGCGACCTTGTGTCTCTCTATTTTAATGATCGAGGGGGGCAGGTGGGTTGGCCACGTGGTGGGGCTGCGACTGGCCCCACTGGAGAGGTTCGGACGCTAGTATTACATTTTTGAATTGGTTACTGGATCCTTATGTGGGGGCCGAGTAGGCACCGGGGTCTACTTCCGGTCGAAACCGGTTTAGCGTAGTAACAATTATGAAATCGTTGTTCAAATATTAAAACGGTTGGGATAAACTATCTTGTGGGTCACCCGATGATAGGTTTAAATCTACATAAATTGTTATAAATATTTTACGGTTTGTCTTTTTGTCAGAATTGATTCTAGGTCTTTTAGGTTTTCGGTGTGTATTATTATGGTTGTTTCTTAATTTGTATTTGCTTAAAACATTATATCAAAAAAAACATATCTACTCATGGACTTTAGAGGATGTAACAACATGAGTAATGCTGAAAAGTGAGGATATTGGTGAAAAATACGCAAGTTTAAGTTGAAATATGAGGCATGCAAGTAGGCTATACACAGATATCAACTGAGACTAATGTGTTGCGACGCTTATGATTATACAATTATATATACATTTCAATTGGTTACATCTATAATGTATTTTAGCTAATTTTTATGGGGTTTGGTCATTTTTGTTGTTTTCATTATGTCCAATACTGCTTAATTATAAACACGACTGTTATACCTTCCAATTATCCTACTACCGAGCTATTCCAATATAGTCGCCAAAATACTATTTTATCAAAAATTATTTAGAATCTAAAGAGTGACACAATAAGCTTGCGTCAGAGTTTAGTTTTGAGTGTTAGTATCTGGCATAAGGGATTCATTCTAATTAAAACGTGGTATTTTAAAAAGTGGGAATAGTTTTCAGCATTTTACAATGGTAGTATGGCGTAATTTTTTTTTTTAGCAACTGAGCTCGTGGTAAATTGAGAAACACAAAGTTTAATCCCCAACCCATAGAGACCGTTAACCGAGAACTTCGAAAGAGAAAGGCATATCATACCCAATGTCATGGGTCACCACAAAAATAAGTTTCCGTTTTTTAAAATTTTGACGACGATTTGCAAGTTTAACGCGCGTCTTATTTGGTGCACAAGGATTTGGGTATATATGTGCTTGTGTCCTTACTTCCTGTCCATACGCAATCTGTGAAGATTCCATTGTTAATTTAACAAACACCCACCAGCCCATCCCCTGTTGCATCTCCCATCCTCCACATCTCCTGTCCTCCCTCGGCATGTTTGTCTTCTTCTTCCATCAACTTACTCCCCCTAGCCCCACTGCTTTGCCGACCCGCATTGTTGCACTATGGGAGGAGCTAGACCGTGACCCATTAGGGTCTTTACCTACCTCACACAGGTTAATGATGGGTGGGGCTTAAAAGCAATCGTCAACCCCCCCCTCATAAGCACACATAATCTACATTAGTGGCAATTTCTGTCTTCTCTGTGTATAGCCAGTTGGCGCCTACGCCAGTGATCCGATCAAGATGGAACTTTACACACATGTTAAGCTAATAGTCAGGAACAGGACTAGCTGATTAGATTTAAGTAGAGATGAATATTGGAACGCCTAGGGACATCTGACAATGGAGGAGGATAAAGATGTTTCTATGAGAGATTTGTAAGGAGACTAATGGGATGTTGAGATCAAATAACAGGTTTTGGTTTGGTTTGTTTTACGGCATACCAACCTTAGTGGGTCATTTAATGCCGACAAAGTTGTGAAATAAATCCATTCTTAACGCATAATACAATTTGACGTGGCCAGCTGATTGATCGGAGGGGGCCTCTCCGACCGCCCGTTTAGCCCAAGATAGGGACAAAGTGGAGTATTGCAAGTCATGAACTGCTCATCCACCTGGGTTCTATCCTTAAGCATCACGGGTTGCCACCCACGGCCAACAGGTGGCCCCATTGGGCGGGGGATATTACAAAGGAATCATACAAAACTAGGATTACTAACATACTACAGACTTAAACTTATATATTGTGGGATTATTTTCTGGGATATATAATATATATATATATATATATATATATATATATTTACCAAACCCCTCCGCACAAGTAGGATGTGACACAAGGTCAATTTCTTAAGCGGAGTTCAACAGGTTTGAATTCAGAGTTTTCCTTCTCCTAGACTGGTTACCTAGCCATGGTTAAAGAACCCAGTCTGTCATGCTATTTACCCATAGCTGGAGGGAGAGTAGGATTCATACCTTTCCCAAGGGTATTAGCGCTAAGTGAAATGCAATTATCACGTCCAGGATTTGAACTCGGGGCCACGAGTCCATTTCCCATGACTTTAACCCTTACACCAAGGGCTTCCTACACTTATTATTTCCTGGATATAAGCCATGCAACAATCCACCACTTAAATGTATAGACTAAGCGAGGTCATGTGGTTTAAACCCCAGCCAATCTAACCATCTAAGCCGTCTAACCCCTACCTTGTAACCTCTCCTTTGTAATTCATTTCTAAAAACTTTTTAAATGTGTTTACAGTTAGCTTGAAATGGTGAGGGAAGAAAAAAAGACACTAGGATGCATGGATATGATTTTACTGCATCCTTTTAGATCTTTATGTGTTAGGGATGCAGGACATGTACCTATCAGCATCTCTGTATACTTAATAAGTAATGATTTTTTTTCCTTTAACCCAATTTTATTATTCAATAGACCGACCTTGTACAGAGAGAATACTGTAAAGAATAGAGACAGACTTGATCAAGAATGGGTTTCTGTGACTGTCATGTGACACCTCACAAGATCGAATAAATATCTATCTATCTATAAAGGGCAGTTGTGTGTATATGTATGCCTGGAGGAAACTTCAAAAATAAAACAATTAACAACAAAGTAAATATATATACACATTAAATATCAGCAGGGCTTGGTTTTTGAGCAAAAATAATAGAGATTTGATTTTTAATATCTTATTATAATGGAGATTGTGTGTTTGTCTGTCTGAAGCCGAAACTAAATCACTACTCAAGTCACAATTCCCTTAGTTATTGACGTCACATTCACCATGAATTTATTTTTATTTAAACCTCAGTTATTGATAAAATTGTTATACCTTAATTAATACTTTTGACTTTATCTACATTCTAATAACATGCAATTGTATTTATATATGCAACAAAATAGCGGGTTACAGTGTGAACAGGAAAGCTAATTTGCATATTGATATTAAAGTTTAATTTTATTAAAATATGCGCTTGGTATTATTGATTTCTAATTGTTTGTTTTTTTCTTAATGAATATGAGCAAAAATCTCGGAGATAAATCTTAAAAGAAATCCCTTAACAAGAAGAAATAACAAATATTATTCTTTACTTCCTATTTTAACTAAACAGTTAAATTAGGAAAATTTAACAATGAAAGACGGGAGTAAGGGAAAATGATGGAATAGTTTCAAAGTTGTTCTATTTTTCAATCATACCCCCTCTGTTCCAAATCTTTTTATCTACATTCTTATTCAGTTTCATTAGCCTTTCTAATTTAATATGATATTTTATTATATTAAAACTTAAATACTTTCACCCGGAGGGTGCATACATTTGCTAGTAGTGATAATTAAGAAATAAAATTCAAATGTTAACAGCATGGATTTTTTTTTTCATTTAATATTTTAGATAGTAGACATTAACAAGTAAATATATATATATATATATATATACATTAAATATCCACAGGGCTTGGTTTTTGAGTCAAATAATGAAGGTTTGATTCATATTAGTGAAGATAATTAAAAAATAAAATTTAAATGATAACAGCATGGTTTTTTTTTTTTCATTTAATATTTTAGATAGTAGACATTAACATTTCTTTTCAGAGTAGCTGGATCAATGCAAGGTCTATTTTTTTTTTAAGGAGGAATTTTAATAGGCATACAACGAGGATCCCGCCCTGTCGGCTGGGGCGTTAGAATGCACCGACTGCACCTCTGCAGAGGGGTAAGACTCCACCAATGGGGCCACCTGTTGGCCGTGGGTGGCGACCCGTAATGCTTAAGGATAGAGCCCAGGTGGATGAGCAGTTCATGACTTGCAATACTCCACTTTGGCCCTATCTTGGGCTAGACGGGCGGTCGGAGAGGCCCCCTCCGATCAATCGGCTGGTCCCGTCAAGCCCTAGCACCTATATGATTTTCCCAACCCTATTGCCCTTATGGCTAACCCCAACCCCTTTTTATCATATGGGTGCTAGAAGGCGGTGGCTGTGGGTCTACATGTCCTGGGAATGATGTTAAACTGTATCTGATGGAATGTGGAGCACCCCTTCATTACCATTGCTCCCTGGTCCACTCTGACCCGGAGTGGTAGTACCTGTTAGGGTCCCATCTATGGGTTAAATAGAAAAACAGGAGTTGATAAACAAAATTGTATTATCCATTAAGAATTTATTTATTTCAAAACTTTATCGGCATTAAATAACCCACTGAGGTTGATATGCCGTAAAAAAAAAAAAAAACAAACGACGAGGATCCAGCTGATGATTCAGTAATAATGGATCTGCGGGACTAACTTTTAAAAAATTCCCCCACTACCCTGACCACGCCGGGTAGCCGCTGCTAGTAGTAAATAAATAATAATAATTTTTTTTTTTTCTTTTACACGATTTTATAATTCGATAGACTGACCTTGTACAGAGAGGAGAATGCCCGAAGGAAGATGTAGACATTTTGAATATAAGGGGAAAAAATCTGTCTCCTCGTTCCATCAGAGATGAGCTTAAGTTAGTGAGACCACCCTAAGAGTATTTCATATCTGAAATCCACAAGAATAACTTCAGTCTGGGTTGAGAAGTTTTTGGGTGTGCCGACCCCACACACACTCACATACACTGAACAGACTGATAAAGAACTCGAGTTTTAGGGACGTCGGCATGCTGGTGGAAAAAAAGGGGTTATATTTTCTTTTTTCTTCTTTTTCTTCTTTTTCTTCTTCTTTTTCTTCTTTTTTTTCTTTTGTTCTTTTTCTTCTCTTTTAACCCCTTATGCTCCTCCTCCTATTTTATTTTTATTTTCTTCTTCTTTTTCTATTCTTCTTTTTTTCTTCTACTTCTATTTTCTCTTCTTTTTCTTTTCTTTTTCTTTTCTTCTTCTTCTATTTCTTTTCTTCTTCTTCTTTTTCTTTTCTTCTTCTATTTTCTTTTCTTCTTCTATTTTCTTTTCTTCTTCTTCTTTTTTCTTTTCTTCTATTTTCTTTTCTTCTTCTATTTTATTTTCTTCTTTTCTTCTATTTTTTTCTTTTTCTTCTATTTTATTTTCTTCTTTTCTTCTATTTTCTTTTTTCTTCTTCTATTTTCTTTTCTTCTTCTTCTTCTTATTTCTTCTTCTATTTATTTCTTCTTCCTTCTATTTTCTTTCTTCTTCTTCTATTTCTTTTCTTCTTCTTCTATTTTCTTTCTTCTTCTTCTTTTTTTCTTCTATTTTCTTTTTCTTCTTCTATTTCTTTTCTTCTTCCTTTTATTCTTTTTTCTTCTTCTTCTTCTATATTCTTTTCTTCTTTTTCTTCTCTATTTTCTCTTTTTCTTTTCTTCTTTCTTTTCTTCTTCTCTTCTATTTTCTTTTCTTTTCTTGTTCTTCTTCTTTTCTTCTTTCTTCTCTCCTATTTCTTCTTCTTCTTTCTTCTATTTCTCCTCTTCTATTTTCTTCTTCTTCTCCTTCTTCTATTTCTTCTTCTTCTATTTCTTCTTCTATTTTCTTCTTCTTCTTATTATTTTTTCTTTAACTCTCTCTTTAACTCTTCTTCTATTTCTCTTTTTCTTCTTCTTTCTTTTCTTTTCTCTTTTTCTTTTTTCTTCTTCTTCACTTCCTCCCATCACGTGTCATATAGAAGCATCAATATCATAAGTACAGCTGTTATAATCTTCATACAATGACTGCTATTTACACAGTAGCATTTCAACCAACAAAGCCTTCATCAGATGATGACTCTAGGATCAGGCATGTTTCGGGCCAAAGTATCATTACCACTAACCAGAGCGCCTCAGCAGTATCTCACGATACCACCAGACTGTCGGTTTGATGTCACAATATAGGACTGCCATATCCATGCTGATGCGGTTAGAGCTTTCTCCTGAATCTTTTTTAAGTATTTCCTCTTGTCTGGTGGAGAGTTAAAGTTTAGACAAAAATACCGAGGTTGAGTTGGTAATAAATCCCCGGCATCCGACTTCGATGGGAAATACATTTGTTATCCATCCGTTTCTGCACCCAATCTGTCTCACGTAGCGTCTTCATATTTTTCCAACTTCCTGCTGATGGGCCCAATCAAGATTTCTTCAAAATGGAACTCGTCAATTCAACGATAAAACTTTCTTTTGATAAACAGGCCAAATGACAATATAGAGGACGCTGGGCCTTTAAGGTTATTTCAGTCGGAAAAATGAGCTGATGTCCAAGTCGCACGCAATGCCCAGTCATGACGCCGTTAACATATAGATGACACACATGCCTATTTTCACAGTGAACCAATTTCGAAATGGTTTCCTTCTTTAACAAAATGTATATTAAATATACTCTCTGTCACTTACAGATATATGTTAATATGTTATATGTACACCCTTTGCAGATGTTTCTTACTGTACACACTTGTCACCGCTTGGCGAGGCTTATGTTGAGCCCAATATTCAATCATAACACCCTCACATGTTCACAGTGCTATTAAACAAGGATATGGCTGCCAAACTGTATTGGTTCTTTACCTTTCCTTTGGATCACAGCGGCAGTGTGGAAGGGGGGGATTTGCTGCTCTGGGCAACAGCTCATCCACCATTGTACCCGCAGCGCTACAAGTTCAAAAAAGAACTATTATTACACTACCCATCATCTCTCATACCAACAACATTATTATTATTATTATTATTATAGTTATATCAAACCAAATAATATCCTGTGTATAATATTAAACTGCAACTGGTTGTGTAATAGGGTAGGAGATTGGAACTGTAATGTCTCCCATGTGGCAAAGTTGAAAATCTTATTATAATGGAGATTGTGTGTTTTCTCTGTAGACAAAAACTATATTCCTACTACTCAAGTCACAATTCTCTTAGTTATTGACATCACATTCTCCATGATTTATTTTTATCTAAACCTCAATTATTAATAAAATTGTCTTACATTATTAATACTGTTAACCATATCTACATACTAACAACATACAATTATATTTATATATACAACAATAGCGGTTTAAAGTGTGAAGGGGAAGGCTAATTTGCATATTGATATTAAAAAAATCGAATTTAATAAATATGTGCTTAGTATTATTGATTTCTAACTGTTTGGTTTTATCTTAATGAATATAAGCAAAATCTCTCTATGAATCTTAAATGAAATCCATTAACAGAAAAAATAACTGTCATTTTATTCTTTACTTCCTCTTTTAAATAAATACTTAAATTAGAAAAAATGACAATGAAAGACGAGAGTGATGGAAGAGTAAGTTTTCAGTTGTTCTGTTTTTTCGATTATACCCACCTCTGTTTCAAATATTTTATCTGCATTCTTATTTAGTTTCATTAGCCTTTCTAATTTAATATGATATTTTATTACATTAAACTTAAATACTTGCACCCGGAGGGTGCATATATTTGCTAGTTAACATAAAGAATGACCACACAAAATATTTTTCCAAAAACTTTGCCTTCATTTGAGGAAGGACAATAGATTCAAATCTTTTTAAAATATTATCACTGTACAACTTAATTATTAATAAAAGCATATCAGAAGTGTCGCTGGTGATGGTGAAATATTTTCAATTTGAATTCTAGTTATAATTTATTCGTTTCATTTAGAATGACAATCTTTTCTGTTTTAAATATAAAAATTTCTAAATTTTCTAACCAATTTCTAGGTTAAATTTTGTGGAAACAAGGATTTTTGGTGCATTTTAGTAGACAATACTTGATGCTATTTCCTCAAACAATGGTGCAAGTAAAAGTTCTAATTTTTGGTATCAGTATAGAGAATAAAGTTACTATAAAGAAATTCATAGAATAAATTTTTGGGGGAGAATATGTGCTTAATTGAAGTCGTACCTAATTTTGAAAGTTAATTAATTAGTAATTAATTAATTAGGCGGTCATTACTAATTAATTAACTTTCAAAATTAGGTACAACTTCAATTAAGCACATATTCTCCCAAAAATTGTCGGCTAAAAAAAGCCATATCAAAACACATCTCTTGTGTATTTACTTCTCAATAAATTTTTTATATATTTTTACTGGTTGTCCTTTGTGATTAGCTTTTAGTTATTGGAGTATCCTCTATTTTTTTTCTTTATCTTCTACAGGAAATAACAAATAAATCTGTTCCCCAACACACAAAAGGAAAGAAAGACCAAGTGTCCAAGATAGTTTACACAGAAGAAAATGAAAAGGTAAGTTCTATCAACAGGTACTACCACTCCTGGTCAGAGTATGCCTCACAGCAATGGGGTACTATAAAGAAGACAAGATAAATGATTACTTCTCAAAGTTTGCAAAGTATAAAATAACAAGACACGAAGGTAAAGCAGTCTCTAAGATTGCAAAATATAGATAACCACGAGAGTTAAAGAATAACCAAACAACTATTTATTTTATAATTTTGATGGACTGGATAGACGTGAGAGAGTGAGAGAGAAAGAGAGAGTGAGAGAGAGAGAGAGAAAGAAACAATTTAATTTTGATGACAGGGTAGGAGAAAGAGAGAGAGATAAAGATAGAGAGAAAGAGACAAAAGAAACAATTTAATTTTGATGGACAGGGTAGACGTGAGAAAGAGAGAGAGAGAGAAAAGAAACAATTTAATTTTGAGATGGACAGAGGTAAGACGTGAGAGAGTGAGAGAGAGAAAGAGAGAGAGAGAGAGAAAGAAACATTTAATTTTGATGGACAGGATAGACGTGAGAGAGAGAGAAAGAGAGAAGATAAAGATAGAGAAAGAGACAAAGAAACAATTTAATTTTGATGGACAGGGTAGACTGTGGAGAAGAGAGAGAGAGAGATAAAGATAGAGAAAGAGACAAAGAAACAATTTAATTTTGATGGACAGGGTAGACGTGAGAGAGAGTGAGAGAGAGAGAAAGAAAGAGAGAGAAAGAAACAATTTAATTTTGATGGACAGGGTAGACGTGAGAGAGAGAGAGAGATAAAGATAGAGAAAGAGACAGAGAAACAATTTAATTTTGATGGACAGGGTAGACGTGAGAGAGAGAGAGAGAGAGATAAAGATAGAGAAAGAGAGAGTGAGAAAGAGAGAGAGAGAAAAGAAACAATTTTAATTTTGATGGACAGAGGTAGACGTGAGAAGAGAGAGGAGAGAGAGAGAGAGAAAGAGAGAGAGAGAGAAAGAAACAATTTAATTTTTTGATGGACAGGATAGACGTGAGAGAGAGAAGAGAGAGAGAGATAAAGATAGAGAAAGAGACAAAGAAACAATTTAATTTTTGATGGACAGGATAGACGTGAGAGAGTGAGAGAGAGAGAAAGAGAGAGAGAGAGAAAAGAAGAAACAATTTAATTTTGATGGACAGGATAGACGTGAGAGAGAGAAAGAGAGAGAGATAAAGATAGAGAAAGAGACAAAAGAAACAATTTAATTTTGATGGACAGGATAGACGTGAGAGAGTGAGAGAGAGAGAGAGAGAGAAAGAGAGAGAGAGAGAGAAAAGAAACAATTTAATTTGATGGACAGGATAGACGTGAGAGAGAGAAAGAGAGAGAGATAAAGATAGAGAAAAGAGACAAAGAAACAATTTAATTTTGATGGACAGGATAGACGTGAGAGAGTGAGAGAGAGAGGAGAAGAGAGAGAAGAGAGAGAAAAAAACAATTTAATTTTGATGGACAGGGTAGACGTGAGAGAGAGAAAAGAGAGAGAGATAAAGATAGAGAAAGAGACAGAAGAAACAATTTAATTTTGTGGACAGGGGTAGACGTGAGAGAGAGAGAGAGAGAGATAAAGATAGAGAAAGAGAGAGTGAGAAAGGAGAGAGAGAGAAAGAAACAATTTAATTTTGTGATGGACTGGATAAGACGTGTGAGAGAGAGAGAAAGAGAGTGAGAGAAAGAGAGAGAGAGAAAGAAACAATTTAATTTTGATGGACAGGGTAGACGTGAGAGAGAGAGAGAGAGAGATAAAGATAGAGAAAGAGACAAAGAAACAATTTAATTTTGTGGACAGGATAGACGTGAGAGAGTGAGAGAGAGAGAGAGAGAAAAGAGAGAGAGAGAGAAAGAAACAATTTAATTTTGATGGACAGGGTAGACGTGAGAGAGAGAGAGATAAAGATAGAGAAAGAGACAAAGAAACAATTTAATTTGATGGACAGGAAGACGTTGAGAGAGAAAGAGAGAGAGAGAAGAGAGAGAGAGAGAGAGAAAGAAACAATTTAATTTTGATGGACAGGGTAGACGTGAGAGAGAGAAAGAGAGAGAGATAAAGATAGAGAAAGAGACAGAGAAACAATTTAATTTTGATGGACAGGATAGACGTGAGAGAGTGAGAGAGAGAGAGAGAGAAAGAGAGAGAGAGAGAAAGAAACAATTTAATTTTGATGGACAGGATAGACGTGAGAAAGAGAGAGAGAGGAGAGATAAAGATAGAGAAAGAGACAGAGAGAAACAATTTTAATTTTGATGGACAGGTAGACGTGAGAAAGAAGAGAGAGAGAAAGAAACAATTTAATTTGTGGACAGGATAGACGTGAGAGAGTGAGAGAGATAAGATAGAGAAAGAGACAAAGAAACAATTTAATTTTGATGGACAGGATAGACGTGAGAGAGTGAGAGAGAGAGAGAGAGAGAGAGAGAGAGAGAAAGAAACAATTTAATTTTGATGGACAGGATAGACGTGAGAGAGAAAGAGAAAGAGAGAGAGAGAGAGAGAGAGAGAAAAGAAACAATTTAATTTTGATGGACAGGGTAGACGTAAGAGAGAAAGAGAGAGATAAAGATAGAGAAAGAGACAGAGAAACAATTAATTTTGATGGACAGGGTAGACGTGAGAGAGAGAGAGAGAGAGATAAAGATAGAGAAAGAGAGAGTGAGAAGAGAGAGAGAGAGAAAGAAACAATTTAATTTTGATGGACTGGATAGACGTGTAAGAGAGAGAGAAAGAGAGAGTGAGAAAGAGAGAGAGAGAAAGAAACAATTTAATTTTGATGGACAGGGTAGACGTGAGAGAGAGAGAGAGAGATAAAGATAGAGAAAGAGACAAAGAAACAATTTAATTTTGATGGACAGGATAGACGTGAGAGAGAGAGAGAAAGAGAAAGAAACATGATTTAATTTTGATGGACAGGAGAGACAGAGATAGAGTCAGAGACAGAAACAGATACAGAAACAGATAGGTTGTTTATTTAAATATAATTTATGATTTAGAATGAATTTTCTCACTATTTACTTTCTAATTGAATTTAGATATGTGTCTATGAAGAAACAGTGCGGCATTATTTCCTTTCTAAAATGGATATTAACAGACTGGACTGGCATATACAGTTTGGTTTGGTTTGTTTTGTTTTACGGCATATCAACCTTGGTGGGTCATTTAATGCCGATAAAGTTTTGAAATAAATTGATTCTTAATGCATAATACAATTTTGTTTATAAACTCATGTTTCTCTATTCAACCCATAGATGGGACCCTAACAGGTACTACCACTCCGGGTCAGAGTGGACCTGGGAACAATGGTGATGAAGGGGTGCTCCACATTCCCCAAACCTCCAAAACTGGAACCTCACCATCAGATAGAGTTTAACGTCATTCCCAGGACATGAAGACCCTCAGCCACCGCCTTCTAGCATCCATATGATAAAAAGGGGTTGGGGCTTGCGATAAGGGCAATAGGGTTCAAACAACTAGAATTCGAATAAAAGACATGTATTACATATCTTATTATAATGGAGATTGTGTGTTTTTCCGTCTGTAACCGAAACTCTATTACTACTCAAGTAACAATTCCCCTTAGTTATTTATATCACATTCTCAATGATTTTATTTTAATTTTAACCTCAATTATTAATAAAATTGTTTTACAATATTAATACTATTAACCATATCTACATACTAACAACATGCGATTATATTTATATATACAACAAAATAGCGATTTACAGTTTGAACGGGGAAAGCTAATTTGCATACTGATATAAAAAAAATCGAATTTAATAAATATGTGCTCAGTGTTACTGATTTCTAACTGTTAGGTTTTATTTTAATGAATATAAGGAAAAATCTCTTCAATGAATCTTAAATGAAATCCATTAACAAGAAAAAATAACTGTCATTTTATT
>JALAJA010000076.1:70000-77500 GCA_023376005.1 Doryteuthis pealeii
CCGCCGCGTACCAAATACCTTTTTAGTGTCCCGAATTTGGAGGCATGTTGACAAAGACCCGCTATACAACATATATCACTATTAGAACGTAGAAGAAAAATGTATTTACAAAATTGTGTTTAAAAAATTGAGTACCCATGAAAAATGAATAAAACAAATGTCTTTGGCATAAAATAACCCAACAAGGGTTGACATGCCGTAAAATCCAACAATTGAGTACCCATGAAGAATGAATAAAACAAAATGTCTTTGGCATAAAATAACCCAATAAGGGTTGACATGCTCTAAAATCCAACAATTGAGTACCCATGAAGAATGAATAAAACAAACGTCTTTGGCATAAAATAACCCAATGGGTTTGACATGCTGTAAAACCAAAACAACCAACTAGAAGGGGAGAGATGTAGTACAGTTATCTAGAGAAGTGGTTCCCAACCTATGGCCACATGGCCAACAGCAAATTTCATGTGGGCCAAGGAAATATTATAATTCTATATGATTTCTGTAGAATAATCATACTAAGTCCAATTACCATCGAATTGGCAAGACAAGTCAGCAAGCAGTCGTAACTCAAATATGATTCTGGTTTGCTGCAAAGACTACTGCAAAATGGCAGGATTTATGAGCCTCAGAGGATCCTACAAACCAAGCAGCCAATCAGGACTCAGGGAATGGAATCACCCAAATGCATGAGTGGACTGTTCTGAATTCCCATAAGTAGCAGTTGTCTTGACACTGGTTTAGTTGTGCTTGGTCAGTCACATTGTTCAAACCAATAGTAGACTGACTGACTGACTTCAATAATTTCAGAGAATACTTTATATACAAAATCTAATCATCTATGTGGGAAATTTATATTTTCTAGAAAGTAAGATGTCAACTAATTCACAGTAGGGGAGAGTGGGGAGAGATAAAATGTGTGCGTCAATACGGTTGTATCTTGATTGAATAAATATCTTATGTAAAATGGAAATATTTTTTCTATTATAATAATTTCATGGTCCACACAAAAATTCTGGTTTCAAAGTGAAAAAGGTTGGGAACTCCTGATCTAGAGTGCAAGATACCAGTTGTTGCGGATGACTAATACAAACTCCCTCCTCAAAAGAGGGGCCACTCCCTCCTCAAAAGAGGGGCCACTTCCACTGAGCCCCTTTCTTTCTTTCTTTCTTTTTTATTATTGATTTCATTTTCTTCTTTTTTTAAATTTTTGCACTCAATTTTAGTATATCATTCTTTCTTTCCTTCCTTCTTCCTTTCTTTCCTTCCCTCCTTCTTTCCTTCCCTCCTTTTCCTTCCCTCCTTCTTTCCTTTCCTTCCTTTCCTTCTTTCTTTCTTTCTTTTTTCTTCTTTACTCTCTCTTTTCTTTTTACTATTGCACTTCCTTTTTTCTTTCATTTCTATTTTCTTTTCCTTTTTTTCCTTTTTCTTTCTTTAATTTTTCTTTCTTTTGTTTCTTTTCTTTTTCTTTTTCTTTTTCTTTTCTTTCCTCCCTTCTTTTCTTTTCTTTTCTTTTCTTTCTTTTTTCTTTTTTCTTCTTTCTTTCTTTTCTTTCTTTTCTTTTTTTTCTTTTGTTCTTTCTTTCTTTTGTTCTTTTTCTTTCTTCCTTCTTTCCTTCTACTATACTGTCTTCTGTATTGTCTTTTAACTTAAAAAAAAAAAAAAAAAAAATTTGATAAAATTAAAAACACAAAAACAAAAAAAAGTCACATACAAGAAAAATACCTGTCTTGGTTGTTCAAGAACTATTCACTCCCATCATCACTTACTTTATTAATTTTTTCCTTTTTTCTAATCTATACCAGTTGTGTCATGTATGTCCGAATGTAATCTATACATATATTTGTTGTCTATGTATGTCCGAATGTTTCATGAGGGTAGTTGTGTCTATGTATGTCCGAATGTATAACGGGGTAGTTGTGTCTATGTATGTCCGAATGACTGTCTCTACATATATAACGGGGTTAGTTGTGTTATGTATGTCCGAATGTAATCTATACATATATAAAGGGCAGTTGTGTGTATGATAAAAAAAAATTCAAAGAAGAATAAATAAGAAAAGAAAAAAGAGGTTTTTTTTCTTTTCTTATTTATTCTTCTTTGAATTTTTTTTTGTTTTTTGTTTTTTTCTTTTTTCTTCGAATTTTTTTCTCTTCTTCTAATTTTTTTCTCTTTTTCCTTTTCTCATTTTTTCTTCTTCAAAATTTTTTTTTCCTGTTTTTTCTTTGTTTTCCTTTTTTTTCTTCTTTTCTCGTTTTTACTAATCTTTTTCAATTTGGATTATTTTCAGGTCGTCTTGACTGTCGAGAGCAAACTTTTTAATTACCATGACAAACATTCAGAATTCTTCAATAACAAAAACAATTGGGTAAGTGAATTTTTTTTTTTTTTCCTCTCTTTGCTGTTTTTTCATTTTTGGACTTTTCAGACTGTTTTATAACCGAAAATCACCCTGAGAGATACATCCATCTGGATAAAATTAACAAAGTGACTACCGGAATTCAGGTGTGATAACCAATGCATAAACACAGGAAATGCGTGGGTGCAACCTGTGGCCAATGATAACCATAGGAAATGGAATTTTTATTCAAAAAAAAATTTTTTTGCATTTAATAATTTAAATAGGAGACATTAATTTTTCTTTTCAGAATGTATGGATCAACGTTAAGTGTTTTTTTTGTTTTTTTTGACATAGGTATTTTAGTGGGGCATCCTGGGGGGATCCAACTTGCAATAATGGATTTACGAGACTCTCTCCCCCATATATCTACCCAGGTGACGCCGGGTAGCCACTTCTAGTCCTTTTATAAAGGAAAATTGGTGGAGACAAGCAGTTCAGTAAAATTCACATGAAAATTCTAGCATCCACATGATAAAAAGGGTTGGGGCTTGCCATGAGGGCAATAGGGTCGGGACAATCATATAGGTGCTAGAGCTTGATGTGACCAGCGTATTGATCGGAGGGGCCTCTCCGACCGCCTGTCTAGCCCAAGAAAGAGCCAAAGTGGACTATTGCAAATCATGGGCTGCTCAACCACCTGGGTTCTATCCTTAAGCATCACGGTTGCCATCCATGGCCAACAGGTGTCCCATTGGGGTAGTCTTACCCCTCTGCAGAGGTGCAGTTGGTGCACTCTAACGCCTCAGCCGACAGGGCGGAGGAAAAATTGGTGGTGATGAGTAGTTCAATAAAATTCACATGAAAATGTATTGAATAAACACAAATACCTCAATTTTGAATTTCAGTAAAGACGAGGATACCATTTTTGATAAATGATCATGTTTTGCGTTTCTATCTCCCTTGGCGCACAGTTGCTAAGCGAGTGCGGGCAAACAAGAAGATAGGGTGGGGCTGGCAAAGGGGGTGGGGGTGCACATTGTGCTTGGACAGGGTAGAAACTTTTGCCAGTCGTCTTTTGAAGAAAGCTGACTAAACCCTGATCCCATCATCAGATGCAAGGGATGGGAAAATAGAAACGTCGAACAGGTTTCCGTTGTCGTCCAAGACGTCCCGGACAACACGACAAAAGACGTCATTGTTGGCACAATTGCATTTCCTGCCGAGGAGCAAACAGGGACGAGAAAAAGAAAAGCAGAGAAAGAAGGAGATTAGGACCATTGGGCAGGGGAGAAGGAAAAGGAGTTGTGTGAAGGGAAAAACGACAATGGATGAATCGGATCGGAAAGTAGGACAATGATCCGGACGATAGAGGGGAGGGATCAACCGAAAAGGCAAATGAGAATGTGTACTGTGTATGTGGAAGGGAATGGAGCCAAGGAGGAGGGTGGGTGAATGTAAAGAAATTTGGCAACGGAAAAAGAGAACGTAGCAGTCTTGGCAATGGTAAAAGACTCCAAGAGAATCGGCAACATATCAAATTGGAAGCAATTGTCTCCAAAAACATTTAGATTGTGCTGAGTGTGTTCCTATATTCCAGAAAGGATTCCTAGCCGAATAAGGATTTCTAAGTGACAAATTGAGCAAGTCATGGGTCACCGAAGCCGATCAGGGAAAATATTAATTGAGTCTTTGGGGACATAGCCAAGTGTAGATATTCACATTTTTATGTTATTTCTGCCCGAGACCAAGCATGTCTACTGAACAAAATATGGTATATCGGAATAATCTATGAAACAGCAGCAGCTTTCAATTACCGTATTTGATGGCATATATATATATTTACCAACTCCTCCGCACGAGCAGGATGTGACACAAGGTCAATTTCTGAAGCGGAGTTTAACAGGTTTGAATTCAGAGTTTTCCTTCTCCTAGACCGGTTGCCTAACCGATGCTAAAGAGCCCAGTCTGCCCTGCTATTTACCCATAGCTGGAGGGAGAGTAGGATTCATACCGTTCCCAAGGGTATTAGTGCTAAGTGAAATGCAATTACCACGTCCAGGATTTGAACTCGGGGCGACAAGTCCATTTCCCATGACTTTAGCCATTACACCACGCGCTTCCTACTCGATGGCATATAGGTTGCACTTTTTTTCTCTCATATACAGTATTTCATTTTTCTCCAGATAGTCTCTATTCCCTAAACCTTGAAAAAGAGTGAATGTTCACCCGAAATATTGGAATTAATCGAACCAGGGACAGAACAACAGTGGAATATTAAAATTCTGATTTTTGTTCTGTTTTCCTTGTTTTTGGTCTTTTTTCCAATGCTTCAAAAGACAAAAAGAACAACGTTCACAAGAACAAAGTTTATACTTAACATAGATTTTATATATATATATATAATATATATATATTGGGAGATTATTAGCTTAATTAAAGTCCTACCTACTTTGTTAATTAATTAATTATAATTAAATGAATTAGGCATGAATATCGGTTTAAATGTAAAGCGTAAACAAATCGAGAAAAAGTCGATCTCTGTATGTACATTTCAGCCCATTAGGCCTCACCAGCAGAGTTATAGACAGGGCAGTGCTTTGTGCATGATTCGAACCCTACCTGTCGGGCTGACAGGTGGACATTCTAACCACTACACTAGCAGGCTTCCCCAGAATCTCTCGTTTATTTTAAACTTTTTGGGTGACTTATGGCACAACAGTATGAAGTGGTCAAACAATGTGTTTGAAATGCCGAAGGCCGACAATTTATATATATATATATATATATATATACATGGTATTTATGGAAATGTGACTTACCAGTGAAAACGGTCACAATGGTTAGTTGATTCAAGTTTCACAATGATAAGACAGCGATATAACAAATATAAAGTGCTCAATACTTTAGTAGAGCAAATTAACTATCATAAAGGTACACGGTAATAACCTACTCGATGTTTCACCATAAGGATCTTCAGGGTTAAATCCACTAGATTAATCAAGATATTGATTAAATTCACGTGGGTATTTTTTCATGATAAACGGTTGATTATTGGTCCGTGGTCGAAGAACACTGGTTTAAAATTCAAAAAGAGCAGAAGCTGCATTTTTTTTCAAAGGATCAAAAAATATAAACATCGTCAGAAATCCGCTTTGTGCTATTGTTTTAATGGTTTACGACAATGATGAGGATTGTCTATATTATTATAGTCTGTAGTGATTAAATGTGGTTTTATTAATGTATGTATAAAGTTATTCATTTTGATTAAAGCCAATAGAATGTGTATATATGTATACACACAAGGGGGTGTGTTTTACCATTTCAATGGTCTTATTATTATTATTGTTGTTTTTAAATATAAAAGTAAATAAAAATACATATATGTAAAGATGAAACTGGGAGTGAATCCGACGGTAGGTTGAAAGAATGAATAAAGGAAAGAAAGTATAGAATGGATAATAAAGGATAATTTTAATCAATATCACTTACACGTGTTTCGGTCAGAAGTTTATCTACGTGTACAATATTTAAACTATTATTATTTTTAAATAAACAAATGAAATAATAATAGAAAAAATGTAGAAGTGTTCCGCACACAAAGAAAATTCGACCTTCATCAGAGTGAATCCTTATTTAAAATGAAAATAAAATTTTTTAAATTTAAAAAAAATAAAAATCACTGTCAGCTGGGGCGTTAGAATGCACCGACTGTATCTCTGTAGAGGGTTAAGACTCCCCCAAATGGGGTTACCTGTTGGCTGTGGGTAGCAACCCATGATGCTTAAGGACGGAATCCTGGTGGATAAGCAGTCTGACATGCAATACTCAACTTAGACCCTTACTTAGGCTAGACGGGCAGTCGGAGAGGCCTCCACTGATCAATCAGCTGGTCACGTCTAGCCCTAGCACCTATATGATTGCCCCAACCCTATTGCCCTTATGGCAAGCCCCCAACACTTTTGATCATATGGGTGCTAGAAGGCAGTGGCTGAGGGTCTTCCTGTCCTGAGAATGACGTTAAACTCTATCTGATGGTGAGGTTCCAGTTCTGAAGGTTTTGAGGATGTGGAGCACTCCTACATCACCATTGCTCCCTGGTCTACTCTAACCTGGAGTGGTAGTACCTGTTAGGGTCCCATCTATGGGTTAAATAGAAAAATGTGTTTTATTTTATTTTATTTTTTTTTTAAATCCATTAAGAATGAATTTATTTCAAAACTTTATCAGCATTAAATGACCCACTGAGGTTGATATGCCGTAAAACAAAAAAACAAAACTATTGCAGTGACGTTGGTCGAACTCTTACTGTTAGGACAGTACTTCTGTCAACCTTTTCTCCGACCATCAGCAGGTGTACAAAAAACATGAAAATGCAAATCCGGAATATTTTTCTTTTCTTTTTCTTAAATATAACAGTATTGAAACTCTTAAAAATTAACCTTGTGTCACATCCTAATAAGAGTATTTACGGTTTTCGAAGGAGCTCTTATTTCTCCGTAGTTGTAGGCAAATTGTCGGACAAAGAAGGAACAAACACGAAAGTAAATGCAGACACTGTATTGACAAAAAAATTACATAAAATTGTTGCAAATTTTAATGATATTTGCTACAAGACTTATCTGTAGAGTAATTTTCCTGGAGTAATGGTGATAACAGGGTTTTCTTCTCGTCGGCAGGAAATGTTGATAAGACGCTTCGTCTCGGTAGTTTCTCATCCTTCAGTAAGTGTGCAATAGTACCGGCCTTTATGCAGTATGCAGATACAGTGCCTTAGAAGGGAGCTGGTTGTAAAGTTCTGTGATAAGTGGGCACTGTTTTGGGGCTTGGTAATGAGAGCTTGGTGTTTTTACGTCTCTTCTCTGACCTTCTGCAGGTGTACAAAACATGAAAATAAAATCAGGAGTCTTTTTCTCCTTTATTCTTGTCATAGTGTTAAAACCCTTAAAAATTGACCTTGTGTCACATCCTGTTCATAGCAGAGGTGTTTTGTAATCTTGTGGTTTGGACATTTTTTAGGATCAATCTTTTCTCCAACTTCTGCAGGTGTACAAAAAACATCCCTTTATTTATTTATCTTATTATTTTTTTTTAAACCCATAAAATTCTAGCTAAATTGATAATAAATGATTTTTTCTGAGTATTCTAATTATACCTCTGCA
>JALAJA010000076.1:87500-105000 GCA_023376005.1 Doryteuthis pealeii
AGAAAAAATCTCGGAGATAAATCTTAAAAGAAATCAATTAGCAAAAAGAAATAACTGTAATTTTATTCTTTACTTCCTGATTTAACTAAATAGTTAAATTAGAAAAGTTTAGCAAGGAAAGACGGAGGTGATGGAAGAGGAAGCTACAGCTGTTATATTTTTCGATTATACCCTCTCTGTTTCAAATCATTTCATCTGCATTCTTATTTAGTTTCTTTAGATTTTCTAATTTAATATAATATTTTATGACATTAATACTTGCACCCGGAGGGTGCGTATATTTCCTAATATATATAAAAATGTTGTTCTGGTTCCAACGGGAGAAAATTTAATATTTTATGAAAAAGAAGGTCCGCAAAATGTATTATGTTCTCAGAAAAAATTTTAAATTCTTTTTATCTTACATACGCGACACGTGTTTCTGATCTGTTGTCTTCTTCAGGCATTGAGTTATTATTTTGGCAGAATATGTCCAATATTTGATAGGTTGTGTGTGTTTCTGCAACTTTTCTATTATAATGTTATATATATATATATGAGTTAAGAGTAAGGAAATGAATCCAACGGTATATGTATAGATAAAATGATATGATGCTGTTAAAATAAAAATGTTTTATATCATATTCATAGCTAATATTGAACAATATTTCGATTTATAAAAAATTGTTTAATATCAGCTATGAATATGATATAAAATATTTTGATTTTAACAGCATTGTGTGTTTTCATACCTTTATATATATATATATATATATATGTTTGTGAAGAGAAAAATGGAAGTGAATCTGATGGTATGTAATATAATGAAAAATTTGAAAAAACACAGGTTCAATAAAATGAGTGATATTTATCAGTCAACACTGCAGTGTTTCAATCTATTTAGTAGAAAAGCCCTGAAGAATATCTACTAAACAGATTGAAACACTGCAGCGTTGGCTGAATAAATATCACTCATTTTATTTGAACCTGTGTTTTTTCAAATTTTTCATTATATTACACATATATATATAAACAGCTTCAAGGATGGTTAAATATTGTTTTATATCTCTTTTTTCCGGCCTACTCTGTGCAAACAAACTCCAAAGCACTCCCTCTATTTATTGGGAGACACTTCCAACCCTGTTTCTACCTAGGGTTCATACATACCCCCCTCTTTCCCCCTTTTCCGGTGTATCACTTGAAAAGGCCTTCGTGTAACCCCCCCCCCCCATCATTTTATATTTTATTCCTTAATAAAATATTCTCCCTAATTACATATGATTCCTCCACTTTTAGTGTTATACAAATTCTCGTGTACCAAAAACCTATTATATATATATATATATATATATATATAATGAGGAGTGAAAGATTGAATAATTCCAACAAAATGTGGTTGAGAGTAGAGGAAAATGTGGATATAACAACACAAACGACTATGTTCAATTGATATTTCGTCTCATTATTGGTTGAGGAATAAACTTTCGTAATTTTCACCTTTTAGTTATTAAAATTCCTAGCAAATAAGGCAATTAGAGTAACCTCCCTTGACTTTCACTTTTCACTAAGCCGGTAGCTATTTTTAAAGTCTCCGTCCAAAATAAACAAATCTTAGAAACTTTTTCGAAAACAATACAACTGCATGCTTTAACACAAAAATATCATGAAATGTGTTCTTAATAACAATTAAGTTCATTTCAGATAATGCACACGCACAATGTAATGAATTTTAATAACTAAAGGTGAAAATTACCTAAACTTCTGAGGAAGCCTCAGCCAATAATGAGGTGAAATATCAATTGAACATAGTCGTTATTTATTTCAAAACTTTGTTGGCATTAAATAACCCACCGAGTTTGATATGCTGGAAAACAAAAGAATCCGAACTAAACAACACAAATAACATGAGAGATATATTTTAAAATGTCAGTATGGAAGTGCATTTCATCCTTTCTCAAAGAAATAAAATTCTACTAAAAAATATAACAATAAACTTTAATCTATAAACTTGTCCCTCAAAGTGATTCCCAATCCATTAAGCAACAATTTGTGGTAATATTCGCAGAGTTCCGTCCTGGCCTCCTGCCTCAAAAACTGCTAGCCGGTGGCTGCTGAAAAAAAACACCAGCTACGATTGAAGTCCGTAGCCGAAGCGGTGTCACTTGAAAAAAAACCCAAAAAAACAACCAACTTAGGGTGTTTTTCCTGAAATTCCAACCCTAACCCTAAACCCCCCTAGTTAAAATTAAATTTTTTTAAATAATGATTGTTAACTTTATTAATACATCAGCTTTTAAAACATTGATATTGCAACTAAGTATAAAGTGTTCAACAATTTAAAATGATTGTTAATGATTTATTAATACATTATGTTTTAAAATATTGATATTGCAACTAAATATGAAATATTTACCTGTTTAGAATAATTGTTAACTTTATTAATACATTGGCTCTTAAAACATTGATATTGCAATTAAATATGAAGTGTTTACCTGTTTAAAATGAATGTGAACTTTATTAATACATTGGCTCTTAAAACATTGATATTGCAACTAAGTGTGAAGTGTTTACCTGTTTTAAAATGATTGTAAACTTTATTAATACATTGTTTTAAAATATTGATATTGCAACTAAATATGAAATATTTACCTGTTTAGAATAATTGTTAACTTGATTAATACATTGGCTCTTAAAACATTGATATTGCAACTAAGTATGAAGTGTTTACCTGTTAAAAATGATTGTAAAATTTACTAATATATTGGCTCTTAAAACATTTATATTGTAATTGAATATGAAGTGTTTACCTGTTAAAAATGATTGTTAACTTTATTGATAGATTGGTCCTTAAAACATTGATATTGCAACTAAGTATGAAATATTTACCTGTTTAAAATCATTGTGAACCTTATTAATACATTGGATCTTAAAAAATTGATATTGCAACTAAGTGTGAAGTGTTTAAATGTTTAAAATGATTGTAAACTTTATTAATACATTGGTCGTTAAAATATTGATATTGCAACTAAATATGAAATATTTACCTATTTAGAATGATTGTTACCTTTATTAATACATTGGCTCTCAAAACATTGATATTGCAACTAAGTATGAAGTGTTTACCTGTTAAAAATGATTGTAAAATTTACTAATATATTGGCTCTTAAAATAGTTATATTGTAACTGAGTATGAAGTGTTTACATATTTAAAATGATTGTTAACTTTATTAATAGATTGTCTCTTAAAACATTTATATTGCAACTAAGTATGAAGTGTTTACCTGTTTAGAATAATTGTTAACTTTATTAATACATTGGATCTTAAAACATTTATATTGTAACTGAATATGAAGTGTTTACCTATTTAAAATGAATGTTAACTTTATTAATAGATTGGTCCTTAAAATATTCATATTGCAACTAAATATGAAATATTTACCTGTTTAAAATCATTGTGAACTTTAATATATACATTGGATATTAAAACATTCATATTTCAACTAAGTATGAAGTGTTTACCTGTTCATAATCGCTGTGAAGACATATTTTTGTACCGTATATAATTGGAGACCATAATTATTAAACTGTCTTCAAGATAAAATAACCCGACAAGGGTTGACTTGACACAAAACCAACCAAATAACTATTTTATTACCAGTTTTATTGTTCGCTTATTTTTATCGCAGCACTCTGGGTCAATACACCTTTCATTATTACTCTCATTTTATGACTAGTTTTACTTCATCTTATTATTGTTGCTTTTTATTACAACAATCTAGTTCAACAAATACACTTTTTGATATCATTATTATTTCATTACTTGTTTTATTGTTGCTTTGACACAAAAAACTCGTATTTTATTTCTAGTTTATTACCATCTTATTATTGTTGCTTTTTTTTAAAGTAACAGAAATAAAGATGACAAATAGTAATGTTACAAATATGACTGTATTATGAAGGAAAGGTACAAGGCAATTATAATGTTTATAATTGGGTTAACAGTTTATTTGGGGGTTAGTTATTAATGTGTTAGAGTATACATTTGTGTAAATGTCTTTCAGAGTTGCCAGAGGATTTCTTCTGGTGGGGATATATTTTTAGGTAATACAAAGATTTCAAGTAGTACACTTATCTTAGTTGTATTGGTCTTAGTAATGTCTCGAAGTTGTCCGGTCTGGGGTCGCTGTGGTTCTGTTGTCTGGTAAGGTCGCTGTGGTTCTGTTGTCGGTAAGGTTGCTGTGGTATTGGAAATTTTTTTATCTATAAATCAGTAAAAATCGTTTCTGTATTATGCATGCCTTTTTTCCCTTTTGGTCTGTCTCTCTGTTTCGTTTCGTTTCGTTTTTTGCTGCGAAAGCGAAGGACGGGGGCTTTTGGATTTGGCGCCTGTCTGGATTTTCTTGGATCACGTGTCAGCCGTAATCTGGCTATTTGGAACTGGGAAGCGAAGCGAGCGGACGCAGCTAGCAGTTTGTCCCGTCTTGGGCACTGTGAGACGAACACATTAGATGCTTCAGGACGGACATTGGCCGTTTTGAAAGAAACCTTGATAGAGAAAAGGTGGCTAATTGCTGGTGCACCCTACTATTGTTGCTTTTTATCACAATGCTTTGACACAAAAAACTCGTATTTTATTTCTAGTTTATTACCATCTTATTATTGTTGCTTTTTTTTAAAGTTACAGAAATAAAGATGACAAATAGTAACGTTACAAATATGACTGTATTATAAAGGAAAGGTACAAGGCAATTATAATGTTATAATTGGGTTAACAGTTTATTTGGGTAAAAGTTATTAATGTGTTAGAGAATACATTTCTGTAAATGTCTTTAAGAGTTGTGTAAATGTCTTTAAGAGTTGCCAGAGGATTTCTCCTGGCGGGGATATATTTTTAGGTAATACAAAGAGTTTCAAGTAGTACACTTATCTTAGTTGTATTGGTCTTAGCAATGTCTCAAAGTTGTCCGGTAAGGTCACTGTGGTTTCTGTTATGTCTGCATGTCGTAGTTGATGTGTTTCTCACGGGTGCCGGCTCTGGTCTTACCCTCGTGCCTGCCGTATCTGTTCTACGGAATTTTAGGGGTCTGCCCCTGGCCTCTGATTCCAGGAACTAATAGGGGCAGATAACCCAATTTCTGATACTATGTAATAATATAATATGATAATATAATATAGTTATAATATATATTAATAATGGAAATTCGCTTCCGTTTATAATTGGGTTAACAATTTATTTGGGGGTTAGTTATTAATGTGTTAGAGTATACATTTGTGTAAATGTCTTTCAGAGTTGCCAGAGGATTTCTCCTGGCGGGGATATATTTTTAGGTAATACGAGTTTCAAATACACTTATCTTATTTGTATAGGTCTTAGCAATGCCTCTAAGTTGTCCGGTAAAGTCACTGTAGTTCTATTCTTCTGCTAGTATCAGATAGTACTGCTCCCTTTTTCCTGCCGGGTCTGTTCTGTTGAATGTTACTGCTGCCCATGACCGGGATTGAACCTGCAGTCTAGAGATAAATTAAAATCTAGAGATTTATTAAAATCAAAAACTATTTTAGTATAAAAAATGTGCCTTTTGATTGTAAATATACATGAACAAACTTGAAAAAAATCTTACAGTGAAATTCTAATGCAAAAAAAATCATCTGTTGTTTGTAAACAAACAACCGGGAGTTTATAGGAAAAGCAAAAGTGTTCTTTCAAAACAGCTCCCCTGGGGTGCTTATTTGTTACTTGGTCCAAAATGAGTTTTAAAAAAGTTGAATACCCAACAAGATGACACAAAAATAACTTAGAGATCCTGGATATGACACAAAACAGAATCAGCCCTGTTGGCTTGGGCTTTAGAATACACCGACTGCACCTCTGCAGTGGGGTAAGACCCTCCCAACCAAATGGCGTCGATCTCAGGGGGCTTTCACCCCAGGCAATACCTGTCCACTTGGGGGCAGGGCTGGGTTTATTGCCCAGCGCCTGAGGTGACCCCCTTAAGGGGGAATGCCGAGGGGATTGACACAGTTATTGTTCTTTCCCACCCATGAGCTTCGGCTTGCGGGTGGGCCCACATTAAAACAAGGCCTTGTGCCCAGCCCATACAAGTGGGGTATGAGGCAAATATCCCTCCCGACCAAATGGGGTCACCTGTTGGCCATGGGTGGCAACTTATGATGGTTAAGTTTGGTTTGTTTTGTTTTACGGCATATCAACCTCGGTGGGTCATTTAATGCTGACAAAGTTGTGAAATAAATTCATTCTTAATGCATAATACAATTTTGTTTATCAACTCATGTTTTTCTATTTAACCCATAGATGGGACCCTAACAGGTACTACCACTCCGGGTCAGAGATAAGAATCCTTCTTATCATATGGGTGCTAGAAGGCGGTGGCTGAGGGTTTACATGTCCTGGGAATGATGGTAAACTCTATCTGATGGTGAGGTTCCAGTTCTGGAGACTTGGGGAATGTGGAGCACCCCTTCATCACCATTGTTCCCTGGTCCACTCTGACCCGGAGTGGTAGTACCTGTTAGGGTCCCATCTATGGGTTGAATAGAAAAACATAAGTTGATAAACAAAATTGTATTATGCATTAAGAATTAATTTATTTCACAACTTTGTCGGCATTAAATGACCCACTGAGATTGATATGCCGTAAAACAAAACAAACCAAACTGAATAACATATAACAGTGGCAATTTTAAATATTTCATAAAACTTCCAAATTGATTGATTCCAATAATCGGGAAGTACACAATAAAGATGAGGACAACAGTCTGAAATATTGAAGAATTGGAACCACCCATACTACTGCACTGCTGCAATCGGCTATAGAAGAGTCCTGGAGACCTGAGGAGATTTTTTGTCACTCAGCCTCCAGTGAAATACGATCAGCTAACGCTGGTATGAAAAACTCATAAGGAGTGAAATAATGATAATAATCTATTAATAATAGAGATTTGCTTCCGGTTTTTGTCTGTAACAAAAATTACATTACTGCTTACATCACATTTCCCAAAATCATCATAACATACAATAAAATTAATTCTATGGTTTTTGGCATATTTAAAAATTTGAGTGTATTTATTCAATAAATACACTAAAAATTTGAATATGCAACATTAGACAGTCCGCATGGGTGCTAGAAGGCGGAGGCTGCAGGTCTACATGTCCTGGGAATGACGTTAAACTCTATCTGATGGTGAGGTTCCAGTTTTGGAGGTTTGGGGAATGTGGAGTACCCCTTCATCACCATTGCTCCCTGGTCCACTCTGACCCGGAGTGGTAGTACCTGTTAGGGTCCCATCTATGGGTTAAATAGAAAAATGTAATTATAAAAAAATTGTATTATCCATTAAGAATTGATTTATTTCAAAAACTTTATCGGCATTAAATAACCCACTGAGGTTGATATGCCACAAAACAAAAACAAATAGAATAATACACTCAAAATTTGACCATGCAACATTAGACAGTCCTCATTGTTTTTTAAAAAACAGTTTTAATAAATACATGACTGGTATTATATATCTTATATATAGTTTGTTTATTTTAATACATATTTAAAGTTTACATTTCAATGTTTTATTTTTTAATCCTTTTAATGAATTTGATGATTTTACTTACTTAGGGTAACAAACACTCGCTGACATTGAATTTTTACTCCCACCCTCAGGCAATATGTTTCAAAAAATCTATTTTTTCCATCGCCCAGAGGGTGTTTGTTATTTTGTACTATATATATATAAATATGTAATTGGTGAAAATTTGAAAATTTATCACANAAAAGAGAGGATACTCAGTCCGTAGAGCGTTCGGCCTAGAAACCACAAGGTTCCTAGTTCGATACTGGTCCCGCCAACTCAGCGTATGAGTAGCACAGGGATCTGTGCGGTAAAGTAAGGAGCTGGTGGTAGGTGTGGCGCTCCACCTCAGATGCTAAAAACAATCTCCTTGGTCTAGCGCTATTGAAAAGGGATAGACTCCCTCGCTGACTGGCTGATACCGACTTTAGGCCGGCCCGTCGACTTTAATTTATATATATTATATTATATATTATATATATGTAACATTCTGATTTTAAATTTCAAATTATCCTTCTCCTAGATTGGTTGTCTTAATTTTAAATATTTTAATCTTTTTTTCTTTTTCTTTTTCAGTTATCCTTCAGTGAAGATACGAATGACGGTTTGTCCTATATGAAGACACGTTGTCCTCCTGGTGTGACCGCGTTTATACAATCACAAAGCAAAAGAGATCATGTTCCATGTACGTACATTTTTTATTTTTTATTTATTTTTTTATTTTTTTTCATGTCAATTTTATTAAAAATTTACTCGGGTGTCAGCATGTGTCAACAGTGTAAAAAATTATGTTTAGGATTATTTCAAAAGCCTTGGGCTCTCCAGGCACAAAACTTGTATTATGAAATTTGCATTGTGTAATTGTTACCATTGGTTTCCAAGCATCATGTTTGCCACTTTTCTTCATTTAAATTACCAATTAGAGAGCTCATACCAAATTTATGAAAGCATAATATATACATATATAGTCTGTCCTATATGAAGACAAAGTAAAAGATATCATGTTCCATGTATGTATATATTTTTATTTTGTTAATTCTAAAAGAGCTTATTAGTGTTATGGTTTGGTGGTGGTCGCATTGTTTTGCGCGGGAAGTACGAAAAGACAAGAAGAAATTGAACAAAAGAAGTGTAACAAAAGACTCATCTGGACAAACGGGAATTTGAACAAAGAGAAAGGACTTCCGGTCAAGGAAAAAAGGATGTGTGGGCGGTCGTCAATACTTAAGCGGTCATCAGGCAGCCCAGAGGCAGACCCCAGAGAGACGGCGAACAGAGCGGACTGAGGACCGTTGACACGGTCGATCGCTGCAGAGAGCAGTGAGTCGCGCTCACCACCTTCCACCACACCAGCAGTATCAATGCCCGCCACTCACATCCACCATGTACAACCGAGATGAGAGAAATAAAGTCAAAATCTCCTACTACATAGAGCATGCTTGTGATTCATTTAAGCGACCACTAGATACATCGTCTAGGGTCAAAAACGATCTCCGCTGTATACCAGCAGACGTATACAAGTCAGAGTAGCGTGAGTTTGAAGATGCCAGTATATAACATGTACGATTTTGTTGCCCGAGTCGAGGATAATTCCATGTCAAATCATCCAGAAAAAAGTAAAACCACACCCACTTCAATTATTCTGAAATTTTTCCAGGTGTAGACTATATTATTAGTTTCATTTTTGCTCAGAACCTATTTTTTGCTACAAATAATGTTCAATATATGTGAAATAATAATAGAAAAAATTGTTGTCATAGATGCAGTGCCACATCGGGATATTTATTTTGCTATGAAAAAATCAGAAACCATCAATAACTTAAAATTGGTTGACTTTAAAACTTTTTGATTACATTTTTGGATTCCATGGGCAAAAATGCTTATATAAACTAATTTTTAGTAGTAGGGAAGCTCTGGAACTCATTTTACAGATAAAAATAGATTACAAAAAGTCGTCATTTTTTGCCCACCCCACCAAATTATATTTCTTTCTTTCTTTCTTTCTTTCTTTGCATTCTTTCTTTCTTTCTTCATTTCTTTCTAATAAACTATATTTATTTTCTGTTCACGAAAAATGGCGACTTTTTGTAATCTATTGGGTTTCTAAGAGCATTTTAGCCCAATGAATCTAAAAATGCTATCGAGAAAGTCTTTAATTTAACTAATTTTAAGTTATTAATGATTTCTGATTTACAAAATTTTAACTGATGTTGTAGCTTCGGCTCTGAACAAAAATCAAACTATTTTTTTTGGTACAAATAATGTTCAATATATGTGAAATAATGATAGAAAATTTTTTTGTCATAGATGCAGTGCCACATCAGGATATTGATCTTGCTAGGAAAAAATCACAAATCATCAATAACTTAAAATTGGTTGACTTTAAGACTATTTTGATAGCATTTTTCGATTGCTTGAGCAAAAATGTTTTTAAAACCAATTTTTTGGAGTAGAGTGAAGAATAATTAAAGTTCCAATTACCGTCGAACTGGGAAGACAAGGCAACAAACGGTTGTAACTTAAATACAAACCTGAATAGTCACAAAGTCTACTGCGGAATGACATTGTGGAGTCTTATAAATACCTTGTCATTCTGATGTTTTGGTCCCCCAAGACAGATACTGTCAGGGAAAATTCTTAGTGTAGTACTACAGTTACTGGGGATGTTTATAGCCCGTCTGGGATCCGGATTTGGTGAGAATGGGATTACGGATGCATTTATTTCTGTTAATTGGTCATCATTTCTGGATGTGAATGTGCCCGTTGTTTGGTCAAATGTGATGTGGGCTATGAGAATATCCATGGGAGCCTCATCACCTTCAAAGCTTTTTACTACTGCTTGGTGATGTTCCTTCTTTGGACGGCACACTGTTGAAAAATGGTTTGGTTTCCTACAGGTGTTACATATTTGACCCCATGCTGGACACATTAAATGGTGGCACCTTTTCCCAGAGTGCCGTGTTGGTGGCTACCACAACCCATACAGGCTTGACGAGGGGTTTGTTCAGCAATGCTGTTTTTGCGTATAGTAGATTTGCTAGTAGGATTAGTCTTCCGCAGCCACTATAAACAAATCACTGTGTCGGTGTTCATTGTATGAACACTCATGCGTCGATAATAATAAAAAAAAAACCTTCAAGTATTATTTACATGTACATATCATAGAATCTGTATATAGACAGATAAGCATGTATATCTATATACTCATGCAGCATATCTTATTATAATGGAGATTGTGTGTTTTTCTGTCTGTAACCGAAACTATATTCCTACTCAAGTCACAATTCTCTTAGTTATTGACATCACATTCTCCATGATTTTATTTTTATTTAACCTCAATTATTAATAAAATTGTCTTACATTATTAATACTGTTAACCATGTCTAAATACTGACAACATGCAATTATATTTATATATACAACAAAATAGCGGTTTACAGTGTAAACGGGAAGGCTAATTTGCATATTAATATTAAAAAATCGAATTTAATAAATATGTGCTTAATATTATTGATTTCTAACTGTTTGGTTTTATTTTAATGAATATAAGCAAAAATCTCTTCAATGAATCTTAAATGAAATCCATTAACAAGATAAAATAACTGTCATTTTATTCTTTACTTCCTCTTATAACTAAATACTTAAATTAGAAAAATAACAATGAAAGACGAGAGTGATGGAAGAGTAAGTTTCAGTTGTTCCATTTTTTATTATACTCCCTCTGTTTCAAATCTTTTATTATACTCCCTCTGTTTCAAATCTTTTTATCTGTATTCTTATTTAGTTTCATTAGCCTTTCTAATTTAATACAATATTTTATTACATTAAAACTTAAATACTTGCACCCGGAGGGTGCGTATATTTGCTAGTATATATTAAAGTCAGTTAGTCTACTGTTGGTTTGAATAACAGCAGCTAACTAAGTACCACTGAAGCAGTGTCCAAGACAGTTGGTATATATGGAAATCAAGAATGATCCATTCATGAATTTGGGTGATTTGGGTGATTCCATTCCTTGAGTTCTGATTGGCTGCTTGATTTGAATGATATTGTGGAGTCTTATATATATCCTGTCATTCTGCAGTAGACTATGTGACTATTCGGGTTTGTATTTAAGTTACAACCGTTTGTTGCCTTGTCTTCCCAGTTCGACGGTAATTGGAACTTTAATTATTCTTCATAGGGAAGCTTAATTTTTTTTAATTTTTTTTTTTTTTTGCTATCAATTTTATTTTTACTACTGCTTGGTGATGTTCCTTCTTTGGACGGCACACTGTTGAAAAATGGTTTGGTTTCCTACAGGTGTTACATATTTGACCCCATGCTGGACACATTAAATGGCGGGCACCTTTTCTCAGAGTGCCGTGTTGGTGGCTACCACAACCCATGCAAGCTTGACGAGGGGTTTGTTCAGCAATGCTGTTTTTGCGTATAGTAGATTTGCTAGTAGGATTAGTCTTCCACAGTAGACTTTGTGACTATTCAGGTTTGTATTTAAGTTACAACCGTTTGTTGCCTTGTCTTCCCAGTTCGACGGTAATTGGAACTTTAATTATTCTTCATTTACTTGCTGAACATTTTGGCTTCATAAAATATTCCTTAAATCAAATTAAATTATTCAAATTAAATGTGATTTTTTTCAAAGGGGAAAAAATGAAATTGACCACAAAATTAGAATATCTAGCAGCCCCTTCTCAAGATTTCTTTCAAGCATAGATTTCACTAATTTAAAGCAATATTCTTTATGAAAGTAGTTCCATCTTTTCCGATTGGCAGTTAATACTACCAATGGTAAACATTATGGAATTAGCACAATTAAAAGATATTCACATAGTTTTTTTTTTGTTTTTTTTATCTAGCAGTAAATGAACTAATAACAGATAAGACAAAAAACATTTTTCTTTAATAGTTGAAGATTCTGCCTTCATAAAATATTCCTTTGTGACTATTCGGGTTTGTATTTAAGTTACAACCATTTGTTGCCTTGTCTTCCCAGTTCGACGGTAATTGGAACTAATTATTCTTCATAGGGAAGCAGATATATATTGAAGTCAGTTAGTCTACTGTTGGTTTGAATAACAGCAGCAGCTAACTAAGTACCACTGAAGCAGTGTCCAAGACAGTTGGTATATATGGAAATCAAGAATGATCCATTCATGAATTTGGGTGATTTGGGTGATTCCATTCCTTGAGTTCTGATTGGCTGCTTGATTTGAATGACATTGTGGAGTCTTATATATATCCTGTCATTCTGCAGTAGACTTTGTGACTATTCGGGTTTGTATTTAAGTTACAACCGTTTGTTGCCTTGTCTTCCCAGTTCGACGGTAATTGGAACTTTAATTATTCTTCATAGCGAAGCTTAATTTTAAAAAAATTTTTTTTTTTTTTGCTATCAATTTTATAACAAAATTATTGGGATTATTTCAAAAACCTTATGCTTCAACATAAAATAATTGTATACTAACATGTTACAATCAATTTTTTAATCAGCAATTTTGTAATCCATAAAATTGTCCTTACATTTATTATACATATATATATATATATATATGTAAAAATGGAATTGGAAATGAATCCGTCAATATGAGGAAGAATGAATAAAGGAAAGAAAGATCAGAATGGATAATAAAAAGATGAATTTAATCAATGTCACTTGCACATGTGTTTCGGTCAGTTCATCTTTGTGTACACGGTTCAAACTATTATTATCATTAAATAAACAAATGAAATGAAATAATAATAAGAGAAAAAATGTGAAAATATTCCATACACAGAGAAAATTCGACCTTCATCAGAGTGAAATTTTATTTTGAAAATAAAATTCAAAATAAAATTGTTAAATAGAAAGAAATTGAGTTTAAATAAAAACAATTGTGGATACCCATCAAGAATGAAGAAACAAGACACCATCAGCATAAAATAACCCAACAAGTGTTGATATGCCGTAAAATCCAACCAACCAACAAATTTGAATAATTTTTCTTATTTTCTTTTTTTTATTTTCTTTTTTTTTCCCAGGACGAAGACCATCCTTATGAATACGATGTTATTGGACACAACACTTGCATGGGCGACCACAAGGTAAGTAAAAAATGTTTTATATATCAATCAGATACCCGATACAATGATAAAAAACCCTTTGTAACAACCTCCTTTTAGTCAGAATTATCCTGAAGAACCATTCGAGTGAAACCTAGGTAGATAGCCGATATAATTATAAAAATATTTGTAACAACCTCCTTTTAGTCAGAATTATCCTGAAGAACCATTCGAGTGAAACCTAGGTAGATAGCAGATATAATTATAAAAATATTTGTAACAACCTCCTTTTAGTCAGAATTATCCTGAAGAACCATTCGGGTGAAACATAAGTAGATAGCCGATACAATAATAAAAAGCGTTTGTAATAACCTCCTACAGTCAGAATTATCCTGAAGAACCATTCGAGTAAAACCTAGGTAAATAGCCGATACAATAATAAAAAGTGTCTGTAACAAGCTTCTTCAGTCAGAATTATCCTGAAGAACCATTCGAGTGAAACCTAGGTAGATAGCCAATATAATAATAAAAATGTTTGTAATAACCTCCTTCAGTCAGAATTATCCTGAAGAACCATTCGAGTGAAACCTAGGTAGATAGCCGATATAATAATGAAAATGTTTGTAACAACCTTCTTCAGTCAGAATTATCCTGCAGAATTATTCGAGTGAAACCTAGGTAGATAGCTAATACAATAATAAAAAGTGTTTGTAACAACCTCCTACAGTCAGAATTATCTGCACTTCATGTACTCCGAAAAACATGACCTTGTATCAAACTTGAACCACTTTTGGGTTGAAAAATTATGAAATACGGCATAAAACTGTAACATGCCAAAATATAAATTCTTCGATAGTGTGTGCGTGTGCCGTGCACTTCCCCAGAGCTGACTGCAGGTGTAGCACTCTATCTTATCAAAGACAAAATCTCCCTGGACTAGCAGTAGCGGAAAGGTGATAGTCCCTTGTTGTCCGGCTGATACAGACAGTTAATAACCTCGCTAACTTTACTTACTTTACCAGAAGCATAACAATTTCTACTTATGAGTTCTAGAGCTTGCCTACTCCTAAAAATGACTTACATGACCTTGTATCAGACTTGAAACATTTTTGTGTTGAAAAATTATGATGGTGGCTGCGGGTCTACATGTCCTGGGAATGACGTTAAACTCTATCTGATGGCGAGGTTCCAGTTTTGGAGGTTTGGGGAATGTGGAGCACCCCTTCATCACCATTGCTCCCTGGTCTACTCTGACCCGGAGTGGTAGTACCTGTTAGGGTCCCATCTATGGGTTAAATAGAAAAATGTATTTATAAAAAAATTGTATTATCCATTAAGAATGAATTTATTTCACAACTTTGTCGGCATTAAATAACCCACCGAGGTTGATATGCCGTAAAACAAAACAAACCAAAAATTATGAAATACGGCATAAAACTGTTATATGCCAAAATATAAATTCTTTGATAGTGTGTGTGTGTGTGCAGTGCATATCCCCAGAGCTGACGGTAGGTGTAGCGCTCTATCTCAGCAAAGACAAAATCTCCCTGGACTAGTGGTAGCGGAAAGGGGATAGTCCCTTGTTGTTCAGCTGATACAGACAGTTAATAACCTCGCTAACTTTACTTACTTTACCAGAAGCATAACGATTTCTACTTTTGAGTTCTAGAGCTTGCCTACTCCTAAAAATGACTTACATGACCTTGTATCAGACTTGAACCATTTTTGTGTTGAAAAATTATGAAATACGGCATAAAACCGTAACACTAATTTTTTTTTCTTCTTTTATCCGTGTTGAAAATGCCAAATATCAAATTCTTCGATAGTGTGTGTGTGCCGTGCATTTCCCCAGATGTGATTTCCTGTACACGGCATCGACCACCCAGGGGGAGAGAGCTTTACCGAATCAAGATCCCCCCTCCTCCCCGTCATTTCCTTTTCTCAGGTTTTGAAACTTAGATCTTTCCCTAAGACTCGATTGACGAAAGAGACTGGAGAGAGAAAAAAAAAAAGAAAGAAAGAGAAAGGGAGTACGAGACCCGTAAGAAAAAAAAAGAACAACAAAAAAAAAAGATCTAATTTCTTAACTTCCAGCCTGTTAATCCCCTGGTTAATAATGTGGTTTTTTGATGGCACTGTCGGAACCAATTTAGAAGTTCCCAATTTGCCACTAACAGTGCAAAAAAAAAAAAGAAGAAAAAGAAAAACCGTACCCCTGCATTTCTTTCACCTCCCCATGAATTCTATGGCTTTTTATCAATGTTTCCGACTCGCTAACAACTTTTGAATTAACAAATAAAGTAAAAGAAAAAGAATTTAAAAAAATGTTTCATAACCACTTATAAACAAATTTATATATTTTTATTTATAGCCAGGCTAGTAACTATCTATCTCTCTCTCTCTCTCTCTCTCTCTCTCTCTCTATATATATATATATATATATATATATATATATATATATATATATATATATAATTAGTTTGTTCATATCTATCTCAATCAATTTATATCTCATCAATTCATAACCAGTTATCCTGTTTGATTCATATCTATGTAGGTATCTATCTAGTTCTGTTTATATCTCTCTATCCATCTCAGTCTGTTTATATCTATCTATCTCTCTCGGTCTGTTAATATCTATCTATCTCTCTCGGTCTGTTAATATCTATCTATCTATCTCTCTCGGTCTGTTAATATCTATCTATCTATCTCTCTCGGTCTGTTAATATCTATCTATCTATCTCTCCCGGTCTGTTCATATCTATCTATCTCTCTCGGTCTGTTTATATCTTTCTATCTCAGTTGGTCTATATCTTTCTATCTACCTAAGTCTTGGTTCATATCTACCTAAGTCTCGGTTCATATCTACCTATATCTATCAATGTAGGTCTGTTAATATCTATGTATCTATCTGTCTAGGTCTGTTAATCTAGCCATCTCAGTCTGTTCATATCTGTCTATGTATCTATCTAGATCTGTTCATATCTATCTATCCATCTATCTAGATCTGTTCATATCTATCTATCTATCCATCTCAGTCTGTTCATATCTATCTATACATCTCAGTCTGTTCATATCTATCTATCCATCTCAGTCGGTTCATATCTATCTATCTATCTATCTATCCATCTCGGTCTGTTCATATCTATCTATCTATCCATCTCGGTCTGTTCATATCTATCTATCCATCTCAGTCTGTTTATATCTATCTATCTATCCATCTCAGTCTGTTCTATCTAATATCTCGGTCTGTTCATATCTATCTATCTATCCATCTCAGTCTGTGTCATATCTATCTATCTATCCATCTCAGTCTGTTCATATCTATCCATCTCTGTTCATATCTATCTATCCATCTCAGTCTGTTTATATCTATCTATCTATCCATCTCAGTCTGTTTATATCTATCTATCTATCATCTCTCCATATCTGTCTGTTCATATCTATCTATCTATCCATCTCAGTCTGTTCATATCTATTCTATCTATCCATCTCGGTCTGTTCATATCTCTATCTATCCATCTCAGTCTGTTTATATCTATCTATCTATCCATCTCAGTCTGTTTATATCTATCTATCTATCTATATCTATCTATCTATCAGTCTGTTCATATCTATCTATCTATCCATCTCAGGTCTGTTCATATCTATCTATCCATCTCAGTCGTGTTATATCTATCTATCTATCCATCTCATAATCTATCTATCTATCCATCTCATCCTGTTTATATCTATCTATCTATCATCTCAGTCTGTTCATATCTATCTATCTATTCCATCTCAGTCTGTTCATATCTATCTATCTATCCATCTCAGTCTGTTCATATCTATCTATCTATCCATCTCGGTTCATATCTATCTATCCATCTCAGTCGGTTCATATCTCTATCTATCT
>JALAJA010000076.1:117500-122500 GCA_023376005.1 Doryteuthis pealeii
ACTTCTCTGGTCGTTGTACAGATTAGACCACCCATAAAGATTTATACTAATCTTGTTTCATATATATATATATATATATATATATATATATATATGTGTGGAGAAAGGTAGACAAACATGAGATGTTATGGAAACTGAATGTTTATTGTCGACAATGCAACGTTTCAGTCTCTTATTAGACCATCTTCAGGACCTGGATACATGAAGATGGTCTAATAAGAGACCGAAACGTTGCATCGTCGACAGTAAACATCCAGTTTCCATAACATCCCGTGTTTGTCTACCTTTCTCCACATACTGTCGGATTAACCTCCTCACATTTCTCCCATATATATATATATATATATATATAGTCATCCACAGACACCGTGTTTCAATGTTTCATATATATATATATATATATATATATATAAGTCATCCACAGACACCATGTTTCAACGTTTCATATATAATATATATATATATATATATATATAAACATATATATATATATAGTCATCCACACACACCATGTTTCAACGTTTCAATATATATATATATATATATATATATATATTATATATAAACATATATATATATATATAAGTCATCCACAGACACCATGTTTCAACGTTTCATATATATATATTATATATAATATATATATATATAAACATATATATATATATAGTCATCCACACACACCATGTTTCAACGTTTTCATATATATATATATATAGTCATCCACAGACATCGTGTTTCGACATTTCATATATATATATATATATATATAAAGTCATCCACAGACACTGTGTTTCAACGTTTCACTTCTCTTCAGTGTGGCTAGACACAACAAGTACCTCTGACCGATTCGTTAACATCTCGGCCATTTGGCAGCTGCAGTAAATGGTGGTGCTTAAACTATTAAATACATAAGTTTGTTTATATATTTTACAATCACCAGAGAGATCCAGTCTGTAAAAGACAATCATTGCTTTATGCTGGTAGTGAAAGTTAATTTAAGTCACCCCTAGAGAGCTCCACCGGGTTTTGGGAGCATATAATAATATATTTTTCGTCAGGGCGGCCGAATGTCAGTATCAGCCTGACAGCGAGGGAGTCTATTCCCTTTTCACTAGTGCTAGACCGAGGAGATTATTTTAGCGTCTGAGGTTGAGCACCATAGCTACAATCAGCTCGTCACTTTACCGCCCAGATCCCTGTGCTACTCATACACTGAGTTGGCGAGGGCCAGTATCCAACCAGGAACTTTGTGATTCCTAGCCAAACGCTCTACCGACTGAGCTAAACCGATACAGTGACGCTGATAGCTTTTTGATTTAGTGCGTTTTGGGATGCACATATTTGCTTTGAATGAGTCCCTGGGAAAATTTATGGGTCCCAACTAAAGCCGGTTAACTCCTACCTTCTAACCTATCCTGTGTAATTTGATGTAACTATTGAAATGTATTTACAGTTAGCTTGAAATGGTGAAGGAAGAAAAAAAAAAACACTGGGATGCATGGATACGATTTTGCTGTGTCCTTTTAAGTTTTTGGGATGCAGGACATATACCTATCAGCATCTGTGTGTGTGTGTGTGTGTGTATATATATATATATATATATATATATATATATATTATATGTCTCCCAAGACTGCAATGCTGATGAATATCTATTATTATACTAAAGCCCAACGAACCAATGTTTGTCTCCTAAAGGTTTTTTTACTGTTAAGTTTAATGACACCAAAGTTATACTAAATTATTCCTTGCTTTTAGGATTGAGTTATGTTTGAAAAAAATTTCATTCTAATGGTTTCTAATTAGTCGTAATTTGCAATTAAGTCAAAAACTGATCCATCTCTCACTTCACAATCTGCCTATCACTTTCTCCCTCTCTATGTATAATCTTGAAAACTTATATAATCATCAAAACTTATTGGAATATGTTTATAAATATTATAAGATCACATGCCTTAACTCTAAAGATTTTTTTTCTCACCACCAGAATCTCTGTGCACCAGTCCCACTAGCCTAATCCACTTACTACAATGTTAACTGTTACATCACGAACTCCTCCGTAATTTGACATCACCTTGAAAATTCAGATGATATTTTGAACAGATGCCATTTTCTGTCATTTATTCATTTTACATGTATTTTTGTTTATTCTTTCTTGAATATATGTGTTCATGACATCTGGTAAAGAAACCACTTCCTCAGCCTGGACTTCCCAGAACTAAAATACCTTTGAAAATATTTCCTTTATTTTACATGTATTTTGTTTATCTTATCTGAATATATTTGGTCATGACTCCTGGTAAAGTCACCACTTCCCCAGCTGAACTTCCTGGAACTAAAATACCTTTGAAAATATATCCTTTTGTTTAACTGTATTTTGTTTATATTATTTGAATGTATCTGGCCATGACTTCCAGTAAAGAAACCAGCTTGGACTTCTCAGAACTAAAATACCTTTAATAATATATCCTTGATTTTACATGTATTTTAAAAATATTTCTTGAATATATGGAGTCATGACTTCTTCGTAAAGAAACCGCTTCCAACTTGGACTTCCCAGAACTAAAATACCCTTAAAAATATATCTTTCAGTGTAGATGTACTTTGTTTATATTTTTTGAATATATGGGGCAATGATTTCGGTAATAAAACCACTTCCCTAGCTTGGACATCCCAGAACTAAAATACCCTTAAAAATATATCTTTCAGTGTAGATGTACTTTGTTTATATTTTTTGAATATATGGGGCAATGATTTCCGGTAATAAAACCACTTCCCTAGCTTGGACATCCCAGAACTAAAATACCCTTAAAAATATATCTTTCAGTGTAGATGTACTTTGTTTATATTTTTTTAATATATGGGGCAATGATTTCCGGTAATATAACCACTTCCCTAGCTTGGACTTCCAGAACTAAAATACCCCTAAAGATATATTCTTCTATTTACATGTATTTTGCTTATCTTTCTTGAATATATGTGGTCATGACTTCCAGTAAGAAAACCTCTTCCCCAACTTTGACTTCCCAGAATCTAAATGTCTTTAAAAATATATCCTTCAGTTTAATTGCATTTTGTTTATATTATTTGAATATATCTGGTCATGACTTCCCAGAACTAAAATACCCTTAGAAATATCTCCTTTATTTTACATGTATTGTGTTTATCTTATCTGAATATATGTGGTCATGACTCCTGGTAAAGTAACCACTTCCCCAGCTGAACTTCCCAGAACTAAAATACCTTTAATAATATATCCTTCATTTTACATGTATTTTAAAAATATTTCTTGAATATATGGAGTCATGACTTCTTCGTAAAGAAACCGCTTCCAACTTGGATATCCCAGAACTAAAATACCCTTAAAAATATATCTTTCAGTGTAGATGTATTTTGTTTATATTTTTTGAATATATGGGGCAATGATTTCCGGTAATAAAACCACTTCCCTAGCTTAGACTTCCCAGAACTAAAATACCCCTAAAGATAATTTAACAGTATTTTAGTATTTTGTTTATATTATTTGAATATATGTGGCTATGACCTTTAAATACCTTAAAAATATATCATTATTTATTTATATCAAGAAGGCAATTACAATGCATATAAAAAATAGAATAATGTCCAGTGTCTAATCAATTTCGAAGAAACTTCATCTTCAGATACTGTTTTTGAAATGGACGCGGTCTTGTGTGTTTTTTGTTTCAGACCTTATAAAACCGCATCTCGTGGGTTGTTATAATGCCACGTGGAAGAGCCGTGATATCCGTTGTTCAATCAATTTCAATTTCATTCCTTTTATTTATTTATTTATTTTTTAATTCATATTCTTTTGTTATATATATGTGTGTATTTATATAATGTGTATGTTAACTAATTACATATTCAGTGTTTAATTCTAACCTACTGTTTATGTAAGGGTGTAACTTAGCTATTAATAAACCTTCTCTAATTATGAGACTACCAACATTGTGTATTATTGTCTCTATTTTAATGGAGAAATTATTGTCCTTATTTTTGCATTTGATTAAATGTTTATGGAATGAGGATGCACGTGTGTGGATATGTTCTTGAATTCTAATGTGGAGGGGGTCTGATTGTACTTCCTATATAGAAATTAAGACATTTAGAGCAAGTTAAACAATAAATTTGATAAATTATCAAATACTATTAAAAATATATCTTTCAGTTTACATGTATATTGTTTATCTGTCTTGAATATAGGTGGTCATGACTTCCAGTAAAGAAACCACTTCCCCAGTTTGGACTTTCCAGAAATAAAATATCTTTAGAGATATATCCTTCTGTTTATATGTATTTTTTTTTTTTTTGTCTATCTTGTGGTCATTGTAAAAATAACAGAATAATGTTACTTATTTTTTTATGAGTAGTAAACAAACAAACAATGTGTTTTGAAATGGCTTTATTTAGCCAACAATTTTAGGGAGAATATGTGCTTAATTGAAGTCGTACCTAATTTTGAAAATTGATTAATTAATAATTAATGAATTAGGCGGGCATACCTATTCAAATGTAAGGCTAAACAAATTGAGAAAAATCAATCTCTGTATGTATATTTCGGCCTATTAGGCCTCATCAGCAGAGCTATAGACAGGAAGACCGCTTTGTGTGCGATTCGAACCCTGACTGTCAAGATGACAGGTGGGGTACTCTAACCATTACACCAGCTGGCCTTTTCCCAGATTTTTCGTTTTGTTTAGAAGTAGGTCATATTCCACTTATGGTGACTTTACTACACAGCAGTATGAGAAGTAAACAAACAATGTGTTTTGATATGTCTTTATTTAGCCAACAATTTTTGAGAGAATATGTGCTTAATTGAAGCCGTACCTAATTTTGAAAATTAATTAATTAATGATTAATGAATTAGGCGATTCACATAATATAAACAAAATACAGTTAAACTGAAGGATATATTCTAAAGGTATTTTTGTATATTGTTTATATTATTTGAATATATGTGGCTATGACTTCCT
>JALAJA010000076.1:127500-130000 GCA_023376005.1 Doryteuthis pealeii
ATATATATATATAATATATGAGTATAGGAGGATTGAAATACATCCAACAGAATGTGGTAAAGAATAGAGGGAAAAATGTGGACAAAAACAACTCAAACAAGCAGATGTAGGAGATATATTTCGTTGCACATTGAGTGCGACTTCTTCAGTCTTTTATTTGAAAATAATAAAAGACTGAAGAAGTCGCACTCAATGCATGACGAAATATATCTCCTACATCTGTTTGTTTGAGTTGTTCTTGGTCCACATTTTTCCCTCTGTTCTTTACCACATATATATGAAAGGTAAAATGGATATGAATCCAACAATATGTGTAGAAAGTTTGTAGAAAAAACAAGATGTTAAAAGTTTTGCTGACAGAAATCTGATTCGACCATATGTAGAGGTCTTTATCAAAGCAACATTGTAAACAGAAAGACAAAAATAAATGTATCATTAATCACGAAGCACAGAACGCTCTCGATCAGTACCGGAATTTTCAAAAAAATTTTATACGCATTTTTACAAATTTTTTGAAAATTCTGGTGCTGATCGAGAGCGTTCTGTGCCTCGTGATTAATGATACATTTATTTTGTCTTTCCGTTTACAATGTTGCTTTGATAAAGACGTCTTCATATGGTCGAAACAGATTTCTGTCAGCAAAACTTTTAACATCTTATTTTTTCTACAAACTTTCTACATATATATATATATATATATATATATATATACCCACATAAACATTTCCTCATTATGATCTGTATAATAATTTTCTTTTTCCTTTCGTGTAAATAATTTTAAAAAAATTTCCTCAAACACTTAATGTGTTGCCAGTGAGCTCAATCTGGTTTTTAGGAGAGCCTTACAATTTAAGTGTAAAAAGCAGCCATCAGCGAATTTCCCCTCTAGAGAGTTCAACCTACCTTAGGTGGAGTGAGTTCACATATGCTTCTTTATAGATATTGATTGATGAAAGATCAGTCAAGCTTCAACCCCATCCTGAGGCAGTCTGAAATGTCAAGCTACACTGAAGAGCTGTGATACAGCGAAAAAGTACTGTATGTGGAAGGCAATATATATACTCCTCACCCCTGGTGGGTTGAGCTTTCTGGGGGCAGCAAATTATGCAAAATGCTCAAGGCTCTCCTTAAAATGGAAAGGGCTCTCAAGCAGCTTTTAATGTATGTATATAGTTATATCAGTAAAAAATTAATTAGTCCCGTCCAGTTTGTATTTGAGATTACTGCAGACATCAGGGAATATCTCTGACTTTTACCCATTCAAGTGTAACGTGAAGGCAGTTTATATTTGAGATTACTGCAGACATCAGGGACTATCTCTGATTTTAACCCATTCAAGTGTAATGTGAAGGCATAGACTGTTGAGGATAGTCAATAGGGCAGGTTGATTTTTGACTTTAAAAAAAATTCTCTCAAACAGCAAAAGTTGTATAATAATATGAGGAATACTGATACCAAAAATTAGATCTCTTACTTGCACCGTTGTTTGAGGAAATAGCATCAAATATCATCAGTTAAAATGCACTAAAAATCCTCGTTTTCATAACATTTGGCACCGAAGTTGCATAGAAAATTTAGCAATTTCAGTATTTAAAACATAATTTTATTTTACTAAGATGAAACAAATAAGATATTATAATTAAAATTCAAAATATCCCGTCCATCATCACTGACACCTCCGATATGCTGATTTTTCACTTCTTAATTGGTAATTTATGAGGAAGTGCGTCCCGGTCTCCTGCCTCAAAAATTGCTACCCAGTGACTATTAAAATAACGACCCAACTCAGTCTATTCAAAACTATCCATCTTCATATCTATCTATCTATCTATCTCAATTTGTTCATATTTATCTATATTACTTTAAATACTAAGATTTTTTTTTATTCATGTTTGTTTAATGTCTTGTTTTTAGTTTAAATAAACAAGAATTACGACAAAAAAAGAAGCTACCCCCCCCAAATACATTTACTTGTCGAAAATATCTATCTCCATTGGTTCATATCTATCTATATTATTTTGTTTATCTATCTATCTATTTATCTCAGTCTATTGCAAACTACTTATCCATCTTCATATCTAAACAAGAATTACAACAAATTACGACAAATTACGATAAATAAACAAGAATTACGACAAATTACGATAAATAAACAAGAATTACGACAAATTACGATAAATAAACAAGACAAAAAAAGAAGCGACACCCCACAAATATATTTACTTGTAGAAAATATCTATCTCTATTTGTTCATATCTATCTATATTATTTTGATTATCTATCTCAGTCTATTCCAAACTATATATCCATCTTCATATCTAAACAAGAATTACGACAAATTACGATAAATAAACAAGAATTACGACGAGCTGGGGTTGTTATTTTGATAGTCACCGGGTAGCAGGAGACCAGGACGCACTTCCTCATAAATTACCAATTAATTAAGCTGTAACAACGATAACATTTTAAGATTGAAATCTATTTCTTCAAACGATAGCAA
>JALAJA010000076.1:135000-220000 GCA_023376005.1 Doryteuthis pealeii
CATTTTTTTAAAAAATGCGTATTTTATGTTAAGAATAAAATAAATTTTATTTTTAAATAAATGCTTATAATTTTTAAAAATAAATACGCATTTAAAAAAATTAAATGCTTAACATTTATTTAAAAATTAAATGCTTAGCATTTATTTAAAAATAAAATTATTTTATTTTTATTTTATTTTTAATATAAAATACATAAAATAAAATTTATTTATTTTTAACATAAAATATGCATTTTTAAAAATTAAATGCTTAGCATTTATTTAAAAATTAAATGCTTGCATTTATTTAAAAATAAAATTTATTTTATTTTTAACATAAAATGCATCAAAATAAAATTTATTTTATTTTAACATAAAATATGCATTTTTAAAAATTAAATGCTTAGCATTTATTTAAAAATTAAATGCTTAGCATTTATTTAAAAATAAAATTTATTTTATTTTTAACATAAAATACATAAAAATAAAATTTATTTTATTTTTAACATAAAATCTGCATTTTTAAAAATTAAATACTCAGCATTTATTTAAAAAAAATTTATTTTATTTTTAACATAAAATGCATAAAAATAAAATTTATTTATTTTTAACATAAATATTGCATTTTTAAAAAATTAAATGCTTAGCATTTATTTAAAAATAAAATTTATTTTATTTTTTAACATAAAATACATAAAAATAAATTTATTTTATTTTTAACATAAATTGCATTTTTAAAAATTAAATGCTTAGCATTTATTTAAAATAAAATTTATTTTATTTTTAACATAAAATGCATAAAAATAAATTTATTTTATTTTTAACATAAAATATGCATTTTTTAAAAATTAAATGCTTAGCATTTATTTAAAAATAGAATTTATTTTATTTTTAACATAAAATATGCATTTTAAAAAAATTTTTTGAAAATTTTCGGTACTGATCGAGAGCGTTCGGTGCCTCGTGATTAATGATATATTTGTTTCATCTTTCCTTTACAATGTTACTTTGATATATTGTTTTTTCTACAAACTTTCTACACACATATATACATATATATATATATAGGCATTACTTTAAAATATACCTAATAATACCCAATTTGATTTTATAACATTCTACTTAGATATTAGTATTATAAACGATTGTAAGGGTCTACATATTCATGGGGGAGGGTAATATAAACGCAACAATTGATTCGAGTCATTTTTTTTTTTTTTTTTTTGGATTTTATGTACTTTAACAACACACAGCAATTTAACATTATTTTCTTTTGTTTGTTTTATTTCGTTGGTTTTTTATTTTTTGTTTTGTTTTGAGGTATTTTAATGATCAATTATCTACTCTGCTCCCTCTAACCCCCTCCCCCCACGCCAGTTGAATTTTCTTCTGATCTACAAGTCTTTGGAGTAACATCCACTAGTGACAAGCAGAAATTTCTAGTTTTTTTTTCCTTCTCCATTGTGTGTTTCTTTGTGTCTGTCATTTGTCATATTTAAAAATAAACCCGAAAGCCATTCATTAAAAAATTTGTTTGTTTATTTCTAAGGGCATTCTTTTTGGTTCAATTGAACTTAATATACCTAAATTCTACCCTCGTATGTCACTCCGCCGAAAGAAAAAAAATACCAAAAATCAGGGAATTAACCAAATTTAATGACACCTTGGGCCTATCTTGGGCTAGACAGGCGGTCGGAGAGGCCCCCTCCGATCAATCGGATGGTCACGTCAAGCCTTAGCACCTATATGATTGTCCCAACCCTGTTGCCCTTATGGGCAAGCCCCAAACCTTTTTAATCATATGGTGCTAGTGCTAGAGGCGGTGGAACTGAGGGTCTAACATGTCCCGGGAATGACGTTAAACTCTATCTGATGGTGAGGTTTTCCAGTTTTGGAGGTTGGGGGAATGTGGGAGCACCCTCATGCACCATTTGCTCCTGGTCCACTCTGACCGGGAGTGGTAGTACCGTGTTAGGAGGTCCCATCTATGGGTTAAATAGAAAAATGAGTTATAAACAAAATTGTATATGAATAAGAATGAATTTATTTTCACATTTGTCGGCATTAATTACCCACCGAGGTTGATATGCGTAAACACACCAACCAAACCAATTTAATTAAATTTTCAGTGTTTGATATAATTAATGTAAAAAAGATATAATGCACCAGTTATTTTTTAAGAACTTTTAATTTTTTTCAGCTCAGTTAACTTTGACCTCGTATCTTTAAGAATCTGTGTTATGCCTCAAGATATTGTGGTTCAAAGTTAACTGACCTGAAAAAATGTAAAAGTTTTAAATAAAATAAACTAGTGCATTATATCTTTTATTCATTAATGTATCAACACTGAAAATTTCATTAAATTTGGCTGATTCCTTGATTTTTAGTATTTTTTTTTTCTTTCAGCCGAGTGACATACTATGATGGAATTCATCTCCATTAAGTAGGATTTAACCCAAAAAATTTTTAAACAAAAAATACTGAATACAGTTTTAAATTTAACTGAAATATTAACTTAATAATTTAGAAATATTCACTTTATTTTTCAATACATAAGTTATTCAAAGTAAAGCAAAGTTTGGGGTTTTTACAGTTACATTTTTGATGACAATATCTATACTATCTATCTATATATATATATATATATAATATTATTATATATATAAAAGGGATAAAAGATGTCTTACCGGTGAATATGGGCACCGATCGTTGGCGATGCAAAATTCAGGGGTTTAAGTCAGCGATAAACAAATACAAAGTGCTCAATACGAAGTAGAGCAAATTTATTAAAGAAATGGATACAATAGAAACCTACTCGAGTTTCACCATACGGATCTTCAGGGTTAAATCCACTGAATTAATCGAGTAGCGATTAATTGCAGGCTGATACAACGTGTGTTCACTGTATAATTGTATGTTACAAGCGACGCTTGTTTTTGTTTTTTAAAAACAAAAACAAGCATCCCTTGTAACGTAACATCTTATACAGTGAACACACGTGTGATCAGCTGCAAATTTAATCGGTACTCGATAATTCAGTGGATTTAATCTGAAGATCCTTATGGTGAAACTCTAGTAGGTTTCTATTTGTATCCATTTCTTAATTAATATATATATATATATATTTCATTATTTATAGTTTACAATACAATTTAAGAGTCTGTTTTAACCAATGGTTTTCGGAGCCTCACTTTAGGTGATTGGTCGTCATCAGAAGCATTCACTTTCAAAGTGAACGTTTCTGATGACGACTAATCACCAAAGGTGAGGCCTTTAAACCATTGGTAAAACGGACTCTTAATGTATTGATAAACTATAAATAATAAATACAGCGTCTTACAGAAGTAATTGAGCACTTTATTATCATTTCTCCAATACTAACAAGGAATTAACTATATATATATATATATATATATATTATATATATATATATATGAAGGAAAGAGGATTGGAATGAATCCGACAGAATGTGGTAAAAAATAGAGAAATAGAAGAAACAAAACTCAGACAAAGATGTGTAGTTATTTTCGCCTGGAGTGTTGAACTCGACTTCAATAAGCATTTATTGAATTACCCAGGATCATACATGTGTTTTATAGAAGGGAGAAGTTTAAGCTTTGTGGTGCAGGAAGATTTGATTGGTTATAGGGAAATCTGTTGGGGAGGCATGGAACAGAGAGTATTTTTTTTGTCTACCTACCCCAACTCTCTTCCCCATCTGATTTCCTTCTCTATTTCCCCAAAGATGTCTCCTATAACCAATCAAATCTTTCCATCACCACAGAAGCTTAAACACACCCACCGCTTCTAATAAAACATGTGTGTGTAATGAATCCTGATTAATTCAATAAATGCTGACGAAGCCGAGTTCAATACTCCAGGCGAAATATGCTACACTCTTTTGCTGTTTTGTTATTTCTTCCATTCTCATATTTCTAGCCACAACACACACCACACACATATATATATATATTATATATATATATATATTATCTGTTTTAAATATTATATGATTTGGAAGGGCAATTAACAATGCATATAAGAAAATGAAAACAAACAGATGTTTTTTTGTCTTATCAATTTCAAAGTAAAACTCATCTTCAGAGTGTATATCAGTTTCTATATTCACTCTGAAGATGAGTTTTCTACTTTGAAAATCGATAAATAAAAATAACATCTTTTTGTTTTTTTATTTTTTATACACATTGTATTGCCTTCAAATCATTAATATATTATACAATACTTAAATGCGTTCAAGCAAATTACCAATTACTTTTATATATAATATATTTATATAATATATATAATATATATATATATAGTTTGGGGTGTTTTTCCAGATACATTTTCCGTTAAGACAAATTAGGAATCAAAATTTTTTACTACTTTAATTTTTTTTATTTATTTATTTTTTATTTATTTTTATTTTTTTCCTCTGAATTTAATTCATGTATATTTGTTTTCAAACCTCAATCCCTTTTCAAGCTGCTTCCTCAGCTCCCTCAAAACCTCAATCCTTTTTTCATAGGCCTCCACTCCTTTTCAATCTGCCCCAACCTTTTCAAACTTTGACCCTTCTCATTTTTCCCGCTCTCACTCTTTCAAACCTCAAGCACATTTTCCAAATGCTCCCCTCCTTCAAGCCAATGACTTCTTTTTTATTTTTTCCAGAGGCTCTTTCACAAGCCACCACGGCCCTTTTTCAAGATGCCCCCAGCTCCTTCAAACCATGATCCCCTTTTCAAAGATGCTCCAACTATTTTTAAACTTTTGACCGCTTTTCCAAATTTTTCCTCCACTTCTTTCAAACTTAGCCTTTTCAAATGCTCTCACTCCTTCAAACCATGACCCTTTTTTTAAATTTGCCCTCAGTTCTTTTTCGAACCTCTGCCTTTTTTCAGGATGCCCCTGTTAGGTGGCCCATCATAGCCCTGGAGTTACCTCCCCTGTTATTTTAAGATGTTGGTCTTGCCACCAGTGTTTATGTATGGCCAGTATTGTTGTTCAATGTTTGTGCTAACACTTTGCCTATAATGCACTCTTTTTAAATAGAAAAAAAAAAGAAACCTCTTTTAATATATGCCTGTCATGTATCTGTCGTATTCTGTTGTATCCATCACCTTTTGTATGTCCAATTAATAGCAACAATAAAATAAAACCTCCAAATTTGGTAATCTTGGAAAATTAGCTACTTAAATGAGAAGTAACCTCCCCCTTTTTTTTTTTTTTTCACTTTGAGAGCCTGTGTGTTTTGTTTTTTGTAAAAACACGGATTTTTTGACAAATTGGGTATACCTATCTTTCTGTTGTATCCACACTTTTTGTCATGTCCATTAGAATAAGCACATAAACAGAAATAAAACCTCAAAAAATTTGGTAATCTTGAACATTAGCTACTTAAATGAGAGTTACTTCCCCTTTGTTTTTTTTTTTTTTCAACTTTTAACAAAAATTTATACATATTTTAAGTTCATTTACAACTGACATACAAATTAATCATATGTGGTTTAAAGATTTAAAGTGATATATACTCTGAAGATACAAACTCCAACAAGTTAGATGACAACATTTAATATGGATAACGCAATGGATACAGGTATAACAAATAGGTGTACTGCACTACATACAAAAGTGAAGGGAAAACATAAAAGTTTACAGACATGAGACTAGGAAAGTCCATGCTGTATAACACTTACAGTAAATGTAAGGGGGGCACACAGCCCTGAGGCGAATAGACAGAGTCTACCCATAGTGGTGCTCGTGGATCGAGCCACCAGAAAAGAAGAGGAGAGACGTTTCAAACCAGCCACTTAAAATATAAATGGCCCCTAGCGGGGAACCGGCGAACTAGACGGGCAGACAACTCCCAGCAATACGAAACTAACGCCACATGGGCATCAATTGTGGTGTAAATGGTTAGCAATCTACCTTCACAGATCCATTACTTCTGAATATGGAGTTAATCCTACTGGATGCTTCTGTGCTGGTGACCTTCTATCACATCAACCTATGGGAACAGGTTGGAATAGAATATTTAAAAAGATTAAAATTTACTATGAACTTATTATACTATCCTGTGTTGATTTCATGGTTGAATATATAATATTTGAATTTTTAAGGCAGTTTTTTTTTTTATGCTGAAATCTAAAAATCATTACCCATTTTTTTCTAATACAGATCAAATTTTTGAGATACAAGCTCTTACTTGGAATTGGTATAAAACAGGTATTTTTGTGACAAAGTAGAGACCGCGACTCATAAGTGTTATTATTTGTAAATAATGGTAAGTATTCAACACATCTAAAACAGACCTTAGAATTAGCAACANATACTTACTCATTGATTTATATAACCAAATTAATTATATTAAATTAATTTTTATATATATGTCAATATCAGCAATGAAAAAGATGTAAAAATATTTTAATTAACAACCTATGTGTTTTTTCATACCCTTTTATCAATACATATACGTCAGATTTCATTTCCTTACTCTTAACTCATATATATACATATATATATACTATATATATATTATAAAGGTAAAATGGATATGAAATCCGAACAATATGTGTAGAAAGTTTGTGCGAAAAAAAAAACAAACCCAAAAAGATAGATAAATTTGCTGACAGAAATCTGTTTCGACCCATATGAAAGGTCCTTTATCAAAGAACATTGTAAACAGAAAGATGAAATAATATATCGCATTAACACGAGCACAGGAACGCTCATCGATCAGTACGCAGAATTTCAAACATTTTGTTTTAAAAATGCGCTATTTTTATGTTAAGAATAAAAAATAAATTTATTTTTAAATAAATGCTTATAATTTTTTAAAAATAAATACGATTTAAAAAAATTAAAATGCTTAACATTTTTAACAAATTAAATGCTAGCATATTATTTAAAAATAAAATTTATTTATTCTTTATTTTATTTATTAATATAAAATACAATCAAAAATAAAATTTATTATTTTTAACATAAAATCATGCATTTTTAAAATTAAATGCTAGCATTTATTTAAAATTAAATGCTATCAGGCATCTTATTTAAAAATAAAATTTATTTTATTTTTTAACATAAAATTGCTCAAAATTAAAATTTATTTTATTTTTACAGTAAAATATGATTTTTAAAAATTAAATGCTAGCATTTATTAAAAATTAAATGCTTAGCATTATATTTAAAAATAAAATTTTATTTTTTTTTTAACATAAAAATACATAAAAATAAAATTTATTTTATTTTTAACATAAAATCTGCCATTTTTTAAATAATTTAAATTACTCGAGCATTATTTAAATAAAATCTTATTTTTATTTTTAACATAAAATGCCATAAAATAATTTATTTTATTTTTAACATAAATATGCATTTTTTAAAATAAATGCTTGCATTTATATAAAAATAAATTTATTTTATTTTTTAACATAATAATACATAAAATAAAATTTATTTTATTTTTAACATAAAATATGCATTTTTAAAATAAAATGCTTAGATTTATTGAAAAATAAAATTTATTTTATTTTTAACATAAATGCTAAAAATAAATTTATTTATTTTTAACATAAAATATGCATTTTTAAAAATTAAATGCTTAGCATTTATTTAAATAGAATTTATTTTATTTTTAACATAAAATACGCTTTTAAAAATTTTTTGAAAATTCCGGTACTGATAAAGAGTGTTCTGTGCCTCGTGATTAATGATATATTTATTTCATCTTTCCCTTTACAATGTTACTTGTCAGATAATATCTTGTTTTTTTCTACAAACTTTCTACGCACATATATAGGCAATACTTTAATATATACCTAATAATACCCAATTTGATTTTATAACATTCTACTTAGATATTAGTATTATAAACGATTGTAAGGGGTCTACATATTCATGGGGGAGGGTAATATATAAACACACAATTGATTCGAGTCATTTTTTTTTTTTTTTTGATTTTATGTACTTTAACACACACAGCAATTTAACATTATTTTCTTTTGTTTGTTTTATTTTTCGTTGGTTTTTTATTTTTTGTTTTGTTTTGAGGTATTTTAATGATCAATTATCTACTCTGCTCCCTCTAACCCCCTTCCCCCCACGCCCAGTTGGAATTTTCTTCTGATCTACAAGTCTTTGAGTAACATCCACTAGTGACAAGCAGAAATTTCTAGTTTTTTCTTCCTTCTCCATTGTGTGTTTCTTTGTGTCTGTCATTTGTCATATTTAAAAAATAAACCCGAAAGCCATTCATTTTAAATTTGTTTGTTTATTTCTAAGGGCATTCATTTTGGTTCAATCGAACTTAATATACCTTAAATTCTACCCTCGTATGTCACTCTGCCAAAAGAAAAAAAATACCAAAAATCAGGGAAAAAAATTTAATGAGATTTTCAGTGTTGATATATTAATAAATAAAAGATATAATGCACCAATTATTTTATTTAAGAACTTTTACATTTTTTCAGCTCAGTTAACTTTGAACCTCGTATCTTTAAGAATCTGTGTTATGCCTCAAAGATATGTGGTTCAAAGTTAACTGACCTGAAAAAATGTAAAAGTTTTTAAATAAAATAACTGTGCATTATATCTTTTATTCATTAATGTATCAACACTGAAAATTTCATTAAATTTGGCTAATTCCTTGATTTTTAGTATTTTTTTTTTCTTTCAGCAGAGTGACATACGATGATGGAATTCATGTCCGTTAAGTAGGATTTAACCAAAAAAATTTTAACAAAAAATACTGAAATACAGTTTTAAATTTAACTGAAATATTAAACTTAATGATTTAGAAATATTCACCTTATTTTTCATACATAAGTTATTAAAAGTAAAGCAAAGTTTGGGGTTTACAGTTACATTTTTGATGACAATATCTATCTATCTATCTATATATATATATATATATATATATATATATATATATATATATATATATAAAGATAAAAGATGGCTTACCGGTGAATATGGGCACGATCGTTGGAGGTGCAACATTCAGGGGTTAAGTCAGTGATAAAACAAATACAAAGTGCTCAATACGAAGTAGAGCAAATTTATTAAGAAATGGATACAATAGAAACCTACTCGAGTTTCACCATAAGGATCTTCAGGGTTAAATCCACTGAATTAATCGAGGTACCGATTAATTGCTGCAATCACACGTGTGTTCACTGTATAAGATGTTACGTTACAAGGGATGTTTGTTTTTGTTTTTAAAAACAAAAACGGGCGTCCCTTGTAACGTAACATCTTATACAGTGAACACACGTGTGATCGGCTGCAATTAATCGGTACCTCGATTAATTCAGTGGATTTAACCCTGAAGATCTTTATGGTGAAACTCGAGTAGGTTTCTATTGTATCCATTTCTTAATTAATATATATATATATATATATATATATTTTCATTTATTTATAGTTTACAATACATTTAAGAGTCCGTTTTACCAATGGTTTCGGAGCCTCACCTTTAGGTGATTGGTCGTCATCAGAAAACATTTGAAATATTTTCCAAAAGTGAACGTTTCTGATGACGACCAATCACCTAAAGGTGAGGCTCCGAAACCATTGGTAAAACGTAATCTTAAATGTATTGTAAACTATAAAAATAATTAATAAATAATAATTAAAAATTATTACAGAAGTAATTGTGCACTTTATTATCATTTCTCCAATACTAACAAGGATATATATACATATATATATATATATATATATATATATATATATATATATATATATATGAGGAAAGAGGATTGGAATGAATCCGACAACAGAATGTGTTAGAAATATGAGGAATAGAAGAAACAAAACTCAGACAAAGATGTGTAGTATATTTCGTCTGGAGTATTGAACTCGACTTCGTCAGCATTTATTGAATTATCAGGATCATACAAGTGTTTTGTAGAAGGGAGAAGTGGGTGGGTAAGCTTTGTGGTAAGGAAAGATTTGATTGGTTAATGGGACATCTTTGGGGAGCATGGAAAGAGAGTATTTTTTTGTCTACCTACCCCCAACTCTCTTCCCATCTGATTTCCTTCTCATCCTCCCCAAAGATGTCTCCTATAACCAATCAAATCTTTCCCTCACCACAAAGCTTAAACACCCACCCACCGACTTCTATAAAACATTTGTATGATCCTGATAATTCAATAAATGCTGACAAAGTCGAGTTCAACACTCCAGGCGAAATATACTACACCTCTTTGTCTGAGTTTTGTTTTATTTCTTCCATTCCTCATATTTCTACCACACACACACACACACACACACACATATATATATCTGTTATAATATATTAATGATTTGAAGGCAATTACAATGCATATAAGAAATAAAACAAAAAGATGTTATTTTTGTCTTATCAATTTCAAAGTAGAAACTTCATCTTCAGAGGTGTATATCAGTTTCTGATATTCACCTCTAAAGATGAAGTTTCTACTTTGAAATCGATAAGATAAAAATAACATCTTTTTGTTTTTATTTTTTATACGCATTGTAATTGCCTTCAAATCATTAATATATTATAACATACTTAAAATGCTTCAAGCAAATTACCAATTACTTTTTATATATATATATATATATATATATATATATATATATATATATATAGTTTGGGGTTTCCAGATACATTTTCGAAGACAAATTAAGGAATCAAATTTTTTACTACTTTAATTTTTTTTATTTATTTTTTACTTTATTTTATTTTTCCTCTGAATTTAATTCATGTATATTTGTTTTCAAACCTCAATCCCTTTTCAAGCTGCTCCTCAGCTCCCTCAAACCTCAATCCTTTTTTAATAGGCCTCCAACTCCTTCAAATCTGCCCCCAGACCCTTTTCAAACTTTCACCCTTCTCATTTTTCCCTCCACTCTTTCAAACCTCAGCACATTTTCCAAAATGCTCCCCCTCCTTCAAGCCATGACTCTTTTTTATTTTTTCCCCAAGGCTCTTTCACAAACCACGGCCCTTTTTCAAGATGCCCCCCAGCTCCTTCAAACCATGGTCCCTTTTCAAGATGCTCCCAACTATTTTAAACTTTGACCCTTTTCAATTTTTCCCTCCACTCTTTCAAACCTTAGCCCTTTTTCAAAATGCTCTCACTCCTTCAAACCATGACCCTTTTTTAAAATTTGCCCTCAGTTCTTTCGAACCTCTGCCCTTTTTTCAGGATGCCCCTGTTCAAGGTGCCCATCATAGCCCTGGAGTTACCTCCCCTGTTTATTTTAGATGTTGTCTTGCCACCAGTGTTTAGTATGGCAGTATTGTTGTTCAATGTTGTGCTACACTTTGCCTAGTAATGCACTCTTTTAAATAGAAAAAAAAAGAACCTCTTTTATATATGCCTGTCATGTATCTGTCGTACTTCTGTTGTATCCATCACCTTTTGTCATGTCAATTAGAATAGCAACATAAAATAAACCTCCAAAATTTGGTAATCTTGAAAATTAGCTACTTAAATGAGAGTAACCTCCCCCTTTTTTTTTTTTTTCACTTTGAGGAAGCCGTGTGTTTTGTTTTGTAAAAACACGGATTTTTTGACAAATTGGGTATACCTATACTTCTGTTGTATCCATCACCTTTTGTCATGTCCATTAGAATAGCAACATAAACATGAAAATAAACCTCCAAAATTTGGTAATCTTGAACATTAGCTACTTAAATGAGAGTAACCTCCCCTTGTTTTTTTTTTCACTTTTTAAAAAAAAGTTATACAATATTTAAGTTCATTTACAACTGACATACAATTAATCATATGTGGGTTTAAGATTTAAAGTGATATATACTTGAAGATACAAACTCCAACAAAGGTTGATAGACAAACATTTAATATGGTACAGCACATGGATAAACAGGTATACAAAATATAAGGTGTACATGAACATACATACAAAAGTAGAAGGGAAAAACATAAAAGTACAGACATGAGACTAGGAATAGTCCATGCTGTATAAATCACTTACAGTAATGTAAGGGGGGCAAAGCCCCAATGAGAAGGGAATAGACCAGAGTCTAACCCATAGTGGTGCCTCGTGGATCGAGCAACCAGAAAAGAGAGGAAGAGACGTTCAAACCAGCCACTTAAATATAAAATGGCCCCTAGCGGGAACCGGCGAACTAGACGGGCAGACAACTCCCAGGCAAATACGAAACTAACGCCACATGGGCATCCCATTGTGGTGTAATGGTTAGCAATCTACTCTCACAGATCCATTACTTCTGAATAGTGAGTTCAATCCTCACTGGATGCCTGTGCTTGTGACCTTCTATCACATCCAACCTATGGCGAACAGGTTGGATAAATATCTTAAAAAGATTAAATTTACCTATGAACTTATTATACTATCCTGTGGTGATTTCATGGTTGAATATATAATATTTGATTTTAAGGCAGTTTTTTTTTTATGCTGAAATCTAAAAATCATACCCATTTTTTCTAATCAGATCAAATTTTTGAGATACAAGCTCTTACTTGAATTGTATAAAACAGTATTTATTTGTGACAAGTAGAGACCGCAGACTCAAAATAAGTGTTATTATTATGTACAATAATTGTAAAGTATTCAAACACATCTTAAAAACCAGACCTTAGAATAGCAACATAAGCATTTAAAATAAACCTCCAAAATTTGGTAATCTTGAACATTAGCTACTTAAATGAGAGTAACCTCCCCTTGTTTTGTTTTTTTCACTTTAAAAAAAAGTTATACAATATTTAAGTTCATTTACAACTGACATACAATTAATCCCATGTGGGTGTATGATTTAAAGTGATATATACTTGAAGATACAAACTCCGACAAACTCTCTTTCACTCTCTAATAAATTCTAGTCAAAAATCAATAATAATTGACAATGTCCCCCTCTTTTCACTCTCTAATAAATTCACACAATTTAACACTATTACTACACTATTACTACTAGGTGTAAAAGCAAGAGAAATAAGATGAAAGAAATACTAGTGAAAAATCAATAATAATTGACAATGTCTCTTTCACTCTCTAATAATTTACTCAATTTAACTCTATTACTACTAGGTGTAAAAGCAAGAGAAATAAGATGAAAGAAATACTAGTGAAAAATCAATAATAATTGACAATGTCCCCCTCTCTTTCACTCTCTAAGAAATTCACACAATTTCAGACAATTACTACTAGGTGTAAAAGCAAGAGAAATAAGATGAAAGAAATACTAGTCAAAAAATAATAATAATGGACAATGTCCCCCTCTCTTTCACTCTCTAAGAAATTCACACAATTTCAGACTATTACTACTAGGTGTAAAGGCAAGAGAAATAAGATGAAAGAAATACTAGTCAAAAAATAATAATAATGGACAATGTCCCTCTCTCTTTCACTCTCTAAGAAATTCACACAATTTAAGACTATTACTACTAGGTGTAAAAACAAGAGAAATAAGATGAAAGAAATACTAGTCAAAAATCAATAATAATTGACAATGTCCCCCTCTCTTTTACTCTCTAATAAATTCACACAATTTAACACTATTACTACTAGGTGTAAAAGCAAGAGAAATAAGATGAAAGAAATACTAGTCAAAAATCAATAATAATTGACAATGTCCCTCTCTTTCACTCTCTAATAAATTCACACAATTTAAGACTATTACTACTAGGTGTAAAAGCAAGAGAAATAAGATGAAAGAAATACTAGTCAAAAATGAATAATAATTGACAATGTCCCCTCTCTTTCACTCTCTAATAAATTCACACAATTTAACACTATTACTACTAGGTGTAAAAGCAAGAGAAATAAGATGAAAGAAATACTAGTCAAAAATCAATAATAATTGACAATGTCCCCTCTCTCTTTCACTCTCTAATAAATTCACACAATTTAACACTATTACTACTAGGTGTAAAAGCAAGAGAAATAAGATGAAAGAAATACTAGTCAAAAATCAATAATAATTGACAATGTCCCCCTCTCTTTCACTCTCTAATAAATTCACACAATTTAACACTATTACTACTAGGTGTAAAAGCAAGAGAAATAAGATGAAAGAAATACTAGTCAAAAATCAATAATAATTGACAATGTCCCCCTCTCTTTCACTCTCTAATAAATTTACACAATTTAACACTATTACTACTAGGTGTAAAAACAAGAGAAATAAGATGAAAGAAATACTAGTCAAAAATCAATAATAATTGACAATGTCCCCCTCTCTTTCACTCTCTAATAAATTTACACAATTTAACACTATTACTACTAGGTGTAAAAGCAAGAGAAATAAGATGAAAGAAATACTAGTCAAAAATCAATAATAATTGACAATGTCCCCCTCTCTTTCACTCTCTAATAAATTCACACAATTTAACACTATTACTACTAGGTGTAAAAACAAGAGAAATAAGATGAAAGAAATACTAGTCAAAAATCAATAATAATTGACAATGTCCCCCTCTCTTTCACTCTCTAATAAATTCACACAATTTAAGACTATTACTACTAGGTGTAAAAACAAGAGAAATAAGATGAAAGAAATACTAGTCAAAAATCAATAATAATTGACAATGTCCCCCTCTCTTTCACTCTCTAATAAATTCACACAATTTAACACTATTACTACTAGGTGTAAAACAAGAGAAATAAGATGAAAGAAATACTAGTCAAAAATCAATAATAATTGACAATGTCCCCCTCTCTTTCACTCTCTAAGAAATTCACACAATTTAAGACTATTACTACTAGGTGTAAAACAAGAGAAATAAGATGAAAGAAATTCTAGTCAAAAATCAATAATAATTGACAATGTCCCCTCTCCTTCACTCTCTAATAAATTCACACAATTTAAGACTATTACTACTAGGTGTAAAGCAAGAGAAATAAGATGAAAGAAATACTAGTCAAAAAATAATAATAATTGACAATGTCCCCCTCTCTTTCACTCTCTAAGAAATTCACACAATTTAAGACTATTACTACTAGGTGTAAAAAGAGAAATAAGATGAAAGAAATACTAGTCAAAAATGAATAATAATTGACAATGTCCCACTCTCTTTCACTCTCTAAGAAATTCACACAATTTAAGACTATTGCTACTAGGTGTAAAAGCAAGAGAAATAAGATGAAAGAAATACTAGTCAAAAATTTAAAATAATTGACAATGCTTTATGTAAGAAATTCACACAATTTAAGATTATTATTATTATTAAGTTTAAAAGTAAGAGAAATAAGGGCTGTTTATTTCATGATAGAAATAAACAACCCCTTTTTTTCTTTTTTTTGACTCTTGTGTGTTGGTTCTTGTTTGACCGCAAAGCCTATGGGAATATTATTGTTTGTCTGTGACCCACGAGCTACCAACTATGACTACTACTACTTAGACTTGAGCCATCACGCTACTGTAGTTTAAAGATTATTACTTCTGTAGAAGAATGGTAGTTAGTTAAATTCTGTTTCCTTACACAGAACTAGCATTGGCTACCCGGCGTTGCCTGGTAGAGAGGGATTTTTTGAGTTAGTCCCGCAGATCCATATTACTTAATCGTGATTTGAAACCTCGTGGGATGCCCCATTTAAATCCCTATGTAAAAAAAAAAAATAGACCTTGCATTGATCCAGCTACTCTGAAAAGAAATGTTAATGTCTACTATCTAAAATATTAAATGAAAAAAAAAAATCCATGCTGTTATCATTTAAATTTTTTTTTTTTAATTAACTTCACGAATATAAATCAAATCTCTATTATTTTTGCTCAAAAACCAAGCCCTTAAACCAATGCCTATATTCACTATGCTATGTGTCTGATTGAACAATTCAGTGTGAATTTTGATGACTTATAAACCTAAAGTCATTTCACCTAGAATATCAACCTTTTTACTATGTATGATTTTTTACCTATCCTCATATTGCTCAATAGTTCAAATAATCTTATTATAATGGAGATTGTGAGTTTTTCTGTCTGTAACCGAAACTATATTACTATACAAATCACAATTCCCTTTGTTATTTACATCACATTCTCCATGATTTTATTTTTTATTTAAAACCCAATTATTAATAAAATTGTTTTACATCATTATGACTGTCAACCATATCTACATACACAGAATATGCAATTGTATTTATATATACAACAAAATAGCGGTTTACTGTGTGAATGGTAAGGCTAATTTGCATTTTGATATTAAAAATTTGATTTTAATAAATATATGCTTAGTATTATTGATTTCTAATTGTTTGGTTTTATCTTATTGAATATGAGCAAAAATCTCTTCAATAAATCTTAAAAGAAATCCATTAACAAGAAGAAATAACTGTAATATTATTCTTTACTTTCTATCTTAACTAAATAGTTAAATTAGGAAAATTTAACAAAGACAGACGGGAGTAATGGAAAATGATGGAAGAGTTAGTTTCAAAGTTGTTCTATTTTTCAACCATACCCCCTCTGTTCAAAATCTTTTTATCTGCATTTTATTCAGTTTCGCCAGCCTTTCTAATTTAATATATTTTATTATATTAAAACTTAAATACTAGCACCTGGAGGGTGCATATATTTGCTAGTCCTAATAATACAAATTATTCAGCCTCATCTCAAAAATTCAGAGAAATAGGAATCTTTTAGTATAGAAAGTGTAACGATGGATGTTCACTCAATTCATTGTCTGACTGCTATTTGCAAGATGTCCTGGATGTATGCTTGGTGTTGAAATTTTGTGTGAGCAGCGATTGGTCTGAATTGTGGCGTGAAGAACCAGGATTTTGGAAGCTGCAAATTTAGGCACCTGGAGGAAGAATGACCACCTGCTTTATTAAGGCGGTATGCAACAAAGGTTGGTAGAGACGATTCCGATTCTTTGTAGGCAAGACGCTTATGGAACGCTGTTGAAGAAAAATGAGATAAAAGAAATATAAGTACAAGATCAAAATTAATTGCCAATGCTTTATATAAGAAATTCACACAATTTAAGACTATTAATACTAAGTTTAAAAGCAAGAGAAATAAGATGAAAGAAATACTGGTCAAAAATTTAAAATAATTGACTATGCTTTATATAAGAATTTTACACAATTTATTATTATTATTATTATTATTATTATTAAGTTTAAAAGCAAGAGAAATAAGGGGGCTGTTTATTTTACGATAGAAATAAACAACCCCCTTTTTTTTCTTTTTTTTTTTTTTTTACTCTTGTGTGTTGGTTCTTGTTTGACTGCAAAGCCTATGCGAATGTTATTGTCCGTCTGTGACCCACAAGCTACCAACTATGACTACTACTACTTAGACTTGAGCCATCACGCTACTGTAGTTTAAAGATTATTAGTTCTGTTGAAGAATGGAAGTTAATTAAATTCTGTTTCCTTATACAGAACTAGTATTGGCTACCCGGCGTCGCTTGAGTAGAGAGAGATTTTTTGAGTTAGTCCCACAGATCCATTATTACTTAATCGTGATTTGAAACCTCGTGGGATGCCCCATTTAAATCCCTATGTAAAAAAAAAAAGAAATAGACCTTGCATTGATCCAGCTACTCTGAAAAACTAAGAGAAATAACATGAAAGAAATATTAATCAAAAATTAATAATAATTGACAATGCTTTATCTAAGAAATTCACACAACTTAACTACTACCTGTGGTAAATTGGTTGGTTGAAAGGAGAGTCCCGTTGTGGTATAATGTTTAGCAAGCTAAGCTTGCAGATTTATTTCTACTAAATAGCAAGTTTGGTCCCCACTGGATGCCCCATACTTGTGACCTTGTGTCACATCCTATCCATGTTAAACGGATTGGGTAAAAAGTGTGTTCCATGCTTTTTCATCATTGGGCTACATGTTTGTAAACGAGAGCGAACGGCAAAACTCACAAACCTGTGATGAGCCAACAACGGTCCATCGATCGAAGAGACAGCGGGTGGCATATTGCACGTGTGGGCGGAAGAAAAACGTGACTAGTCCGACTAGTTGTGGAGGTAAAAATCGTGAGTGTCCTTGAGGCGGTGATTTATAGTGGCAAGTCTCGTAGCTGGTGAGACGAGAGTTGTGACGTCTCGGCCAGACCGAGTATAAAAGAACAGTGGCGAGGCGGCAAAAGATGACAAACTTATTTTGTTTAAGATCTTCATAAGTGTTACGGTGTCTTTGGTAGAAGCAGAAGTAAATTTCGTTAGCTAATTAGAATGTTATTTACTAATAATGGTAAAAATTAATTAATAATTGACAATGTATCTACAAGGTTCACAGAAAGGTTGCGTGTTCATATCACGTCGGGATCACCAATTTATATAGTGTTAACTCTGGTTCTTAAATCTATAAAGGAATGTACATTAAAGAATTGAGGAAAATGTAACTGCATATTGAAATATTCTGAATAGTTTAGAATAGGGAATTTTCATCTACCCTGTATATCAATAAACATATATTAAAGATTGGGGAAAATGTAACTGCAAATGAAAAATATTATGAATAATTTAAAATAGAGACATTTTAACTACCCTTACTATTAAGAAATATACATTAAATTGAGAAAAATGTAACTGCATATAAAATATATTATGAATAGTTTAAGATAGAGAATTTTCAATCACCCTATATATTAAACAACATACATTAAAGAACTGAGAAAAATATAACTGCATATAAAAATATTATAAATAGTTTAAGATAGAGAATTTTCAATCACCCTATATATTAAAAAACATACATTAAAGAACTGAGAAAATATAACTGCATATAAAAATATTATAAATAGTTTAAGATAGAGAATTTTCAACTTCCCTGTCTATTAAGAAACATACACTAAAGAATTGAGAAAAATATAACTGCATATAAAAATATTATGAATAGTTTAAGATAGAGAATTTTCAACTTACCTGTCTGTTAAGAAACACATATTAAAGAATTGAGAAAAATATAACTGCATATAAAAATATTATGAATTGTTTAAGATAGAGAATTTTCAATCACCCTATATATTAAAAAACATACATTAAAGAACTGAGAAAAATATAACTGCATATAAAAAATATTATAAATAGTTTAAGATAGAGAATTTTCAACTTCCCTGTCTGTTAAGAAACACATATTAAAGAATTGAGAAAAATGTAACTGCATATAAAAATATTATGAATTGTTTAAGATAGAGAATTTTCAATCACCCTATATATTAAAAAACATACATTAAAGAACTGAGAAAAATATAACTGCATATAAAAATATTATGAATAGTTTAAGATAGAGAATTTTCAACTTCCCTGTCTGTTAAGAAACACATATTAAAGAATTGAGAAAAATATAACTGCATATAAAAATATTATGTTATAACTGGTAAAATAGATAAAATAACTAATGCATTATATCTTTTATTTATTAATATATCAACTGAAATATAAATGAAAATGGCATTAAATCTCAATGAGTGGAAAATGATAGTAGAATAGACAGGTTTTTATTTACACAGAGAGGCGACCCGTTCGTTATATAGTTTTAGAGAATTTTCAACTATCCTGTCTATTAAGAAACATATACTAAAGAATTGAGAAAAATGTAACTGCATATAAAGATATTATGCTTATTAGGTTACTTAAATGAAAAGTACCCAATGTGGAATTCTTCAGTTAGGGCAACAAATGTGTTAGTTACATTTATACAACCTTTTATTATATGTATAGGGGAACAAAGTTCCCCAGGCTATATAATGTCACAAGTGTCCAAACATACATAGTAGTGTAATAGAGGCAAAATAGGTGGAAACCAATTACTGTATGTAGAGTCTGTACTGCCTGGTATGCAACCTGTGTGTGCTCGAGAGAGGTGACAAGCACGTCAGCACTTGTCCAGTAGCTTCGGCCAAAGAGAGTGATCTTCTTGGGTTCCTGCGTCATGTGACCAAAAAAGTGCTCTTGATGCAGGAGATTACCCAAAACCCTCAGACAAGGGAGACTGCTCTTACATATCTATGAAATTCAGACACATGTAAAAACAAGAGAAATAAGATAAAAATTAGTATTAAAAAGTGACAACCTTATATCACATCCTACCCTATATAAGTTCATATCCTTAGTTATATATACTAGCAAATATGCAAGTATTTAAGTTTTAATGTAATAAAATATTATATTGAATTAGAAAGCCTAATGAAACTAAATAAGAATGCAGATAGAAAGATTTCAAACAGAGAGGGGTATAATCGAAAAATAGAACAACTGAAACTTACTCCCATTACTCATTTCTTTCATTTACTAAATTTTCCTTATTTAATCAATTAATTATAATAGGAAGTAAAGAATGAAATTACAGTTATTTCTTCTTGTTAATGGATTTATTTTTTGTTCATATTCGTTAAGATAAAGCTAAATAATTAGAAATCAATAATACTAAGCATATATTAATTAAAATCAAATTTTTAATATCAATATGCAAATTAGCCTTACCGTTCACACTCTAAACAGCTATTTTGTTGTATATATAAATACAATTGTATGTTGTTAGTATGTACATATGGTCAACAGTATTAATAATGTAAAACAATTTTATTAATGATTGAGGTTAAAATAAAAATCATGGAGAATGTGACATAAATAACTAAGGGAATTGTGACTTGATTAGTAATATAGTTTCGGTTACAGACAGACAAACACAATCTCCATTATATATATATATATATATATATATATATATATATATATATATATATATATATATATATATATATTGAGAGAGATAGATATAGACTGTATTTCCATGAAGGAGACATTAAGTGATCTGATGGTAGTCATTGCTTTAAACATGATTTGTCTCTAAATGAACTTATAAATGTTCGTAGATGTAACTCATCACACAGATAAATAAACTTCTAAAGAAATCAAAATAACAAATTATTTGTCTGGCTAAAATAATAATAATTCTAATTAAATTACTAATTAAGTTTATTGGTACTTCTAGTAGTTATGCATTGCTGTGAGTGTAAAGTAATTACATCGTATTATTACTTTAGATCAGTGGTTCTCAAACAGTGCGCCCGGGTGCACTGGTGCGCCCCAGAGCTTTTTCAGGTGCGCTCTGTAGTATTCCTGTAAAATCTATCCAGATAACGGAATAACGTTCAGTACACAATGAAAATGCCATTTTCTCTGGTGTTGATCTTATAAGTAGTGAGTGACCAATGAGAAACGACGTAAGTCACGTCCGTCTCAGTTGTGACAATATAAAACCAGTACAACTAAATGCTCAAAAATTAGTGAAATAGATCCCTAATTAGGACTGAGTCTATTCTAGTAGCAACCAACCCAAGTTTAACTGGTTTGAATTCACAACAGAATAACGTTCAGTACATAATGAAAATGCCATTTTCTCTGGTGACAGGGAGCAAAGATAGTAAGTAAAGTAGGTAGAGTGGCCTATTATTGGTATCAGCTGGACAGTGAAGGTGTCTATCCCCTTTTCACTAGTCCAGGGAGATTGTTTTTGCATCTTAGGTAGAGCACCACACCTACCATCAACTCCCTACTTGATTGGACAGATCCATGCTGCACTATTCATACTGAGTTGGCAGCTTCCAGTATTGAACCCGGAACCTTGTGTTTCGAAGGTGGACACTCTACTGACTGAGCTAAACTGGTCCTTCAAAACACAGATACTACTTTCTTATCCTAGCAAAAGTTACTGATGGATGAACTAAGAAACAAAAAAATAAAAATAAATAAATAACAAATAAAAACAGAAAAGGTCATATCATTTATAATATAAATAGATTCAACTTTTAAAATTAATTTCTGTATATCTATCAAAGTCGCTGCTGTTTGCTTCACTTCCTTCAATATAATTATAAAAATTCTGTGATTGTATAGATATAGATTATAATTTTAATACTTTCCAATCTGAAATATAAATTATAAAATATAATTATAAAAATTCTGTGATTGTATAGATATATATTATAATTTTAATACTTTCCAATCTGAAATATAAATTATAAAATATAATTATAAAAATTCTGTGATTGTATAGATATAGATTATAATTTTAATATTTTCCAATCTGAAATGCCACTGGCTATTTATTCAATCATATGGGCAGTAAGGTATAATTTTTATAAGTAGTGAGTGATCAATGAGAAACGACGTAAGTCACATCCATCTCAGTTGTGACAAAATAAAACCGATACAACCAAATGCTAAAAAATTAGTGAAAGTAGATCACTGATTAGGACTGAGCCTATTTTAGTAGTGACCACCCCAAGTTTAACAGGTTTGAATTCAGTTTTCCTTCTCCTAGACTGGTTGCCTAACCACGGTTAAAGAGTGCAGTCTGTCCTACTATTTACCCATAGCTGGAGGGAGAGTAGTTGAATTCATACCTTCATATATTCATTCATCATATTCGATAGGACAAAAAGACTCTTAAAAAACTACTATACAAAAATATAAATATCATGCGATCCCCAAACCATAAGATAACCCTTGATGGGTTGACATGCCATTAAAATTAACCAACAGCCCTATCAGCTGAGGCTTTAGAATACATAGGCTCTGAAGAGGTACAGTCTCTGTATTCTAAAGCTTTTTCTTTCTGATTACCTCCTTGTTATATATATATATATATATATATACATACATACATACATACACACACACATACCAACCCGTCCACACGAGCAGGATGTGACACAAGGTCAATTTCTTAAGCAGAGTTCAACAGGTTTGAATTCAGAATTTTCCTTCTCCTCGACCAGTTGCCTACTATTTATCCATAGCTGGAGGGAGAGTAGGATTCATACCTTTCCCAAGGGTATTTATTAGCACTAAGTGAAATGCAATTATCACATCCAGGAATTGAATTGAATTACTTTTATGATAAAAACCCACGGACATTGAATTTTTAACTCCACCCCACTCAGGCAATATTTTTCAAAAATAGATTTTTACACTGCCCAGAAGGCGTTTTTTTGCTAGTATATATAATTATATTCATCCTTTAATTATAAAAATGGTAATGGTAGTACTTGTTAGGCTCCCATCAATGCATTCAATAGAAATAAATATGAGTTTTAAAAATGTTTTTTTTAAAATTGAGTTTAAAAATTTGAATACTCCCCCCCTCCAAAAAATGAATAAAACAAAACGTTTTCGGCATAAAATAACCCAGCAAGGATTGAATTGCCATAAAATCTAAGCAACCCCCCCTTTACAATTTTACCCCAACCCCTCCATGCCACGTAAATCATCCAATGAAATCCAAATGAAAATGGGAACAATTTCAAATAGATTAAGTCACAGAGCAAAAGGGGTATTTTGGTGAATGTAGGCTGCGTAAGAGAAGAATGCAAGATTTTATTTTTGAATAGATTGGTCAGCGAGTGAACCTAGCTAGATAGATCCATGTAGTAGTATGACCAGTTTCAATACCCTTACCCCCAACCCAAAAACTTCCTTGGGCTAGACGGGCGGTCGGAGAGGCCCCCTCTGATCAATTGGCTGGTCATGTCAAGCCCTAGCACCTATATGATTTTTCCAACCCTATTGCCCTTATGGCAAGCCCCAACCCCTTTGTATCATATGGATGCTAGAAGGCGGTGGCTTGCGGGGTCTACATGTCCTGGGAAAGATGTTAAACTCTATCTGATGGTGAGGTTCCTGTTTTGGAGGTTTGGGGAATGTGGAGCACCCCTTCATCACCATTGCTCCCTGGTCCACTCTGACCAGAGTGGTAGTACCTGTTAGGGTCCCATCTATGGGTTAAATAGAAAAATGTATTTATAAGAAAATTGTATTATCCGTTAAGAATTGATTTATTTCAAAACTTTATCGGCATTAAATGACCCACTGAGTTTGATATGCCGTAAAACAAAACAAACAAACAAACAACATGAAATAATACAAATATAGAACATGGAAATGAATGTGTAGTTATCATCTAGCTTTTTATCAAAGAACTTTGTTAAACTATTGTTACGATTTTTGTGGCCTTTCTTAGGATTCAGGCAAGAGCACTGTCCAGTGGAGATCCCTTGGGTTAAGCAGAACATGATCCTTAGTAAAGAAACCTTTGGTTGTTCCTTAATGTTGGGTATGAGACTTCAGTTGTTCCTTGGTGTTCCAGGTCCATTTGAATAAAGTGCAAATGAATGGCTGTCAATATCAGTGATTAAATAGATATCTAACCACATATTCAGGCTGCTGATTGGCTGGAGTTTAAACCACATGACCTTGCTTAGTCTATAAATTTAAGTGGTGTATTGCAGCATGCCTTTTATACAAAATAATCTGGCAACTATTTCTCTGAATTTTTGAGATGAGGCTTGATAATTTGTGGCCATCCTTAGGCTTCAAGCAAGAGCACTGTCCAGTGGAGATCCCTTGGGTTAAGCAGAGCACCATCCTTAGTGAAAAGACCTTTGGTTGTTCCTTGGTGTTCCTTAACTCTTAACATCCTGTTGAGAATTTATGTCCAGAACCCCATTCCTATAAGGATTTATCAGTAAATGGCTAAAAATGGCCTTTTCATTTAAAGTTACCTGTTATTTCCCTTAAATCAAAAGACTTCTAAATAGGTTTAATATTACATTTAAACAAAGTCCAGATCCCCATTCCTATAAGGATTTATCAATAAATGGCTAAAAATGGCCTTTTCATTTAAAGTTACCTGTTATTTCCCTTAAATCAAAGACTTCTAAATATGTTTAATATTACATTTAAACAAAGGCTTTCAAAGTCCAGAGCCCCATTCCTATAAGGATTTATCAAAAAATGGCTAAAAATGACCTTTTCATTTAAAGTTACCTGTTATTTCCCTTAAGTCAAAGATTTCTAAATATGTTTAATATTACATTTAAACAAAGAGCTTTGTTAAACTATTGTTACGATTTTTGTGGCCATCCTTAGGATTCAGGCAAGAGCACTATCCAGTGGAGATCCCTTGGGTTAAGCAGAGCACGATCCTTAATGAAGAAACCTTTGCTTGTTCCTTGGTGTTCCTTAATGTTGGGTATGAGACTTCAGTTGTTCCAGGTCCATTTGAATAAAGTGCAAATGAACGGCTGTCAATATCGGTGATTAAATAGATATCTAACCACATATTCGGGCTGTTGATTGGCTGGAGTTTAAACCTCATGACCTTGCTTAGTCTATAAATTTAAGTGGTGGATTGCAGCATGCCTTTTATACAAAATAATCTGGCAACTATTTCTCTGAATTTTTTAGATGAGGCTTGATAATTTGGATTATTTGGACTAAGGATCTTTATTGTTATCTGTACAATGTTTTGGCCAATGTGCTCTCCAGCCTTCCTCAGGTATTTCTTGTTGGACTCAGGAGCCTTCTCAAACTCAGGAAAGAAGGTTCCCGAGTTTCATCCTTAAACATTACAGGTTGCCACTTACGGCCAACGGGTTCCCGAGTTTGAAAAGGCTCCAGAGTCCAGTAAAAAATACCTGAAGAAGGCCAGAGGCCACTATAGAAGGGGGGAAATATATGGGGGTAAATAGATATTCGAATCAAGAAGTTCCTGCTGAGGGGGGACCAAAAACAAGTGAGTTCGCCGTCTTCTCACAAACCAGACTTTCTTTTGGTTAACACATTCTTCGTCTTCGTCTAGCAGCTGGAAAATCCGCCGTCGTAGTCGAAATAATCTTTAACAGTTCAAAATCGCAATTCCTATTTAGTTTTGTTTCTGTTGGACTAAAATCCATTTCTTTACTGGGTTGTTTGCAAAGCGCTTCGTCGTCGTCGACTGCTTCTGCTGCTGCTGACTGCCCAACGCTTGACTCACTTGTTATTTATGGACATATTTACCCAAACATCCGGGCACATCAGTTGAATCTCGCGTCCGTCCAGTGCCCAAATTGCATTTGTTTATGCATGCGGGATGACGCGAGTTCGATCCCGGCAGGCAAGACAATGTCTTGCTCTTTTTCCTTTCTCGTTCTCTGTCACAGCCACATCGACCGAAACGTTGTACAAAAATTCAGAGACATAGTTACCAGATTATTTTGTATAAAAGGCATGCTGCAATCCACCACTTAAATTTATAGACTAAGCAAGGTCATGTGGTATATTGTACAGATAACAATAAAGATGCTTTTTTAAAGTCTAAGTGGTGCAGCCATACAATAGTATTGACACGGCTACAGCTTGGAAGCATTCACATTTTATTTTATCAAAGAGATAATAGACTTAAAAGTTGTGCAAATTTCTGAGATGAATCCCCGTCTTTTATCAATACTAGCAAATATATGCACCCTCCGGGTGCAAGTATTCAAGTTTTAATGTAATGAAATATCGTATTAAATTAGAAACGCTAATGAAACTAAATAAGAATGCAGATAAAAAGATTTGAAACAGAAGGGGATATAATCGAAAAATAGAACAACTGAAACTTACTCTTCCATCACTCTCGTCTTTCATTGTTATTTTTTCTAATTTAAGTATTTAGTTAAAAGAGGAAGTAAAGAATAAAATGACAGTTATTTTTTCTTGTTAATGGATTTCATTTAAGATTAATTGAAGAGATTTTTGCTTATATTCATTAAAATAAAACCAAACAGTTAGAAATCAATAATACTAAGCATATATTTATTAAAATTACATTTTTAATATCAATATGCAAATTAGCCTTCCCGTTCACACTATAAACCGCTATTTTGTTGTATATATAAATACAATTGCATGTTATTAGAGTGGTTATTAGAATGGTTAACAGTATAAATAATGTATGACAATTTTATTAACAATTGAGGTTAAAATAAGGATAAATTCATGGTGAATGTGACGTCAATTACTAAGGGAATTAGCCTTCCCGTTCACACTGTAAACCGCTATTTTGTTGTATATATAAATACAATTGCATGTTATTAGAGTGGTTATTAGAATGGTTAACAGTATAAATAATGTAAGACAATTTTATTAACAATTGAGGTTAAAATAAGGATAAATTCATGGTGAATGTGACGTCAATTACTAAGGGAATTGTGACTTGAGTAGTGATTTAGTTTCAGTTACAGACAGAAAAACACACAATCTCCATTATAATAAGATATTGGTTAGGAGGTTGATTTAGAAAGCTATCACAATGCAGGTGTAAAGAAAAAAAAAATAATAATACAGTAACAATGGTGTTGTGTGTTAACCTGTATTTAATTCTTGAATTTTCGAGATAATATCACTTTTTCAAAAGATCACTGGAACTGAAGCAGTCTAGTTATGGCATTTCCTTTTAAATGAATTTTTTTTTTGAAAATGATGGTATTTTTATATAACTGTATTCTCGTATTGTATGTTTACGTGAATGCGTTTTTTTTGGGGTTTTTTTTTTTTTTTTGTACTTGTGCATTTAAAAAGAAATGCACTAACTAGACTACTTCAGTTCCAGTGATCTTTTGAAAAAGAGATTTTATCTCGAAAATTCAAGAATTAAATACAGGTTAACACACAACACCATTGTTACCGTATTATTATTTTTTTTCTTTACACCTGCATTGTGATAGCCTTCTAAATCAACCTCCTAACCATTCACATTTTATTTTATCAAAGAGATAATAGACTTAAAAGTTGTGCAAATTTCTGAGATGAATCCCAGTTCTAGCTTCAATGAAAGACATTTTCAGAATGGTGAAAAACAGTAGGTTGTCAATTGGGGCAGGGGTGGCTGGGTAGTGGATTTTCTTCCCTCTAAATGGGGAGTGTTATATGGAGATGCAGGTGTTTGGTCAGAATGATAACTCATTCATTTTGACCCATCCCTTATCATGCAACATTCCCTGTCTTTATCAATATTTTGTTTGTCTAGTTTATCTTTCAATCTTATTTTTGTTGCTTGTTTGCACTTAGTAGTCTTAGTAGATACCTTACTTATAAATAAATGCATACCTACCAATTCCTTTTTTTTATGGAAGGTTAATTTTCAATCTTACCAAAGATACCAGGATTATATCATTTCAAAAAAAAAAAAAAAAATTACACATTCAAACCGCCCTGTCGGCTGGGGCGTTAGAACGCACTGACTGCACCTCTGCAGGAGGGTAAAACTCCCCAATGGGGCCACCTTTCTTGGGCTAGACGGGCCGTCGGAGAGACACCCCTCCGATCAATCGGCTGGTCACGTCAAGCCCTAGCTCCTATATGATTGCCCCACCCCTATTGCCCTTATGGCAAGCCCAACCCTTTTTATCATATGGGTGCTAGAAGGCGGTGACTGAGGGTCTACATGTCCTGGGAATGATGTTAAACCCTATCTGATGGCGAGGTTCCAGTTTTGGAGGTTTGGGGAATGTGGAGCACCCCTTCATCACCATTGCTCCCTGGTCCACTCTGACCCGGAGTGGTAGTACCTGTTAGGGTCCCATCTATGGGTTAAATAGAAAAATGTATTTATAAAAAATTGTATTATCCATTAAGAATTGATTTATTTCACCTTTATCGGCATTAAATGTCCCACTGAGGTTGATATGCCGTAAAACAAAACAAAACAAAAAACAAAACCATATACATTCAAAATGGATATTACTAGATATTATTTATTACCAAACTTGTAATGCTTGTTATAGTATAGACAGTGAGGGAGTCTATCTCCTTTTCACTAGCGATAGACAAGGAGATTATTTTTTGTGCCTGAGGCGAAGCGCCACACCTACCATCAGCTCCACGCTTTTACTGTACAGACCCCTGTGCTACTCATATGCTGAGTTGGCGAGGGCCAGTTTCGAACCCGGAACCTCGTGGTGTCCAGTCAGATGCTCTACCAACTGAGCTAAACTGGCCCTCATATATATATATATATATATAAAAGCAGAAGAATATTAATGTAGGTTATGCTCCTGGAGGAAATATATATATATATATTACTAGAATATTATTTAATTAACCAAATCTACAGTATTGAAAAAAAAATGTCTCACCTCTGGAAATCAAAGATAGAATACATAAAAGGAAGGAAAGGTAACGAGTATGTTGTTCATTTACTTAGTTTTATTTATTTTTTTTTATGTTTCCTTAATATTTTTGGGATTAAAAATCCCATCCCCAGAAGATCTCCACACTAAAATCTGAGGTCTTTCTGAGGAATGATGTTAAACTCTATCTGAGGGTGAGTTTCAATTTCTGGGAGTGTGGAGTACCCTTCATCGCCTTACTCCCAGGCCCACTATGACCTGGAGTGCTAGTACATTAAATTACATAAAAGGAAGGAAAGGTAATAAGTAAGTGATTTATTTACCTTAGTTTTTTTTAGTTTTTTTATGTCCTTAATCTTATCTGCTAAGGACTATTCTGAGTATTCTAGCCGATTGCAGCAGTGCAGTTGTCTGGGTGGTCTCAGTTATTCCTCTGATTTCCACTTGCTCCAGTCTTTTTTTCCAAGAATGCTTTTGGAACCGTTCCAAGTGCACCAAATATCACCTTATTATTATTTATTTATTATTATTATATATATAATTGTTTTCCATTAGAAATGAAAATTCCTAGGTATTTTTGGTTTTGAAGAAAACTGACTTTTTATTAAAAGTTGTTAAAGATGTATTTATTTATAGACAATAGTTATATAATATAGTATAGTGCATTATATTTTATATATTATATATAATATATATATATATATATATATATAGTATATATGTAAGAATGGAAAGGGAATTGAATCCGCGACAATATGAGGAAAAATGAGTAAAGAAAAGAAATGTAGATGGATAAGAAATTAATTTTATCGATATCACTTACACATGTGTTTTCGGTCGTTTAATCAAAATGTTATACAGATTATGCTATTATTATTATTATAATCAATTGAAATTTTGAAATAATGATAATAATAATATAATAATAGGAAAAATGTAAAATATTCCGTACACAGAGAGATTTTTTACGACCTTCATCAAGAAGTGAATTTTTATTTTTGAGTAGAGAAAAATTTGTTGGAGACAAAACAGAATTTTTTTAATTTGAAAGTTTTGGTGGATATATATTTAATACGGACTCTCCAATTCCAAAATGATCAAAAATATTCTTTTTCAAACATTTTTTTATATTCTGTTTTGTCTATTAATTTATCATTACTACCAAATATATGCAGTCCTCCGGGTGCAAGTATTTTAGTTAAATTTTTATAAATCAAAAATATCATATTAAATTAGAAAGCTAATGAAGCTGAATAAGATGTAGTAAAGTTTTGGAACAGGGGGGTATGATTGAAAAATAGAAACACTTTTGAAACTAACTCTTCCATCATTTACCGTTACCTACTCCGTCTTTCATTGGTAAATTTTCCTAATTAAACTGGTTTAGTTAAATAGGAAAGTTAAAAGAATAATATTACAGTTATTTCTTCTTGTCTAAGGGATTCTTTTAAGATTTATTGAAAGAATTTGCTCATTTCAATAGTAAACAAACAAATAGAAATAATATACTAGCATATTTTTATTAAAATCCAATTTTTACAAGATCAATATGCAAATTAGCCTTCCCGTTCACACTGTAAACCTCTATTTTGTTGTATATATAATACAATTGCATGTTTTAATATTGTAGATAATGATCAACAGTATTAATGATGTTAAAACAATTTTTATTAATAATTGAGGTTTAAAAATAAAAAATAAAAATCATGGAGAAATGTGATTGTAATAACGAAAGGAAATTGTGACTTGTATAGTAAATATAGTTTCGGTCAGACAGACCCAAAACCCACAATCTCCATTATATAAGATTTCAAATTTGTGTAAGTGTAAGTGATTTATCGATTAAAGTGATATAATTAAAATTCATTTTTTATCCATCTAACATTTCTTTTCTTTACCCATTTTTTCCTCATATAATATATATATATATATATATATGAATAGCAAATTTTTATTTAGTATTTTTCTCATCCTGGTTCATTTATTTTTCTGCTTGTTTGCATTGAGTGGTGTAGTAAGATGTAAATTGTTTTAGATTTAGTAGTTTTTTCCATTCATCGTATTTTTGCACCTCGTTGTTATAGTAGTAAGTAGTAGTAGTATTATATAGTGTTGTAGATATAGTAGTCCTTAGATATAGTAGTCTTAAATTGGATTCAAATTTTTCTAAGATGTTTTGACTAGTTTTTCTTTCATTCATATTTTTGTTGCTTTTCTTTATGTTTTGGCTCACCTATTTTAATTGGAAAGTTATTGAAACACATCCATGGAATTAATCAAACTAGTATCCTCATTTTTGTTGTTTGTAAATTTCCCTTCTGAATGATTGTAACCCACACAATAGAACACATGGACAAAAGGAAAAAAAAAATATGTGTGTGTATCCCTTAAAAATGGAATTTCGAGAACCTTGTAAAATATTAATATTGGGAAGGGAGCAATGAAATCCTGCATGGTAATTCCTTTATTGAAAGGAAAGGTACATATGGTAATTTTAAAAACAAGACATTTCCTGACACTTTTAGGTTTCTTTATCGTAACAGCTGGTCCATGATGATTATCAGTGGCATCTATTAAGAGTATTTACGGGGATTTGTTGGAGCCCTTAATTCTCCGTAGTTGGGCTATTTCAGACCAAAGAAAGAAACAAATACAAAATATAAATGCAGAACCTTGTATAATTCAAAAAGTACAGAATGTTTTGTTTGCAATTTAAATAGGAATTTTGCCTACAAGACTAATCTGTGAGGTTTAATACTGTTCCATTGGAGAGTGGGTGATAACTAGGGGTAATTCTGGTTGGATGTTGTTAAGAACGCTTTCGTCAGGTTCATTTCTTGTTCTTCAGCCTTCATTAGTATGCTATTTGTATCAGTTGAACGTTAGGATGGATTTTTAGGATTGGTTAAAACATGACATCTCTTGAACACTTTAGGTTCTTTATCGTAACAGCTGTCCATGATGAATATCAGTGCATACTATTGAGGAAGTATCATTAACAGTGATCTATAAGGATAATCAAATGCTTTCACTTTGCGCTAAATACCATTGGGAAAGGTAATTGAATCCTACTTTCCCTTCCAGCTATAGTAACTAGTAGGGCCAGACTGGGCTCTTTACTTTGGTTAGGCAACCAGTTAGGAAGATGGAAAAACTCTGATTCAAAACCTGTTAAACTCTGCTTAAGAAATTGACCTTGTGTCACATCCTGCTCATGCGGAGTGGGTTGGTAATAATATAAGGATATCAATTGCTTTCTCATAACATGCAAAGGAAAGGAGTGAAGGATTTTAATTAGCATTTCATAATTAAACAGTCCATGAATGATATCGATTGCCTTCTATTTGGAAGGAGTGAAAGATTCCTAAATTAGCATTGTTAACAGCTTGTCCATGAATGATATTGATTCTTTCTTCCTATCATGAGAGTGAATAATTCTAAATTAGCATTTTAATAAGTCACAGCTATCCATGATGATATTGATTGCTTCTATTTAGGAAGGAGTGAAAGATTCTAATTAGCCATATGTAACAGCTGTCCATAATGATATTGATCCTTCTATTCATGAAGGAGTGAAATATTCTATTAGCCATTTTTATAGTCAACGCTATCCATATGGATATCGATGCTTCTATTTAGGAAGGAGTGAAAGATTCTAATTAGCATATATTACGCTTGAATTGAAAGGGGGTGGGTGACAATAATTAATTTTTTTCTGGATGAAAATTTGACAGAATTTCGGAGTGGTAATAACCCTTTAGGGTCCCCATCATGGGTTATAGTAAAACATGTTTATAAACAAAACTTATTTCCATAAGAAATAAATTTATTTTCAAAACTTTATCAGCATTAAATGAAACCACCGAGGGTTGACAGATATAATTGTTGCAACCCGAAAATCTGTAAGGATTTGGAGTAATCATCACTAATGACCTTCTTTGTGCCATTTCGGGTGAATGTTTAACGAGAGATAATAAGATAGAAAATAAAAAAAATATACAAAATGGTTTTGGAAAAGAACAAAAGTTCCTGTTTGAACATATATGGATGTTGCAAAAACCCGAAATCTGTAAGGATATTGGAGTAACCATTCACTAAATGACTCCTTTAGTGCATTATCGGCGATGTTTAAACGAGAGAGAAAAAGATAAGAATTAAATATACTAATGGTTTTTGGGAAAAGAACAAAAGTTTCTGTTTGAACTAATATGATGTTGCAACCCGAATCTGTAAGGATATTGGAGTAACATCAACTAATGACCTCCTTTAGTGCATATCCGGCGATGTTTTAACGAGAGAGAAAAAGATAGAAATCAAAATATACTAAAATGGTTTTGGAAAGAACTCAAAAGTTCCTGGCTTGAACATTATGAATGTTGCAAAACCGGAATCTGTAAGGATATTGGAAGTTAACATCACTAATGACCTCCTTTAGTGCATATCGGCGATGTTTAACGAGAGAGAAAAGATAGAAATAAAAATATACTAAAATGGTTTGGAAAAGAAACCAAAAGTTCCTGGTTGAAAACATATATGATGTTGCAAACCCGAAAATCTGTAAGGAATTTTGGAGTAACATCACTGCTGACTCCTTTAGTGCATTTTGGTGATATTTTTAAACAAGAATTAATGTATTGGGGAGTCCCCAGTGTGATAGTGGGCTAACATTGTTTAGACAGTGACATTATAGTAAGTGAGTTTTGAGAAAGGATTTAAAGCCTCATCCACTAAGCTATGGGGTTAAAAGTAAAACATCCTGTTTCTTCTACAATTTGGGCATTAAATAACCCATGAAAGTTTGATAATTTTTTTATATGTTTTGGATAATTTCCAATTATTAATACTTTATCGTAAAAACTTTAAAAAAAGACTGATTTGTACACTCTGACCCGGAGTGGTTAGTTACCTGTTAGGTCCCATCTATGGGTTAAATAGAAAAATATGTGGTTTATAAAAAAATAAGAGTACCTATCAAGAATGATTTTAATTTCAAACTTTGTTGGCATTAATTACCCCCAAGAATTGAATATGCCATAAAACAAAACAAAACAAACCCTGGACTTCGGTTAATTCATAAACCCAACAAGGGTTGAAATGCCAATTAAAACCAACTCAACGCCTCTGTCATGCTTTGGGGCATTAAAAATGCACCTCTGCAGAGGGGTAAGCTCCCCCAATTGGGGCCACCCTGGTTGGCTGTGGGTGGCCGACCCATGATGCTTTAAAGGATAAGAACCAGGTGGCTGAGAGTCCATGACTTGCCAATATTCCACTTTAGGCCCTTTTCTTTGGCTAGAAACGGGGGGCGTTTCGGAAGAGGCCCCCTCTGATCATCGGCTTGGTCACGTCAAGCCCTAGCATCTATATGATTGCCCCACCCTATTATGCCCTATGGCAACCACCCCAAATCCCTCTTATCATATGGGTTACTAGAAGGCGGTGGCTGGAGGGTTCTACATATTCCTGAGAATGTGTTTAAACTCTTCTGATTGTGAGGTTCCAGTTTTGGAGGTTTTGGAGAATGTGGGGAGGCACCCCCTTCATCACCAATTGCCTTCCCTGGTCTACTCTAACCTGGAAGTGGTAAGTACCTGTTAGGGTCCCATCTATTGGTTGAATAGAAAATATGAAGTTTATAAACAAAAATTGGTTATTAATGCACTTAAGAATGAATTTATTTCACACTTTGGGTCGGCATTAAAAATGACCCCACCAAGGTTGATATGCCGTAAAACAAAACAAACCACCCTAAATGCACTCACTAAACTCTATAAAGAAACAAATAAAAAAAAAGGACTGACTTAGACATTAAATAACCCATCAAGTGTTTTAAATGCCATTAAAATAGACCAAACAAAAAAGCTTCGCTCAACTTAAACTGATGAAAAATAAGATATAAGAAAAAAGATTAATTTGGGCATTAAAATGACCCATACAATGTTGAAAATGCCATTAAATTCAGACTAAGGGGAGAAACATACTCGCTAAACACTTTGAAAATTACAACATTAAAAAAAAATTGACTTTGGGCATTAATAACCCATCAAGTGTTTTGAGATACGTTAAATCAAACACCAAAAGAACATAACTTAAACTATAAAAATTAGTATTAAAAAAATTAGGTGATTTTGGCATTAAATAACCCAGCAAGTGTTGAAATGGCCATTAATCAAAACCAAACTTGAAGAAACACGCTTCACTAAAACACTGATGAAAAATTAAATATAAACAAAAGACCTTTGATTAAGTACCCAACAAGTGTTTGAAATGCCCCATTAATATCAGCCCACCAAAAAAAAACTTGGCTCACTAAACACTAATGAAAAATTAAAATAAAAATAAATCAAAACTTTGGCATTAAATTGACCCAATCTAGTGTTTTGATATGCCATTAAATCAGACCAATGAAAGACACACTAACTAATTGTAATTAAAAAAAAGCTTAAAAAGAAACAATAATATCCAAAATAAAAACATTGGCAATTAAATAACCCATCTAATGTTGAAATGCCCATTAAAATCAAAACCTAGAAAAGAAAAAAATCAACTAAGGCGCAATGAAAAAAAAAAACCTAACTTTTAACCCCTCCCCCCCCAAAAATAAAAACAATAAAACCCCAAATAAAAAACGTTGGCATTAAATAACCCAACAGGTTGTTGGAAATACCATTAAATCAGAACCAACCGAAGCTCAAACTCACTAACATAACGAAAAAACAAAAAAAAAAGAAATTTGAAAAAAAAAAAAAAAAAAACAAACAAAAAGGAAAAAAAAAACAATAAAAACCGCAAATAAAACCTTTGGGCATTAAATAACCAACAAGTATTTGAAGTTGCCATTAAATCAGACAACGAAAGTAAACACACTCCACTAAACAAAATGAAAAAAATAAAAAATTAAACAAAAACCCAAAAAAACAATAAAACCCAAAATAAAACCAATTGGCATTAAATAACTCATCTAATGTTGAAATGCCATTAAATCAAGCCCAACGAAGAACACACTCACTAAACAGAATGAAAAAAATAAAAATTAAAAAAAAACAAAAAAAAACCAATACAAAATCCAAATTTTAAAACCATGGGCATTAAATTGACCCAATCAAGTGTTGAAATGCCATTAAATAACCAATGAAAGAACACACTCTCTAAACAGATGAAAAAAATAAGAATTAAAAAATAAACCCCCCCCAAAAAAACATACAAACCCAAATAAAACCATTGGCATTAAAATGACCCATCTAATGTTGAATGCCATTTAAATCAAACCCAACACACTCACATTAACAGAATTGAAAAAATAAAATTTAAAAAAAAAAAGAACACACTCACCAATAAGAAGGAAAATAAATAAAAAAATAAATAATATAAAACAATCAAAAACCCAAAGAAAAACAACAAAAATGAGGATACTAATCTGAAGCTTTTAGACCAAGAAGGGTCAAAGAATTTGACCCCTAAATTTTCCAAGTGACCTTTCTCCTCTTTCATGCAATAAGGCCAATTCATTTATCTTACATGGTTCATTATGCTTATCAAATTCATCATTGCCCCCTCCCTCCCTCTTCCCCACGGCAAAACGATGCCAAGTTAGTAAAGTTAGTAATTATAAATTGACCAATTTTTTAATTTACATCATTTTCACCTAATAAAAAACCAAATTGTTTTTTCAGTTAATTAATTTTCCCTCTAATAAAAACAAATTGGGCCATTTTGTTTTTTTATTCAAATAAGATTTACCATGTTTTGTGTTATGTCCAAGGGAGGTAAAGTCAAACACCTAGATAAGTTTCCCTATACATAAACACACACCAAATATATATATATTAATTATTATTTATATATGTTAAGTTGAATGGAGCGAATCCGACTGTATGTTGGAATGGAAAAAAATAAAGGAAAGGGAAAATGTTGAAATGGATAAAATAGGAATTTATATTTATTTTAATTTCATTATACTGACACTTGTTTCGGGCCAGGATTTTTAATTTATACATGAATTCTATCTATTATTATTTGAATACAAAATAAAATAAAAATAACAATAATAGAAAAAAAACCTACAGAAATGTTTAGTATACAAGAAATGCGACTTCGGTCAGAGTAAATCCTTATTTGTTTAATAATCAGATGGGTTGAAATACAGAGATTTTCTGGGGAGATGTTCCGAAAGAAAGAAACTGAAATACAAAATAAAATAAAATAACAATAATAGAAAAAAAAATTTTTAAGTATACAAAAGAAATAACCGGCCTTCATCATAGTGTTTTAAATGAAATCGGTTGAAAATTACGGAGAATTCCGGAGATGTTCGAAAAATAACTTTAAATACAAATAGAAATAATTTCTGAAATGGTTCAAAAAAACTTTAATACAAAATGAATAATTTCTGAAATGTTCAAAAAAAAAACTTTATACAAAATTAGAATAAATTTCTGAAAATGTTTCAAAAAAGAACTTTAAATACAAAATAAGAATAATTTTGAAATGTTTCAAAAAAGAACTTTTAATACAAAATAGAATAATTTTCCTGAATGTTTAAAAAAGAACTTTAAATACAAAATAGAAATAATTTCTGAAATGTTCAAAATAAAGACTTTAATACAAAATAGATAATTCTGAATGTTCAAAAAAAGAACTTTAATACAAAAATAAAATAAATTTCTTGAAATGTTCCAAAAAAAGAACTTTTAAATTTACATAGATAATTTCTGAAAATGTTCAAAAAAGACTTAATACAAATAGATAATTTCTGAATGTTCAAAAAAAGAACTTTAAATATAAAATAGAATAATTTCTGAAATTGTTTCAAAAAAAGGACTTTAATACAAATGAATAATTTCTGAAATGTTCAAAAAAAAGAACTTTAATACAAAAAAATAATTTCTGAAATGTTTCGAAAAAAGAAACTCGAATACAAAATAAAATAACAATAATAGAAAACACTAACAAAATTTTTGGTATTACCCATTCTAGTGTTGAAATGCTTTAAATCAGACCAAACGAAGCTTTCCACTCACTAAAAATAATGAAAAACAAAAAAAAAGAAAATCTCCCCCCCCAAAAAAAAACAAAGGAAAAAAAAAATCTAATAAACCCCAAATAAATCCCTTTGGCATTGAATAACCCATCAAGTAATTGAAATACCATTAATCATAACCAACGAAAGAACACACTCACTAAACAGAATGAAAAAAATTAAAATTAAAAAAAATAAACACTCCAAAAACAATACAAAACCCAAATAAAACCATTTTTAGTATACAAAGAAATAACGGCCCTTCATCAGAATATCCTTGGTGTTTTAAATCAAATCGGTTTGAAATACGGAGAATTATCTGGAGATGTTCGAAAATAACTTGAATACAAAGATAAAATAATTTCTGAAATGTTCGAAAAAAGAACTTTTTTTTGAAATTCCTTCCCGTAATTTTTCACCGATTTGGATTTTAAAACACCAAGATTTACTTGTTATACAAAAAATTTTTTGTACTTATTTTCTATTATTGTTTATTTAATTCTATTTTTTTATTTAAAATAATAATAGATAGAATACATGTGTTACATGGTTAAAATCGGCCGAAACCGTGTCAGTAAAAATAAAATAAAAAAATCCTATTTTATCCATTCAGCATTTTCTTTCCTTTTATTTTCATTTCAACATATATACATATCTATATTAGTTAAGAGTAGGGAAATGCATCGCAAACGGTATATGGTATAGATTAAATATGATATGAAAACACATGTTGTTTAATTAAAACAACATGCTTTTCATATCATTTTATCTTATACATATATATATATAAAAGGTAAAGATAAATGATGAAAGATCACACAAGATGCTGTCAAATAGAATTTTTTATTTGGTTGATATTGCATATATTTTCAATGTGACGATTACTTTCCACCCAGCGCACCTGTTGGTTGCAACAAATGCACTCGTCCTCCCTCCTTTTGTCTTCCATTTTCGTTCTCTATATTAAACTTCTTGTCTCTCTTTATTGGTAGCCATCTCATTCTTTTTCCCCTCTCTCTCTCTCTTATTATTATACTAGCAAATATATGCACCCCTCCGGGTGCAAGTATCTAAGTTTTATGTAATAAATATTGTATTAAATTAGAAAAGGCTATGAACTAAATAGAATACAGATAAAAAAAGATTTGGAAACAGAGGCAAGTATAATTAAAGATTTGAAACAGAGGGAGTATAATAAAAAATAGAACAACTGAAAACTTACTCCTTCCATCACTCTCGTCTTTCCCATTGTTATTTTTTCTAAATTAAGTATTTAGTTAAAAGTGGAAGTTAAATAATAAATATGACAGTTATTTATCTTGTTATGGATTTTCTTTAAGATTCATTGAAGAGATTTTTTGCTTATATTCATTAAAATAAAACAAACAGTTTAGAAATCATAATACTAAGATATTTTTAAATTCGATTTTTTTAATATTAATAATTGCAATTGCCTTCCATTGTCACTGTAAACTGCTATTTTCTTGTATAGTATTAAATCATAATGCAATTATCAGTAGTAGACATAGTTAACAGTATTATAATGGTAAGAACAAATTTTTAATTAATAATTTGAGGTTTAAGAAAATAAATCATGGAGAAGGTGATGTCCAAATAACAAAGGGTTGTGACTTGAGTAGGAATATAGTTTCGGTTAACATGACAGAAAAACCACAAATCTCTCATATAATAAAGATATGCTCTGAAGAAGATTTTTAACAGTTTTGAAATATTGCAATATCAGCTTTAATAAAAACTTTATTTGAACAACATCTGTGTGTTTTTCAATATTATCTTCCCCTTTAATATACCATCGGATTCAATTTCCTTACTTTTAATTAATATATATATATATATATATTATATAATTATATATATATATATATAATTGGGGCAAGCGCTTCCCTTTGTTCAGACATATTTGGTTGAAAATAGTGGCAAACGTTTTCATCTAAAAAATCTTTCAATCCTTTTCAAGTAGCCGAATCGATGAACAATATATAATTTTACCACCCTCCGCAAGAGCAGGAAGGGTGACACCACACACAACATAATAATAATATAGCATACATATATATATATATATACATACATACATATACCCAAACCCGTCGCACGAGCAGGATGCGCACAGTCAAATTCCTTAAAGCGGAGTTTAACAGGTTTGAATTCAGAGTTTCCTTCTCCTAGACCGGGTTGCCTAACAAGGTTAAAGAGCCCAGTCTCTGCCCTACTAATTACCCATAGCTGGAGGGAGGAGTAGAAATTCAATACCTTGTATCGATGATCAATATACGGCTGGAATTGGCTGATGATTTGTCATAGCCGACTTTGATTCCCAAGTACTTTTCAGCCCCATCATATGCCACCACTCTTCAGTTGAAAGGATAAGAAGACCCTTTCACCTACTTGAAGGGATACCCCTGTCTTGACCCATAAGTGGCCATTCCATGATGCTTAAGGATGGAATCCTGGTGGCTGAGCAGTCCATTGGTTGCTAGCTTCTACCTTTGGCTCTTAGGGTATATGGGCGGTCAGAGAGCCCACTGGTCCAATCGGCTGGTTTCATGTCAAGCCCTAGCACTCTATGAATTATTCTGACCCTATTTGTCCTTTGAACAATCCGAGCTGGAATTGGCCTGATGAAATTTGCCATAGCCCCATTGTTCCAAGTACTTTCAGCCCCTTCATATGCTGACTACACTTCCTGTAGAAGGTAAGACCCTTCCCCCTTGGAGCCACTGTTTGGCCATAGTGGCAAACCGTGTGATGCCTAAGGGAATGGAATCCTGTGGCTGACTTTAAAGTATATCCATTTTGCGACTTGAGAAGAATTGAGAACAGAATTTGGTTGACAAAAAATGTCCCGTGCACTGCTCAACCAAATTACATATATATGTGTGTGGTATATTATTATATTTATAGATTGGTAGCGAATTCCTCCTTTAGATATGTTTTTCTGAATGTGCAGTCAAAGTTGTTTATCCGCCACTTTTTATAGAATCTATCTGTCCTGTCTATTTATCTCCTTGCACATTATAGTGGAATGGGATTTTAAGTGCGTTTACGTTTACAGTAAAAATCAATAAAAGTTCGAGAAACACACAACAGACAGTGAGAAGGGTGCAAATTCAATTTAATTCTTTAATGCATTTAGACGGACCAGAAAAAAAAGAGAAAATCTCAAAAGAAAACTAGCAAAGGAACTGGGCTAGACCAAGAAACTGGTCGATAAGCACAACAGTTAACAAGAAAGGACCAAAAAATTACCCCGAAAAAAAAAAAAAAAAAAGAAAAAAAGTAATGCAATACCTTGATTTGTGTTGTATAATGTGGCTCTCATACATATGTTGGTATACCGTCACACACCAAAAATTTTCCGGAGAGATAATGGATTTTATTGTGAAATTTAAGAAAAATTGTGGAACTTACGTATACTACACCAACATTTGACTTCATACATATATTTATAAAGAACGAGCAAAACATTTAAGTTTAGATGTATAGAATATATTAATTTGAAAGAACTAAAACGAAACTAGATAAGAATGATTATAATTGAGGTTTTCCTTTCTGATAAATAAAATACTTGATATTTAGACATTTAAAAAAAATTGCCATATTTAAATTTATTCTATTTTCTCTGAATTTTTTTTAGACGAGGCTTGAAATAATTAGTATTACTTAGCATAGAAAACACCCTCCAGGCGTCGTAAAAATTAATTTTTGAAAGACATTGCCTGAGAGGGTGGGAGTTTAAAAAAATTTCAATGTCGTGACACTTTCATTTTTAAAATTACATTCATGGTACAAAATGAATTTGTTAATTTATATAATTTATAATATATTTAATAATGAATATATATAATATAATATATTCTAGCAACAGAAAACACCCTCCAGGCGTCGTAAATTATTTTTGAAAAGACATTGCCTAGAGGGTGGGAGTTTAAAAATTCAATGTCAGAGGGTTTGTATCATAAGTAAGACAATCTCAATTTATTAAAGGAGTAAAAAAAAAAATAAAAACAATTTGAAATGAAAAACTGAGCCCGTCCCTCTCAAATAAAAATGGTTGCGTACATGTATAATCAAACATTTATTTTGAAAATGTTTTTCCCCACATCAAATTTTTTACCACAAAATCCGTAGGTATTGTATTTTTTTGTAAAACTTTTTAGGTTAACTTTTCTTGTTACTGTAAAAAAAAAATAGGGACGAGAGTAAAAAAACAATTTTTAAAATTGCTCCTACTCAAATTTTGGGTGTGTATAGCATAAAAATTAAGAAATATTGTGATGTAAGCTTTGTGACGTAGAGCTATGACATAGTTTTTGTTACAGACAGAAATACAGAACAATTCCATTATTAAATAGTATGGAACACAATAGCTAGTGGATAAAGGAGTCAGGTTTAAAGACAGTTTTCTAAGTGAACAGTTATTCTAGACTGAGGTTCAATCCAAGTCAAGGGGCAGCAGTTAACACCTATACAATATAATAAAGGCATTGTGTGTATCTTTATGTCCAGAGGAAACTAACGAAAATGCAACAATTAACAACAAAGTAAATATATATACACTTAAAATATCACCAGGGGCTTGGTTTTTTGAGCAAAAAATAATAGGGATTGATTTAATTATTCGTGAAGATAATTAAAAAATATGATTTAAATTTGTAACAGCATAGATTTTGCATTAATTTGTAATAGTAGACATTTAATTTTTTCTATTTAGAGGCGGACTGGATCCAACGGAAGAATCTTTTGTTTTTTACGTTGGGATTTTTAATAGGGTGTCCTCCGAGGTTTTAACTTATGATTCAGTAATAAATTTATTAGTAAATAAAAGTATTACTGAATCATGAGTTTGGAATCCCAGTGTTATAATCTATGCGGTTGCATAAGAATTATTGTCAATCCCCTGTAATGTCTGAGGGGATGACCCTTTTCATAACCCATGGCCGGGTCCTTCTAATGGAAAATTACAGAGCCCTCCCAAATATGGTGAAAGTCAGGTGGGACCTTTTTCAGAGTCCCCAGTTTGCAGTTTAGACGCTCAGACAAGAGCAGTTCGGCCATGACGCCTCTTGTCTAAAAAACTGTAAACTCTGCTATGTTATGTCTGGGTTTGGGTTTAAAAGCGAATAAAGAACATTGAAAAGAAAATCAAAAAGTCTTGTGTTTTACTAAAAACTAACAATGACACAGGGCTTCCTGATGAAGGAGAAATCCCTAATAGAAAACCAGACCCGAGTCCAAGAAAGTCCGACCCAACGCAAGGATGTTAGAAATAGAACCAAAGCCGGCCAAAGAGAAGACGCCAGAAGTAAGGAAAAGGTGGTATACACACATATGCTGATTTGGTACTGTGAAAACATCAAGGTACGTTACATACCGCGACAGAAGCCCCATAGACCTACAAGGTTAACTTTAAAAATCCCCTCTACCCAGGTTGGATGCCGGGTTAATCGCTTCTAGTAGAATATATAATTAATCAGCTTTAAACACCTGTACCCCAGCTACGGTTAGCAGAATGAACAACAGGATACTCCACCATGGACTATAAATAAAGGGTTAGGTTCCAAAGTTGCCGTGATGGCGCCACGATTCCGACAAGAGGTTCCGAGTTCGGAATGGTTTTCCGAGTCGGACAAGAATACCTGAAAGAGGTCCCAGAAGGGTACATCGGCGAAATGTTTGTACAGTAATAATGAAGAATGAGGACAATAGTCCAATAACAACAGATAATACTAATTATTTTATTCTATTTATTATTATTTATTATTACTAGCAAGAATAATAATGGCCCTCCCTGCCCAAAGCATCATATTAAGTCTTAATGTAATAAAATCTATTAAATTAGAAAGGATTTAATAAATTAAATAAGAACACAATTAAAATAAATTACATTTATTTTAATTATTTGTAATTTGGTTTCTATATAAAATCATTCATTAAGCATTGATTTAATATGTTGGAGAATAATCAATAATATTAGAGTTTCTTCTTTAACACCAAGTAGTTATTTAGTCAAAACTGGTTTGTTAAAAACCAGTATGGCAAATTAATCACATACAACCATATTTAGCAAATTATATTGACCCCTTTTGGGTGCAAATATTTAAGTTTTAAATGTATAAAATATCAATATTGAATTAGAAAGGCCTCAATGAAACTAATAAGAATGCAGAATCAAAAAAATTTGAAACACAGAGTGGTGGGGTATATTGAAAAATAGAAAACAACTGAAACTTACTCTTTCCATCACTTTCCCGTTCTTTCATTGCTAAAATTTTCCTAAATTAACTGTTTAAATTAAAAATAGGAAGTAAAGAATAGAATACTCTTTAATTTCTTTTTGTTAATGGGATTTTCCTCTTAAGATTTTATCCCTGAAATTTTTGCTCATATTCAATTAAGATAAAGCCAAACAATTAGAAATCATAATACTAAGCACAGTTTATTGAATCAAATCTTTTTAAATATCAATATGCAAATTAGCCTTCCCTCTTCACACTGTAACCGTTATTTTGTTTTATATATAAACTTAAAATACAATATAAATACAATGTTATTAAGTATGTAAGATAAGGCCCCAACGCCGGGGGTCCAGTGGGGCTTCGGCCTGGATTTTACAAGTTAAAAAATAGTGGTCCGATCCCAGGGGGGCTATACCCCCAGACATACCTGCCCCTTGATTTTAAAGGGATTTTATCGCCTGGGCGCCTTCCTGAGGCGGAATGCACGACAGGGATCGACCAATTTTTTCCAACCTACCACCCATGGGTCTTTGGCTGTTGGGTTGGGCCCCACATAAAAATGTCCTTGTGTCACGCCCTCACATAAGTGGTGATGAGAAGGCAGATACCTGTAGATAAGGCCAACAGTATTAATAATTTTAAAACAATTTTATTAAATAATTGAGAATTTAATAAAATAAATCTGGAGAATGTGACCCTAATAATAAGAAGAATTGTGATAGTTTTTTGGTTACAAAACCACAATCTCCATTATAATAAGAGATTTAATTTTGCAAGAATATACAAACCCCCTCCCCAGCGTAATATTTAAGTTTTAATGTATAAAACTATATTCAAATTAGAAAGACCTAAATAAAATTAATAGAACGCATATTAAAAGATTGTAAGAATTTGGATAAGGGAATTTGAAATCGACATATGAGGAAAAAATGAGTAAAAGAAAAAGAAATGTAGATGATAAAAATGAAATTTAAATCGATATCACACTTTTTAATCGATATCACTTACACATGTGTTTCCGGTCCTGTTTCCTCAAAATGTAATAGGTTACCGTTATTATTATAATTAAAATAATCAGATGGGTTGAAATGATGAAATGATAATAATAATAGGCAAATGTGAAATATTCCGTAACCCAAGAGAGATTTTTTTACGACTCTCTCTGTTGTACGGAATATTTTCGATTAAAAGTGGATATCGATAAAATTCATTTTTTATCCCATCTACAAATTTTCTTTTCTTTATCATTTTTTTTCTCCATAATAAAGATTAAACTCATTTTAATTATATCTTTAATTGGTTTCTAATATAAAATCAACTTCAAAGGATGATCTTAATACGTTGTAAAAGAATAAAAACATAATATTAGAGATCAATAACAACCAAGTAATTATTTATCAAAACTCAGTTTTTTGTTAAAACCATATGCAAATTAACCCCACCATAAATATTATGTAAACCTTTAAATTTCTTCTTAGTGATATTATAAGACACATTACAGGATTGTAAAATGCACTAATAACATTGAATATCAGATCAAGGTTTTCACAGAGATAATCATTAACTCTTAAACATCTGTTGAGAATTTCTTAAGTCCAGATCCCCAATTCCTATAAGGATTTTTATCAAAAAATGGCTAAAAATGGCCTTTGGCAATCTAAAGTTACCTGTTATTTCCCTTAAAAGACTTCTAAATATGTTAATATTACATTTAAACAAGTCAGAAGCCCATTCCTATAGGATTTATCAAAAATGGCTAAATGATAATTTGGGCATCTAAAGTTTTACTCTGTTATTTCCCTTAAATCAAAGAAACTCATAATATATTTTAAATATTACATTTTAACAAATCATTGAATTATTTGAGGCAAAGATTAGGAAAATGAAGGAGATTCTGGCCAGGTGGAATGAGGTGTTATAGGACAATTAAGAGTAGGAAGCCTCTAGAACTCATTTTTAACAGACAAAAATAGATTAACATGTTGATTTTTGCAAAATCCTAACCAATTTGAGAGCTTAAATCGACATAACTCCAACAATTTTTGGAATTGGAAAGCTCAATTTTGGGGATTGTCTAATCTTAACACAGTCACACCTGTACAAAATTTTTCAGAAAATAAAGAAGAGGGTGGGTGACATTTATTTCTTTCTGGATGATTCAACATGGAATTTCCCCATATACAAAACTTGGACAATATGCATACTTTTTTATGTTGTGGGGGTTTTTAAGGGACAAAAAATAAGACAAACGACTGNGCACCAGTACCAAATATTTCTGAGATGCAATCCCCGGTCTTTTATTCAATACTAGCAAATATATGCACCCTCCGGTGCAAGTATTCAAGTTTTAATGTAATGAAATATCGTATTAAATTAGAACGCTAATGAAACTAAATAAGAATGCAGATAAAAAGATTTGAAAACAGAGGGGATATAATCGAAAAATAGAACAACTGAAACTTACTCTTCCATCACTCTCGTCTTTCATTGTTATTTTTCTAATTTAAGTATTTAGTTAAAAGAGGAAGTTAAGAATAAAATGACAGTTATTTTTTCTTGTTAATGGATTTATTTAAGATTAATTGAAGAGATTTTTGCTTATATTCATTAAAAATAAAACCAAACAGTTAGAAATCAATAATACTAAGCATATATTTATTAAAATTACATTTTTAATATCAATATGCAAATTAGCCTTTCCCGTTCACACTATAAACCGCTATTTTTTGTTTGTATATATAAATACAATTTGCATGTTATTAGAGTGGTTATTAGAATGGTTAACAGTATAAATAATGTATGACAATTTTATTAACAATTGAGGTTAAAATAAGGATAAATTCATGGTGAATGTGACGTCAATTACTAAGGGAATTAGCCTTCCCGTTCACACTGTAAACCGCTATTTTGTTGTATATATAAATACAATTGCATGTTATTAGAGTGGGTTATTAGAATGTTAACAGTAATAAATAATGTAAGACAATTTTATTAACAATTGAGGTTAAAATAAGGATAAATTCATGGTGAATGTGACGTCAATTACTAAGGGAATTTGTGACTTGAGTAGTGATTTAGTTTTCAGTTACAGACAGAAAAAACACACAATCTCCATTATAATAAAGATATTGGTTAGGAGGTTTGATTTAGAAAGCTATCACAATGCAGGTGTAAAGAAAAAAAAAAATAATAATACAGTAACAATGGTGTTGTGTGTTAACCTGTATTTAATTCTTGAATTTTCGAGATAATATCACTTTTTCAAAAGATCACTGGAACTGAAAGCAGTCTAGTTATGGCATTTCCTTTTAAATGAATTTTTTTTTTTGAAAATGAATGGTATTTTTATATAAAACTGTATTCTCGTATTGTATGTTTACGTGAATGCGTTTTTTTGGGGTTTTTTTTTTTTTTTGTACTTGTGCATTAAAAAGAAATGCACTAACTAGGACTACTTCAGTTCCAGTGATCTTTTGAAAAAGAGATTTATCTCGAAAAAAATTCAAGAATTAAATACAGGTTAACACACAAACACCATTGTTACCGTATTATTATTTTTTTTCTTTACACCTGCATTGTGATAGCCTTCTAAATCAACCTCCTAACCATTCACATTTTTTTTATCAAAGAGATAATAGACTTAAAAGTTGTGCAAATTTCTGAGATGAATCCCAGTTCTAGCTTCAATGAAAGACATTTTCAGAATGGTGAAAAAACAGTAGGTTGTCAATTGGGGCAGGGGGTGGCTGGGTAGTGGATTTTCTTCCCTCTAAATGGGAGTGTTATATGGAGATGCAGGTGTTTGGTCAGAATGATAACTCATTCATTTTGACCCATCCCTTATCATGCAACATTCCCCTGTCTTTATCAATATTTTGTTTGTCTACTTTATCTTTCAATCTTATTTTTGTTGCTTGTTTGCACTTAGTAGTCTTAGTAGATACCTTACTTATAAATAAAATGCATACCTACCAATTCCTTTTTTTTATGGAAGGTTAATTTTCAATCTTACCAAAAATACCAGGATTTATATCATTTCCAAAAAAAAAAAAAAAATTACACATTCAAACCGCCCTGTCGGCTGGGGCGTTAGAACGCACTGACTGCACCTCTGCAGGAGGGTAAAAACTCCCCCAATGGGGCCACCTTTCTTGGGCTAGACGGGGGCCGTCGGAGAGACACCCTCCGATCAATCGGCTGGTCACGTCAAGCCCTAGCTCCTATATGATTGCCCCACCCCTATTGCCCTTATGGCAAGCCCAACCCCTTTTTATCATATGGGTGCTAGAAGGCGGTGACTGAGGGTCTACATGTCCTGGGAATGATGTTAAACCCTATCTGATGGCGAGGTTCCAGTTTTGGAGGTTTGGGGAATGTGGAGCACCCCTTCATCACCATTGCTCCCTGGTCCACTCTGACCCGGAGTGGTAGTACCTGTTAGGGTCCCATCTATGGGTTAAATAGAAAAATGTATTTATAAAAAAATTGTATTATCCATTAAGAATTGATTTATTTCACCTTTATCGGCATTAAATGTCCCACTGAGGTTGATATGCCGTAAAACAAAACAAAACAAAACAAAACCATATACATTCAAAATGGATATTACTAGATATTATTTATTACCAAACTTGTAATGCTTGTTATAGTATAGACAGTGAGGGAGTCTATCTCCTTTTCACTAGCGATAGACCAAGGAGATTATTTTTTGTGCCTGAGGCGAAGCGCCACACCTACCATCAGCTCCACGCTTTACTGTACAGACCCCTGTGCTACTCATATGCTGAGTTGGCGAGGGCCAGTTTCGAACCCGGAACCTCGTGGTGTCCAGTCAGATGCTCTACCAACTGAGCTAAACTGGCCCTCATATATATATATATATATATAAAAAGCAGAAGAATAATTAAATGTAGGTTATGCCTGGAGGAAAATATATATATATATATTACTAGATATTATTTATTACCAAAATCTACAGTATTGAAAAAAAATGTCTCACCTCTGGAATCAAAGATAGAATTACATAAAAGGAAGGAAAGGTAACGAGTATGTTGTTCATTTACCTTAGTTTTATTTATTTTTTTATGTTTCCTTAATATTTTGGGATTAAAATCCCATCCCCAGAAGATCTCCACACTAAATCTGAGGTCTTCTGAGGAATGATGTTAAACTCTATCTGAGGGTGAGTTTCAATTTCTGGGGAGTGTGGAGTACCCTTCATCGCCATTACTCCCAGGCCCACTATGACCTGGAGTGCTAGTACATTAAAATTACATAAAAGGAAGGAAAGGTAATAAGTATGTTGTTTATTTACCTTAGTTTTTTTTAGTTTTTTTATGTCCTTAATCTTAGTCTGCTAAGGACTATTCTGAGTATTCTAGCCGATTGCAGCAGTGCAGTTGTCTGGGTGGTCTCAGTTATTCCTCTGATTTCCACTTGCTCCAGTCTTTTTTTCCCAAGATCTTTGGAACCGTTCCAAGTGCACCAAATATCACCTTTATTATTATTATTATTATTATTATTATAATATATAATTGTTTCCATTAGAAATGAAAATTCCTGGTATTTTTGGTTTTGAAGAAAACTGACTTTTTATTAAAAAGATTGTTAAAGATGTATTTATTTATAGGCAATAGTTATATAATATAGTATAGTGCATTATATATATATATATATATATATATATATATATATATATATATATATATATATGTAAGAATGGAAAGGGAATTGAATCCGACAATATGAGGAAAAATGAGTAAAGAAAAGAAATGTAGATGGATAAAAATTAATTTTATCGATATCACTTACACATGTGTTTCGGTCCGTTTATCAAAATGTATACAGATTATGCTATTATTATTATTAAAATAATCAGATGAAATTTGAAATAATGATAATAATAATAATAATAATAGGAAAAATGTAAAAATATTCCGTACACAGAGAGATTTTTTACGACCTTCATCAGAGTGAATTTTTATTTTTTGAGTAGAGAAAAATTTGTTGGAGACAAAACAGAATTTTTTTAAATTTGAAAGTTTTGGTGGATATATATTTATAACGGACTCTCCATTCCAAAAATGATTCAAAAATATTCTTTTTTCAAACATTTTTTTAAATTCTGTTTTGTCTATTATTATCATTACTAGCAAATATATGCACCCTCCGGGTGCAAGTATTTTAGTTAAATTTTATAAAAAAATATCATATTAAATTAGAAAAGCTAATGAAACTGAATAAGAATGTAGATAAAAAGATTTTGAACAGAGGGGGTATGATTGAAAAATAGAACAACTTTGAAACTAACTCTTCCATCATTTACCGTTACTCCCGTCTTTCATTGGTAAATTTTCCTAATTAAACTGTTTAGTTAAAATAGGAAGTAAAGAATAATATTACAGTTATTTCTTCTTGTTAAGGGATTTCTTTTAAGATTTATTGAAGAGATTTTTGCTCATATTCAATAAGATAAAACCAAACAAATAGAAATCAATAATACTAAGCATATATTTATTAAAATCACATTTTTAAGATCAATATGCAAATTAGCCTTCCCGTTCACACTGTAAACCTCTATTTTGTTGTATATATAAATACAATTGCATGTTTTTAATATGTAGATATGATCAACAGTATTAATGATGTAAAACAATTTTATTAATAATTGAGGTTTAAATAAAAAATAAAATCATGGAGAATGTGATGTAAATAACGAAAGGAATTGTGACTTGTATAGTAATATAGTTTCGGTTACAGACAGACAAACCCACAATCTCCATTATAATAAGATTTCAATTTGTGTAAGTGTAAGTGATATCGATTAAAGTGATATCAATTAAATTCATTTTTTATCCATCTACATTTCTTTTCTTTACCCATTTTTCCTCATATATATATATATATATATATATATGATAGCAATTTTATTTAGTATTTTTCTCATCTGGTTCATTTATTTTTCTGCTTGTTTGCATTGAGTGGTAGTAGTAGATGTAATTGTTTTAGATTTAGTAGTTTTTCATTCATCGTATTTTTGCACCTCGTTGTTATAGTAGTAGTAGTAGTAGTATATATAGTAGTTGTAGATATAGTAGTCTTAGATATAGTAGTCTTAAATTGATTCAAATTTTCTAAGATGTTTTGACTAGTTTTTCTTTCATCATATTTTTGTTGCTTTTCATTTTTGTTTGCTCACCTATTTTAAATTGGAAGTTATTGAAACACATCCATGAATTAATCAAACTAGTATCCTCATTTTTGTTGTTTGTAATTTCCTCTGAATGATTGTACCCACACATAGAACACATGACAAAAGGAAAAAAAAAAAATATGTGTGTGTATCCCTTAAAAATGGAATTTCGAGAACCTTGTAAAATATTAATAATTGAAGAAGCAATGAAATCCTGCATGGTAGATCCTTTATTGAAAGGAAAGGTACATTATGGTATTTTAAAACATGACATTTCCTGAACACTTTAGGTTCTTATCGTAACAGCTGTCCATGATGATATCAGTGCATCTATTAAGAGTATTTACGGGGATTTGTTGGAGCCCTTATTCTCCGTAGTTGGCTATTTCAGACGAAAGAAAGAAACAAATACAAATATAAAATGCAGACACTTGTATTATCAAAAGGTACAGAAATGTTGTTGCAAATTTTAATGGTATTTGCTACAAGACTTATCTGTGAGGTTAAATACTGTTCATTGGAGAAGTGGTGATAACAGGGGTATTCTGGTTGGAATGTTGTTAAGACGCTTCGTCAGGTCATTTCTTGTTCTTCAGCCTTCATTAGTATGCTATTGTATCAGCCTTAGAACGTTAGGATGGTATTTTAGGATTAGGTTAAAACATGACATCTCTTGAACACTTTAGGTTCTTATCGTAACAGCTGTCCATGATGATATCAGTGCATCTATTGAGGAAGTATCATTAACAGTGATCTATAAGGATATCAATGCTTCACTTAGCGCTAATACCCTTGGGAAAGGTATGAATCCTACTTTCCTTCCAGCTATAGGTAACTAGTAGGGCAGACTGGGCTCTTTAACTTTGGTTAGGCAACCAGTCTAGGAGATGGAAAACTCTGAATTCAAACCTGTTAAACTCTGCTTAAGAAATTGACCTTGTGTCACATCCTGCTCATGCGGAGTGGTTGGTAAATATATATAAGGATATCAATGCTTCTATACATGCAAGGAAGGAGTGAAGGATTTTAATTAGCATTTCATAATTAAAAACAGTCCATGATGATATCGATGCTTCTATTTAGGAAGGAGTGAAAGATTCTAATTAGCATATGTTAACAGCTGTCCATAATGATATTGATTCTTCTATTCATGAAGGAGTGAATAATTCTAATTAGCATTTTATAAGTCAACAGCTATCCATGATGATATTGATGCTTCTATTTAGGAAGGAGTGAAAGATTCTAATTAGCATATGTTAACAGCTGTCCATAATGATATTGATCCTTCTATTCATGAAGGAGTGAATAATTCTAATTAGCATTTTATAAGTCAACAGCTATCCATGATGATATCGATGCTTCTATTTAGGAAGGAGTGAAAGATTCTAATTAGCATATATTAACAGCTTGAAATTGAAGGGGGTGGGTGACAATATTACTTTTTTCTGGATGATTTGACAGAATTTCGGAGTGGTAATACCTGTTAGGGTCCCATCTATGGGTTAAATAGTAAAACATGTTTATAAACAAAACTTATTATCCATTAAGAATAAATTTATTTCAAAACTTTATCAGCATTAAATGAACCACCGAGGTTGAACAGATATAATGTTGCAAAACCCGAAATCTGTAAGGATATTGGAGTAACATCACTAATGACCTTCTTTAGTGCATTTCGGTGATGTTTAACGAGAGATAAAAGATAGAAAATAAAAATATACTAAAATGGTTTGGAAAAGAACCAAAAGTTCCTGGTTGAACATATATGATGTTGCAAAACCCGAAATCTGTAAGGATATTGGAGTAACATCACTAATGACCTCCTTTAGTGCATATCGGCGATGTTTAACGAGAGAGAAAAGATAGAAATAAAAATATACTAAAATGGTTTGGAAAAGAACCAAAAGTTCCTGGTTGAACATATATGATGTTGCAAAACCCGAAATCTGTAAGGATATTGGAGTAACATCACTAATGACCTCCTTTAGTGCATATCGGCGATGTTTAACGAGAGAGAAAAGATAGAAATAAAAATATACTAAAATGGTTTGGAAAGAACCAAAAGTTCCTGGTTGAACATATATGATGTTGCAAAACCCGAAATCTGTAAGGATATTGGAGTAACATCACTAATGACCTCCTTTAGTGCATATCGGCGATGTTTAACGAGAGAGAAAAGATAGAAATAAAAATATACTAAAATGGTTTGGAAAAGAACCAAAAGTTCCTGGTTGAACATATATGATGTTGCAAAACCCGAAATCTGTAAGGATTTTGGAGTAACATCACTGCTGACCTCCTTTAGTGCATTTTGGTGATATTTTAACAAGAATTAAATCGTATTGGGGAGTCCCAGTGTGATAGTGGCTAACATTGTAGACAGTGACATTATAGTAAGTGAGTTTGAGAAAGGTTTAAAGCCCCTCATCCACTAAGCTATGGGTTAAAGAGTAACACTCCTGTTCTTCTACAATTTGGCATTAAATAACCCATGAAAGTTGATAATTTTTTATATGTTTTGGTATAATTTCCAATTATTAATACTTATCGTAAACTTTTAAAAAAAGACTGACTTTGGTACACTCTGACCCGGAGTGGTAGTACCTGTTAGTGTCCCATCTATGGGTTAAATAGAAAAATATGTGTTTATAAAAAAAATAGAGTACCTATCAAGAATGAATTTATTTCAAAACTTTGTTGGCATTAAATTACCCACCAAGATTGATATGCCATAAAACAAAACAAACAAACTGACTTCGGTTATTCATAACCCATCAAGGGTTGAAATGCCATTAAACCAAACCAACCGCCCTGTCAGCTGGGGCATTAAAATGCACCTCTGCAGAGGGGTAAGACTCCCCCAATGGGGCCACCTGTTGGCTGTGGGTGGCGACCCATGATGCTTAAGGATAGAACCCAGGTGGCTGAGCAGTCCATGACTTGCAATATTCCACTTTAGGCTTTTCTTGGGCTAGACGGGCGGTCGGAGAGGCCCCCTCTGATCAATCGGCTGGTCACGTCAAGCCCTAGCATCTATATGATTGCCCCAACCCTATTGCCCTTATGGCAACCCCCAATCCCTCTTATCATATGGGTACTAGAAGGCGGTGGCTGAGGGTCTACATATCCTGAGAATGATGTTAAACTCTATCTGATTGTGAGGTTCCAGTTTTGGAGGTTTGGAGAATGTGGAGCACCCCTTCATCACCATTGCTCCCTGGTCTACTCTAACCTGGGAGTGGTAGTACCTGTTAGGGTCCCATCTATTGGTTGAATAGAAAAATATGAGTTTATAAACAAAATTGTATTATGCATTAAGAATGAATTTATTTCACAACTTTGTCGGCATTAAATGACCCACCAAGGTTGATATGCCGTAAAACAAAACAAACCAACCTAAAAAATGCACTCACTACACTCTATAAAGAAACAAATAAAAAAAAGGACTGACTTAGACATTAAATAACCCATCAAGTGTTTAAATGCCATTAAATCAGACCAAACAAAAAGCTCGCTCACTAAACACTATGAAAAATAAGATATAAGAAAAAGATTAATTTGGCATTAAATGACCCATCAAGTGTTGAAATGCCATTAAATCAGACTAAGGGGAGAACATACTCGCTAACACTTTGAAAAATTAACATTAAAAAAATTGACTTTGGCATTAAATAACCCATCAAGTGTTGAGATAGCGTTAAATCAAACCACCAAAAGAACATACTAAACACTATAAAAATTAGATATTAAAAAAATTAGTGATTTTGGCATTAAATAACCCAGCAAGTGTTGAAATGCCATTAAATCAAACCAACTGAAGAACACGCTCACTAAACACTATGAAAAATTAAATATAAACAAAAGACTTTGACATTAAGTAACCCAACAAGTGTTGAAATGCCATTAAATCAGACCAACCAAAAAAACTTGCTCACTAAACACTATGAAAAATTAAATAAAAAAACAAATCAACTTTGGCATTAAATGACCCATCTAGTGTTGATATGCCATTAAATCAGACCAATGAAAGAACACACTAACTAATTGTAATTAAAAAAAAAGCTTAAAAAGAAAACAATATAAAATCCAAATAAAAACATTGGCATTAAATAACCCATCTAATGTTGAAATGCCATTAAATCAAACCTAGAAAAGAAAAAAATCACTAAGCGCAATGAAAAAAAAAACCTAACTTTTAACCCCTCCCCCCCCCAAAAAAAAATAAAACAATAAAAACCCCAAATAAAAACGTTGGCATTAAATAACCCAACAGGTGTTGAAATACCATTAAATCAGACCAACGAAAGCTCAAACTCACTAAACATAACGAAACAAAAAAAAAAGAAATTTGAAAAAAAAAAAAAAAAAAACAAAACAAAAAGGAAAAAAAAAAAACAATAAAAACCCAAATAAAACCTTTGGCATTAAATAACCCAACAAGTATTGAAGTGCCATTAAATCAGACCAACGAAAGTACACACTCACTAAACAGAATGAAAAAAATAAAAATTAAACAAAAAACACCCCAAAAAACAATAAAAACCCAAATAAAACCATTGGCATTAAATAACTCATCTAATGTTGAAATGCCATTAAATCAGCCCAACGAAAGAACACACTCACTAAACAGAATGAAAAAAAAATTTAAAAAAAACAAAAAAAACAATACAAAATCCAAATAAAACCATGGGCATTAAATGACCCATCAAGTGTTGAAATGCCATTAAATCAAACCAATGAAAGAACACACTCTCTAAACAGAATGAAAAAAATAAGAATTAAAAAAATAAAACACCCCCCAAAAAAACAATACAAAACCCAAATAAAACCATTGGCATTAAATGACCCATCTAATGTTGAAATGCCATTAAATCAAACCAACACACTCACTTAACAGAATGAAAAAATAAAAATTTAAAAAAAAAGAACACACTCACCAAAAAGAAGGAAAAAATAAATAAAATAAATAAAAAACAATCAAAAAACCCAAAGAAAAACAACAAAAATGAGGATACTAATCTGAAGAACTTTTAGACCAAGAAGGGTCAAGATTTGACCCCTAAATTTTCCAGGTGACCTTTCTCTCTTCATCAATAAGGCCAATTCATTTTTATCTTACATGTTCATTATCTTATCAATTCATCATTGCCCCTCCCTCCCTCTTCCCCACGGCACGATCGCCAAGTTAGTAAAAGTTAGTAATTATAATTGACCATTTTTAATTTACAAATCATTTTCACTATAAAACAAATGTTTTCAGTTATTAATTTCTCTAATAAAAACAAATTGGCATTTTGTTTTTATTCAGAATAAAGATTTACCATGTTTTGTGTTATGTCCAAGGGAGGTAAGTCAAACACCTAGATAAGTTTTCCTATACATAAACACACACACAAATATATATATATTCATATATATATTTATATATGTAAGTTGAAAATGGAAGCGAATCCGACTGTATGTTGAAATGAAAAATAAAGGAAAGAAAATGTTGAATGGATAAAATAGGATTTATTTTATTTTATTTCATTATACTGACACTTGTTTCGGCCAGGATTTTAACCATGTATACATGAATTCTATCTATTATTATTTTGAATACAAAATAAAATAAAATAACAATAATAAAAAAAACTACAGAAATGTTTAGTATACAAAGAAATAACGACCTTCGTCAGAGTAAATCCTTATTGTTTTAAATCAGATGGGTTGAAATACAGAGAATTTCTGAGATGTTCGAAGAAAGAACTTGAATACAAAATAAAATAAAATAACAATAATAGAAAAAAAAATTTTTTAGTATACAAAGAAATAACGGCCTTCATCAGTAGAGTGTTTTAAATGAAATCGGTTGAAATACGGAGAATTTCCGAGATGTTCGAAAAAATAACTTTAATAAAATAGAATAATTTCTGAAATGTTCAAAAAAAGAACTTTAATACAAAATAGAATAATTTCTGAAATGTTCAAAAAAAAAAACTTTAATACAAAATAGAATAATTTTGAAATGTTCAAAAAAAAGAACTTTAATACAAAATAGAATAATTTCTGAAATGTTCAAAAAAAAGAACTTTAATACAAAATAGAATAATTTCTGAAATGTTCAAAAAAAGAACTTTAATACAAAATAGAATAATTTCTGAAATGTTCAAAAAAAAGAACTTTAATACAAAATAGAATAATTTCTGAAATGTTCAAAAAAGAACTTTAATACAAAATAAAATAATTTCTGAAATGTTCAAAAAAAGAAAAATAGAATTGTTCAAAAAAGAAAATAGAATAATTTCTGAAATGCAAAAAAAGAACTTTAACAAAATAAAATAATTTCTGAAATGTTCGAAAAAAGAACTCGAATACAAAATAAATAACAATAATAGAAAAACTACAAAATTTTGGTATTAAATGACCCATCTAGTGTTGAAATGCCATTAAATCAGACCAACGAAAGCTCACACTCACTAAAAATAATGAAAAACAAAAAAAAAAAGAAATCTGCCCCCCCCCCAAAAAAAAAACAAAGGAAAAAAAAAAACAATAAAAACCCAAATAAAACCTTTGGCATTGAATAACCCATCAAGTATTGAAATACCATTAAATCATACCAACGAAAGAACACACTCACTAAACAGAATGAAAAAAATTAAAATTTAAAAAAAAAAACACCCAAAAAACAATACAAAACCCAAATAAAACCATTTTTAGTATACAAAGAAATAACGGCCTTCATCAGAATAAATCCTTGGTGTTTTTAATCAAATCGGTTGAAATACGGAGAATTTCTGAGATGTTCGAAAAAATAACTTGAATACAAAATAAAATAATTTCTGAAATGTTCGAAAAAAGAACTTTTTTGAAATTCTCCGTATTTCACACGATTTGATTTAAAACACCAAAGATTTACTTGTATACAAAAAATTTTTTGTACTTATTTCTATTATTGTTATTTAATCTATTTTTTATTTAAAATAATAATAGATAGAATACATGTGTACATGGTTAAAATCCTGGCCGAAACACGTGTCAGTAAAATAAAATAAAATAAATCCTATTTTATCCATTCAGCATTTTCTTTCCTTTATTTTTCATTTCAACATATATACATATCTATATTAGTTAAGAGTAAGGAAATGAATCCAACGGTATATGTATAGATAAAATGATATGAAAAACACATGTTGTTTAATTAAACAACATGCTTTTCATATCATTTTATCTATACATATATATATATAAAAGGTAAGATAATATGAAGATCACACAGATGCTGTTCAAATAGAATTTTTTATTTTGTTGATATTGCAATATTTCAATTGACGATTACTTTCCACCAGCGCCACCTGTTGGTTGCACAATGCACTCGTCCTCCCTCCTTTGTCTTCCATTTCGTTCCTATATTACTTCTTGTCTCTCTCTTATTGTGTAGCCTCTCATTCTTTTCCCATCTCTCTCTCTCTTATTTATATATACTAGCAAATATATGCACCCTCCGGGTGCAAGTATCTAAGTTTTAATGTAATAAAATATTGTATTAAATTAGAAAGGCTAATGAAACTAAATAAGAATACAGATAAAAAGATTTGAAACAGAGGCAGTATAATTAAAGATTTGAAACAGAGGGAGTATAATAAAAAATAGAACAACTGAAACTTACTCTTCCATCACTCTCGTCTTTCATTGTTATTTTTCTAATTTAAGTATTTAGTTAAAAGTGGAAGTAAATAATAAAATGACAGTTATTTTATCTTGTTAATGGATTTCATTTAAGATTCATTGAAGAGATTTTTGCTTTATTTCATTAAAATAAAACCAAACAGTTAGAAATCAATAATACTAAGCACATATTTATTAAATTCGATTTTTTAATATTAATATGCAAATTAGCCTTCCCATTGTCACTGTAAACTGCTATTTTCTTGTATATATAAATATAATTGCATGTAGTCAGTATGTAGACATAGTTAACAGTATTAATAATGTAAGACAATTTTATTAATAATTGAGGTTTAGATAAAAATAAAATCATGGAGAATGTGATGTCAATAACAAAGGGAATTGTGACTTGAGTAGGAATATAGTTTCGGTTACAGACAGAAAAACACACAATCTCCATTATAATAAGATATGCTCTGAAGAAGATTTTTAACAGATTGAAATATTGCAATATCAGCTTAATAAAAAACTTTATTTGAACAACATCTGTGTGATTTTCATATTATCTTCCCCTTATATACCATCGGATTCATTTCCTTACTTAATTAATATATATATATATATATATATATATATATATATATATATATATATAATTGGGCAGCGCTTCTTTGTTCAGACATATTTGGTTGAATAGTGCAAACAGTTTTCATCTAAAAAATCTTCAATCTTTTCAAGTAGCCGAATCGATGAAACAATATATATATTTACAAACCCTCCGCAAGAGCAGGATGTGACACACACACACACATATATATATATATACATACATATATATATATATATACATACATACATATACCCAACCCGTCCGCACGAGCAGGATGCGACACAAGGTCAAATTCTTAAGCGGAGTTTAACAGGTTTGAATTCAGAGTTTTCCTTCTCCTAGACCGGTTGCCTAACCAAGGTTAAAGAGCCCAGTCTGCCCTACTATTTACCCATAGCTGGAGGGAGAGTAGAATTCATACCTTGTATCGATGATACAATATACGGCTGGAATTGGCTGATGAATTTGTCATAGCCGATTGATTCCCAAGTACTTTCAGCCCCATCATATGCCAACCACTCTTCAGTAGAAGGATAAGACCCTTCACCTACTTGAGGATACCTGTTGACCATAAGTGGCATTCCATGATGCTTAAGGATGGAATCCTGGTGGCTGAGCAGTCCATGGCTTGCTAGACTCTACTTTGGCTCTTAGGGTATATGGGCGGTCAGAGAGCCCCACTGGTCAATCGGCTGTTCATGTCAAGCCCTAGCACTCTTATGATTATTCTGACCCTATTGTCCTTATGACAATCCCGAGCTGGAATTGGCTGATGAATTTGCCATAGCCCCATTGTTCCCAAGTACTTTCAGCCCCTTCATATGCTGACTACACTTCTGTAGAAGGATAAGACCCTTCACCCCCTTGGAGCCACCTGTTGGCCATAGGTGGCAACCTGTGATGCTTAAGGATGGAATCCTGGTGGCTGACTTTAAAAGTATCATCCATTTTGCGACTTGAGAAGATTGAGAACAGAATTTGTTGACAAAAAATGTCCGTGCACTGCTCAACCAAATATACATATATATGTGTGTGTAATATATAATATATATATATATATTTAGGTAGCGAATCCTCCTTTAGATATGTTTTCCTGAATGTGACAGTCAAAGATTGTTTATTCCGCCACTTTTTATAGATCTATCTGTCTGTCTATCTATCTCCTTGCACATTATAGTGAATGGATTTAAGTGCGTTACGTTTACAGTAAAATCAATAAAAGTTCGAGACACACACAGACAGTGAGAGGGTGAAATTCAATTTAATTTCTTTATGCATTTAGACGGACAGAAAAAAAAAGAAGAAAATCTCAAAGAAAACTAGCAAGGAACTGGGCTAGACCAAAGAAACTGGTCGATAGCAACAAAGTTAACAAAGAAGGACACAAAAAATTACCCCTGAAAAAAAAAAAAAAAAAAGAAAAAAAGTAATGCATACCTTGATTTGTGTGTATCAATGTGCTCTCATACATATGTGTATATCCGTCACACACCAAAAATTTTCGGAAGAAAAATGGATTTATGTGAAATTTAGAAATTCGTGGAGACTTACGTATACTACACCACATTTGACTTCACATATATTTATAAGAACGAGCACAAACATTTAAGTTTTAATGTAATAGAATATATTAAATTTGAAAGACTAACGAAACTAGATAAGAATGAATTATAATTGAGGTTTTCTTTCTGATAAATAAAATACTTGATATTTAGAACATTTAAAAAAAAAAATGCACATATTTATTTTATTCTATTTCTCTGAATTTTTTTAGACGAGGCTTGATAATTAGTATTACTAGCAATAGAAAACACCCTCCAGGCGTCGTAAAAATTAATTTTTGAAAGACATTGCCTGAGAGGGTGGGAGTTAAAAATTCAATGTCAGTGACACTTTCATTTTAAATTACATTCAATACAAAATGATTTGTATTTATATAATTTATATATAATAATAATGAAATATATATAATATATAATATATTCTAGCAACAGAAAACACCCTCCAGGCGTCGTAAAATTAATTTTTGAAAGACATTGCCTGAGAGGGTGGGAGTTAAAAATTCAATGTCAGAGGGTTTGTATCATAAGTAAGACAAATCCTCATATTTATTAAAGGAGTAAAAAAAAAAAATAAAACAATTTGAAATGAAAACTGAGCCCCGTCCCTCTCAAATAAAATGTTGCGTACATGTAATAATCAAACAATTATTTTGAATGTTTTCCACATCAATTTTACACAAAATCGTAGGTATTTATTTTTTTGTAAACTTTTTAGTTAACTTCTTGTTACTGTAAAAAAAAAAAGGGACGAGAGTAAAAAACAATTTTTAAAATTGCTTACTCAAATTTTGGGTGTGTATAGCATAAGAATATTGTGATGTAAGCTGTGACGTAGAGCTATGACATAGTTTTTGTTACAGACAGAAATACAGACAAATTCCATTATTAATAGTATTGGACACATAGCCTAGTGGATAAAGGAGTCAGGTTAAGACAGTTCTAAGTGACAGTTATCTCTAGACTGCAGGTTCAATCCAAGTCAGGGGCAGCAGTAACACCTATACATATATAAAGGGCAGTTGTGTGTATCTGTATGTCCAGAGGAAACTACGAAAATGCAACAATTAACAACAAAGTAAATATATATACACATTAAATATCACCAGGGCTTGGTTTTTGAGCAAAAATAATAGGGATTTGATTTATATTCGTGAAGATAATTAAAAAATATGATTTAAATGATAACAGCATAGATTTTTTTGCATTAAATATTGTAAATAGTAGACATTAATTTTTCTATTTAGAGCGGCTGGATCAACGGAAGATCTTTTGTTTTTTACGTTGGGATTTTAATAGGGTGTCCTCCGAGGGTTTAACTTATGATTCAGTAATAATTTATTAGTAATAAAGTATTACTGAATCATGAGTTGGATCCCAGTGTTACATAATCTATGCGGTTGCATAAGATTATTGTCAATCCCCTGTAATTCTGAGGGGATGACCCTTTTCATACCATGGCCGGGTCCTTCTATGGAAAATTACAGAAGCCCTCCAAATATGTGAAGTCAGGTGGGACCTTTTTCAGAGTCCCCAGTTTGCAGTTAGACGTCAGACAGAGCAGTCGGCCATGACGCTCTGTCTAAAACTGTAACTCTGCTATGTTATGTCTGGGTTGGGGATTTAGCGAATAAAGAACATTAAAAGAAAATCAAAGTCTTGTGTTTACTAAAAACTAACAATGACACAGGGCTTCTGATGAGGAGAAATCCCTAATAGAAAACCAGACCCGAGGTCCCCAAGAAAGTCCAGACCCAGACGCAAGATGTTAGAAGATAGAACCAAAGCCGGCCAGAAGAGAAGACGACTAGAAGTAAGAAAAGGGTATACAACACATATGCTGATTTGGTACTGTGAAAACATCAGTACGTTACACCCGCAGAATGCCCCATAGACCTACAAGGTTAACTTTAAAAAATCCCCCTCTACCCAGGTGATGCCGGGTAATCGCTTCTAGTAGAATAATAATTAATACAGCTTAACACCTGTACCCCAGCTACGGTTAGCAGAATGACAACAGGATACTCCCATGGACTAAATAAAGGGTTAGGTTCAAAGTTCCGTGATGGCGCCCGATTCCGACAAGAAGGTTCCCGAGTTCGAGATGGTTTCCGAGTCGGACAAGAAATACCTGAAGAAGGCCAGAGGGTACATCGGCCGAAATGTTGTACAGATAATAATGAAGATGAGGACAATAGTCCAAATAAACACAGATAATACTAATTATTTTATTCTATTTATTATTATTATTATTACTAGCAAGAATATATGCCCTCCTGCCCAAGCATACATATTTAAGTCTTAATGTAATAAAATCTATTAAATTAGAAAGATTAATAAATTAAATAAGAACACATAAAAATATTACATTTATTTTAATTATTTTGTAATTGGTTTCTATATAAAATCATTCATAGCATTGATTTTAATATGTTGGAGAATAAATCAATAATATTAGAGTTTCTTAACACCAAGTAGTTATTTATCAAAACTGGTTTTGTTAAAACCAGTATGCAAATTAATCACACCATATATTAGCAAATATATGAACCCTTTGGGTGCAAATATTTAAGTTTTAATGTAATAAAATATCATATTGAATTAGAAAGCCTCATGAAACTAAATAAGAATGCAGATAAAAAAATTTGAAACAGAGTGGTGGGGTATAATTGAAAAATAGAACAACTGAAACTTACTCTTCCATCACTCCCGTCTTTCATTGCTAAATTTTCCTAAATTAACTGTTTAATTAAAATAGGAAGTAAAGAATAGAATTACTCTTATTTCTTTTTGTTAATGGATTTCTCTTAAGATTTATCCCTGAAATTTTTGCTCATATTCATTAAGATAAAGCCAAACAATTAGAAATCAATAATACTAAGCACAATATTTATTTAAATCAAATCTTTTAATATCAATATGCAAATTAGCCTTCCCTTCACACTGTAACGCTATTTTTTTTATTATTATAAATACAATTGCATGTTATTAGTATGTAGATAAGGCCAACGCCGGGGTCCAGTGGCTTCGGCCCTGGATCTTTACAAGTTAATAGTGTCGATCCAGGGGCTAATCCCCCCAAGCAATACCTGCCCCTTGATTTAAAGGGCAGGGATTTTTATCTGCGCCTGAGGCGCCTCCCTTGAGGCGGAATGCCGACGGATCGACCAATTTTTTCCACCTACCCATGGGTCTTGGTTGTGGGTTTGGCCCACATAAAAATGTCCTTGTGTCACGCCCTCATAAGTGGGTGATGAGAGCAATACCTGTATAATGCCAACAGTATTAATAATTTAAACAATTTTATTAATAATTGAGATTTAAATAAAAAAATAAACATGGAGAATGTGACCTAAATAACTAAGAGAATTAGTGATAGTTTTGGTTACAACACACACATATCTCCATTATAATAAGATTATTTTTGCAAGAATATACACCCCCTCCCCAGGCGTAAATATTAAGTTTTTTTATGTAATAAAATATATTAAATTAGAAACACTGATAAATTAGATAAGAACGCATATAAAAAGATTGTAAGAATGGAAAGGGAATTGAATCCGACAATATGAGGAAAAAATGAGTAAAGAAAAGAAATGTAGATGGATAAAAATGAATTTAATCGATATCACTTTTAATCGATATCACTTGCACGTGTTTCGGTCTGTTTATCAAAATGTATACGGATTTACGTTATCATTATTATTAAAATAATCAGATGGAGTTGAAATGATGATAATAATAATAATAATAATAATAATAGGAAAAATGTGAAAATATTCCGTACACAGAGAGATTTTTTACGACCTTCATCAGAGTGAATTTTTAAATTTTTTTAAATATTTTTTTATTATTTTTTAATTTTTTTTATATCTTTATTTCATTTTTGTTTAGAAAAATAAGAAAATTCACTCTGATGAAGGTCGTAAAAAATCTCTCTGTGTATGGAATATTTTCACATTTTTCCTATTATTATTATTATCATCATTTCAACTCCATCTGATTATTTTAATAATAATAATAACGTAAATCCATATACATTTTGATAAACAGACCGAAACACATGTGTAAGTGATATCGATTAAAAGTGATATCGATAAAATTCATTTTTATCCATCTACATTTCTTTTCTTTACTCATTTTTTTCTCATATAAAAAGATTAAACTTATTTTAATTATATCTTAATTGGTTTCTATATAAAATCATTCATAGGATTGATTTTAATACGTTGGAGAATGAAACAATAATATTTGAGATCAATAACACCAAGTAATTATTTATTAAAGCCAGTTTTGTTAAAACCAGTATGCAAATTAACCACACAATATATTATGTAATCCTTTATTTCTTAGTGATATATAAGACACATTACAGGATTGTAAATGCATTAATAACATTGATATCAGATCAGGTTTTCACAGAGACATCATTAACTCTTAACATCCTGTTGAGAATTTTCTAAGTCCAGAGCCCAATTCCTATAAGGGTTTATTAAAAAATGGCTAAAAATGATCTTTGCATCTAAAGTTACCTGTTATTTTCCGTAAATCAAAGACTTCTAAATATGTTTAATATTACATTTAAACAAAGTCCAGATCCCCATTCCTATAAGGATTTATCAATAAATGGCTAAAAATGATCTTTGCATCTAAAGTTACCTGTTATTTCCCGTAAATCAAAGACTTCTAAATATGTTTAATATTACATTTTAAACAAAGTCCAGATCCCCATTCCTATAAGGATTTATCAAAAAATGGCTAAAAATGATCTTTGCATCTAAAGTTACCTGTTATTTCCCGTAAATCAAAGACTTCTAAATATGTTTAATATTACATTAAAACAAATTGAATCATTGAATTATTTGAGGCAGATTAGGAAAATGAAGGAGATTTCTGGCCAGGTGGAATGAGGTGTTATAGGACATTAAGAGTAGGAAAGCTCTAGAACTCATTTTACAGACAAAAATAGATTACAAAATGTTGAAATTTTTTTGCAAATCCTAACCAAAATTTGGAGAGCTAAAAATCGACATAACTCCACCAATTTTGGAATTGGAAGCTCAAATTTTGGGGGATTGTCTAATCTTAACACAGTCCACACCTGTACAAAAGTTCAGAAAAATAGAAGAGGGTTGGTAACAATTTTATTTCTTTCTGGATGATTCAACATGGAATTTCCCATATACAAAAACTTGGACAATATCATACTTTATTTATGTTGCGGGGGTTTTTAAGGGACAAAAAATAAGACAAACGACTGGTGAAAATGGACACAAATGTATTGAACAAAAACGAGTAGAAATTACAGAAAAGAAAGTGGAGTTGTGTCCGACCATACAGTTGCAAACTGACTCACGTTGCTTGTGGTATTTACATGTTTCCCACTTTTACACGTTATGGCACAAGGCCGAGACTCATGGGTGGTAGGTAGAAAAATTGCATCGATCCTGTTGGCATTCCCCCTCATGGGGGGCGCCTGGGATCGACGCTACTAACCAAACACAACCGGTCCAGTGGCCGAAGCACACTGGACCAGCAAGCCTACGCGAGTAAGCTTGATCGCGTTGCTTGTGTCCCAAGCCCCAATTGTCCCTGCTACTTATAGTAGTAGTCAGCGCATTCCATTTATGTACATAGGTTATATCACCTTTAACAATTTAAAAAATGATCAGCTATTTAAACAGGAGGTTTAAAAAGCCAAAAAAAAAAAAAGAATGTAAGAAAATAGAGACTTAAGGGCCCTTTCGACCAGTGCATTTTCAAAACTTTACAACCGGTAGATCGTTTGAAAGTCAAAGTGTATAAATTGGGTAAAAGAGAACTGACTCACGTTGCTTGTGTCCCAAGCCACAATTGTCCCTGCTACTTATAGTAGTAGTCGGCGCATTCCATTTATATACATAGGTTATATCACCTTTAACAATTTAAACAATGATCAGCTATTTAAACAGGAGGTTTAAAAGAAGCCAAAAAAAAAAAGAATGTAAGAAAATAGAGACTTAAGGGCCCTTTCGACCAGTGCATTTTCAAAACTTTACAACCAGTAGATCGTTTAAAAAGTCAATAAATAAATCTTATAACATTATTAATTCAAAAACCTAGTCAATCGAATGTCAAATTATTACAGTAAAGTATACTATATCATAAATTTGATAACAATTTGGAGTTTTCAGGTATTTCCATGAAATGTATTAGGTAATCTAATGGTATTATCTCTTGCGCACTATTCAACATTAGTATCATGATTTTATTTGTATTTCTAATATTAAAATAAATAAATTAATGCAATTATGAAAAATAAAATAAAAGGTTTTGTTTACAATTGACGAACGACAGGAATTTATAAAACAAAGTTGAGTTGTCGTTAAGTGTTTTCGTTTGATTTGTTATTTAATTCGTTTTAAAAATAATTAAATGTATGAAAAGACATAGTAATTACATATTTAGAAAGATCTTTTTTCTGAAGAAAATTATTTTTAAGATAGAAACAGAAATATGCGATAAATAAGATTTGATTTTATGTTAAATTTTAAGTATGAAAAAATGATACTACGAATTCTAGGCTGACTGAAGAAAAATATAATTTTTTTTAACTCACTGTAAAAAATAATTCCATTGATAAAAACTCAATCAAATTACATATTTAGAGAGATTATTTCATTCTCTTTTGAACGATATAGATATCTTAAAGATTGAACTGTAAATAGGCGAGAAAAAAGAATTTTTTTTTTTCTTGAAATTTAGAATGAAAAAAAAATAATACATATCAGCTCTCTGAAGCCAATTTTTTTTTTTAATTCGCTGTAAAAAAATAATTCAATAAAAACGCATAAAAATTGCATATTCAGAAAGATATTATTTTCTTTTCAACGATATAAATATTTTAAAGATTGGACCAAGAATAGGTGATAAATTACTAGCAGAACGGCTTAGAAAATAAAATATATATATATATATAAAATAATATATTTCTGCTGTAAATCGCTGTAAAAAAAAAATAAATAAGTATAAAAGAGATAATATAACATTAAGGTTGGAACAACAAGAAGGGAGAAAAAATAAATTTGAATCTCTTCACGTTACTCCAATCTCCGCAAAAGCATCCCCAGCGAATAATGCTAGCGGATGTTTCAATCGTCCCTGTCGTCACAAGGCAAAGCAGTGCAAAAAGATTGCAACTGCCTCCAGGATTTAAAGATGGTGTTTATCATTCGTGAAAAGGGGATAGACTCCTTCGCTGATTGGCTGATACCGACTTTAGGCCACCGTCTTATATGTATTATATATATTATATTATGCAGCCTTGCAGCTAGAAGCCACAAAGGTTCCTAGTTCGATACTGGTTTATATGTATATATATATATAATATATATATATATATGCAGCCTAGCAGCTTGAAGCCACAAAGGTTCCTAGTTCGATACTGGTCCTCGCCAACTCAGCGTATGAATAACACAGGGATATGAGCAGTAAAGTAAGGAGCTGATGGCAGGGTGGCGCCTCACCTCAGATGCAAAAACAATTTCCTTGGTCTAGCACTAGTGAAAAGGGGATAGACTCCTTCGCTGATTGGCTGATGCCGATTTTAGGCCACCCCGACGGCTTTATATGTATATATAATATATATAATATATATGCAGCCTTGCTTCACATTTGTAGCACCTTACTCACCGGCAAAAAAAAAAAATTGACATAAAACTGAATACTCAATTTTTGTCTGTCATATTCATTGAAAGATGTCTAACATATACATTTATATATATATATATAATATATATATATATATATGTATGTATACCACTTCCCCCTTTTTACTCTTGTTTTCCTTTACCTACTCTTTCTATCTCCTCCTACTTCAACCCATATACCTAACCCTTACAAACACTTTACTTACCCCCTTGAAAAACCAACCAACCTTTTGATGTGATTGTTTGATTTTTCTTCTTCTTTTCTTGCAATTTTTCATTTTCACAACAAAAAAAAAAAAATGAGATAAAATAAAATGGAAAATTTTGAAATACCTATCTACACAAAAAAAATGGAAGGACCCCTAGAATTGACTTAGTAGAATCAACATATAATATGCTCCTTCACAAGAAGCCATATAATTGTTTACTTGAAACTATATAACTGTGTGCAAATTATTTGTATTAAAAATAGTTACTTAAAGCTATAATTGTTTACTAAGGATTATTATTATTAGTTACTTGAAACCATATAACTGTGTGCAAATTATTTGTATTAAGAATAGTTACTTGAAGCTATAATTGTTTATTAAGGATTATTATTAAGTTACTTGAAACCATATAACTGTGTGCAAATTATTTGTATTAAGAATAGTTACTTGAAGCTATAATTGTTTAATTAGTTACTTGTAACTGTGTGCAAATTATTGTATTAAGAATAGTTACTTGCTATAATTGTTTACTAAGGATTATTATAATTAGTTACTTGATATTATATAACTGTGTGCAAATTATTTGTATTAAGAATAGTTACTTGAAACTATAATTGTTTACTAAGGATTATTATAATTAGTTACTTGATATTATATAACTGTGTGCAAATTATTTGTATCAAGAATAGTTACTTGAAACTATGATTATTAAGTATGGATTATTATTATTAGTTACTTAAAACTTTAGTCTTGTTAAACATCGCCAAAATGCACTAAAGGTCATTAATGATGTTACTCCAATATCATACAGATTTCAGGTTTTGCAACATCATATCTGTTCAATCAGTAGACTTGACATGTTATTGGACCATCTCCTTTACTAAGGATTTTATCATTATTTATTTGAAACCATATAACTATGAAAATTATTTGTATTAAGAATAGTTAATTGAAGCTATAATTGTTTACTAAGGATTATTATTAGCTACTCAAAGGGCCGGTTCAGCTCAGTCGGTAGAGTTTCCGACTAGTAACCACAAGGTTCCTGGTTCGATACCGACCCTCGCCAACTCAGCGTATGAGTAGCACAGGGATCTGTGCAGGAAAGTAAGTAGCTGATGGTAGGTGTAGCACTCCACCTCTGACACAATCAATCTCTTGGTCTAGCTAGGGAAAAGGGGATAGACTCCCTCGCTGTCTGGCTGATACTGACTTTAGGCCACACCAACAACTATACTTTTACTTATTAGCTACTACATTTATGAGGTTGTTGGCGGCAACAAATTAGGGCCCTCACACTCCCTATAAATCCACCCAGCCTTCGGGGCAGGGGCCCAGTGAGCTTCGGCCACTGGACCAGTAAAGTTAAATTAATTGCGTCGATCCCAGGGTGCTTTCACCCCCAGGCAATACCTGCCCCCTTGACTTAAAGGGGCAGGGCTGGGTTTATTTCCCAGCACCTGAGGCACCCCCCTTGTGGGGGAATGCCGACAGGATCAACGCAATTTTTGTTCGCCCACATTAAAATGAGACCTTGTATCCAGCCCTCATAAGTGGTATGAGCGACAAATACTCCTCCCTATAAATCCAGAACAGGAGCCTCACCAGCAGTTTAGAGTCATACCCAGGACATGTTTGGTGGGTAGGTTGCCGGCCCCGACACTAACTTTTTTCATGACCGTCCCGAACAAAAATTATCAATCGTCCCGAATGGGGTTTGGACCGTCCCGAAATCAAAATATTTTTAGTTTAATTCATTAGCATCATGTATACTTGTCAGTGATCAGTAGCATAATAACATGTAATAAAACACTAAGAAAAGCTGAAGCAGTGATAATTCTGGATATTTGGACAAAAAATCCATTTCCTAGTGTGTTTTGAGCTAAAAAAAATACTTTTTTACTTTAAGTTACCCTGAGAAGGGTTAGTAGTACATAATTCAGTCATTTGAACCTATCTCCCTCCACCATTACATGGCTTTGAGAATAGACCTGTGGTGCCGTACCCTCATTTTGAGGTCAGCATTCGGGCAATCACTGGACGGCCAATATTGGAATGTAGTACTAACTTTTAAGAAAAATTTTTTACCGTCCCCGGCAAACTGTCCCGGATGACGTATTGATCGTCCCAGATGTAATTTTCATCATCCCCGGGACGACGTTAATGTCGAGCCCTGGTAGGGGGCAAAGGTGAGATTTTTTGTCTGAATCTTTCATAATGCAATGCATCAAAAACTAAAAGTATATAAAAAGGATATATCGGCGAAATGTTTTTTTGATTACGTCACCGCTACTGGTGTGGGAGGGGCAAAGAAAAATGGAGCAATGTGACGGAAAAATGAAAATATTTTTATTTGTTTCTTTCTTTGATGAGGGGAGGGGCGGTTAGGTGGGCGTACATTGATGAGAAACCAATACAAGTGTGGAATTCTAAAGAAAAGAAAAAAGGCTTGATAAATTAATATTTACATAGAAAGGCAAATATTTCACTCTCAACAATATTATATATATATATATATATATATATATATATATATATATATATATTATCAGAAAGGAATATATGCTTCTAGAAAGTAACATTGATCATTATATGCTGTATATATATATATATGTATATATATGATAATCAGATACACATACACACAAATATATATATATATATATATATGTGTTATATATATATATATCCTTGGTCTAGCGCTAGTGAAAAAGGGATAGACTCCTTCACTGTCTGGTTGATACCGACATTAGGCCACCCGATGACTTTACTTATATATATATATATATATATATATATATATATTCTAATATATATATGTATGTATATATATATGTATGTATATATGTATGTATGTGTATATATATATATGTATATGTATGTATATTACTATGTGTATATATATATATATATATGTATATGTATGTTATATGTATGTATGTATGTATATATGTATGTATGTATGTATATGTATTGTATATTGTATGTAATATGTATATGTATGTATGTATGTATTATGTATATGTATGTATGGTATGTATGTATGTTATATATATATATATGTATATGTATGTATATGTACATGTATGTATATATGTATGTATGTGTATATATATATATGTATATGTATGTATGTGTATATATATGTATGTATATATATATATGTATATGTATGTATGTGTATATATATGTATGTATATATATATATGTATGTATGTATATGTATGTATGTGTATATATATGTATGTATGTATATGTATGTATGTGTATATATATGTATGTATATATATATATGTATGTATGTATATATATGTATGTATGTATATATATATGTATATATTAACAGTTATGAGCCCATAGCTTAATATAAGGATTTGAAATGTATTGTTGATTGGGATATATATGGATAAGGGAAATGAGGTTGGTGATTCTTTAATTTTCTTATCGTTATCCGTGTGAGTGAGGGATATATATATATATTTATATCTATCCGCTTGATTTAACAAGTATTTTTTCATTTTCCACTTGATTTCACTCGATCGCTTACGAAAAGACACTTCTGGAAGTTTTTCTCGTATTTTCTCACAGGATGAAATGAAAAGAAAAGAACAAAATTGTTATTGTTTAGTTTCGAATAATATGATACAAAACGAGAAATAGAGAAAGGAAGGAAAGAAGGAAAGAAGGAAGGAAGAAAATAAAAGATTGGTGAAATATAAAGAAAGAATAAAAAAAAAACAATGAATGAAAGAAAATGAAACAATAAATAAGAAAGAAAGAAAGGATGAATGAAAATTTAAGAAAAAGTAAATATAAAAAAGAGAGTGTAAGAAAGAATATAAAAGAAGAAAAAGAAATAAAAAGGAATGAAAAATGAAGAAAAATTAAATATAAGAAGAAAGTGTGAGAAAGAAAAAAAAGGATGAAAGGATGGGGAGAGTAAGGATGAAAGGAGGAGAGAGTAAGGATGAAAGGATGGGGAGAGCAAGGATGAAAGGAGGGAAGAGTAAGGATGAAAGGAGGGGAGAGCAAGGATGAAAGGATGAGGAGAGTAAGGATAAAAGGATGGGGAGAAAAAGAATGAAAATGTAATAAGAAAAAAAGTTTAAGAAAGAAATAATAAAATACAAAACAAGAAAGAAAGAAAGAAAGAAAATTTTAAAAATAAGAAAGTGAAAAGAAAGAAAAAATAACAAATAAAAGGAAATTCAAGAATAAGAATGAAAGAATGAATGATAAAAAAAGAAAAAAATCAATGAAAACGAATGAAAAAGAAAATACAAAAATGAAAGAAAGACAGAAGAAAAGTGAGTGTAAAATACAAAACAAGAAAAGAAAGTAAGAAAAAGAAAGAATGAAGAAATTACAAGAACGAGAAAGAAAGAAAGTAAAGCAAAACAAGAAAAAGAAAGAAAAAAAGAATTAATGTAAGAATAAGAAAAGAAGAAAGAAAGGATAAAAAAAAAACAAGAAAAAGAAAGGAACAAAAATGCATGAAGAAGAAAATATAAGAACAAGAATGAAAAGAAAGAAAAAAAGAAAGAAATACAAAACAAGAAAAAAACAACAAATTAAAATGTTAGAATAAAAAGAAAGAATGAAAGAATGAAAAACAAGAAAAAGAAATGTTGAAAATGAATGTAGAAGAAATGATTATAACAAGAATGAAAGAAATAGAAATAAAAAATGAAATTTAAGAATAAGAATGAAAGAAAGAAAGAATAAAAAACAAAACAAGAAAAAGAAAGAAATCAAAAGGTATAAAGAATAAATTGTAAGAAGAAAAATGAAAGAAAGAAAAAAAGAAAGAAATACAAAAATAGATATAAGAAAGAAAGAATAAAAATGTAAAAATAAAAAAAAAGAATGTTAAAAAAATAGAAAAAAAAGAAAAGGAAAGATTGAATGAAGAAGGAAAAATGAATGAAAGAAAGAAAAAAAGAAAGAAATTATAAGTCATGAATATTGTTTACTTTAGAATAATTCAATAAAAAGAAAGAAAAAAGAAAAAAATTATGAAAAAAAAAGAAAGTGACAGCATTGAATGAATAAATGAAAGTTAAAGAAAGAAAATGAATGAATGAAAATGTATGAAAAAGAAAATATAAGAATAAGAAAGAAATGATAAAATACAAAACATAAAAATTAAAATGAAGGGGAGAATGAAGGAATAAAAATATAAGAAAAAGAAAAAAAAAAAAAGAATGAAATACAAAACAAAAGAAAGAAAATGTAAGCAAGAAAGAATGAATAATAAAAAAAACAAGTAAAAATGAAAGTGAAAGAAAGAAAGGAATAAAATACAAAAGAAGAAAAAAGAAAGAAGGAATAAAATACAAAACAAGAAAAAAGAAAGAAAGAGTATGAATGAAATTCAAAACCAGAAAAAAGAAAGAAAGAAGAAAATATAAAAAAAGAAAAAATAACAAATAAAAGGAAATTCAAGAATAAGAATGAAAGAATGAATGATAAAAAAAGAAAAAAATCAATGAAAACATATGAAAACGAAAATACAAAAGAGAAAGAAAGACAGAAGAAAAGTGAGTGTAAAATACAAAGCAAGAAAAGAAAGTAAGAAAAAGAAAGAATGAAGAAATTACAAGAACGAGAAAGAAAGAAAGAAAGAAGGAAATAATCCAAAACAAGCAGAAGAAAAGAAAGAAAGTATATGAATGAAATAGAAAAGAGGAAAAAAAGTTTATCAAAGAAAGAAAGAAAGAAAAAAAGAAAGAATGAAATACAAAAGAAGAAAAAAGAAAGTGTATGAAAGAAAGAATTGTATAGAAGAGGAAGGAAGGAAGGAAGAAAGAAAATGAAATACAAACGAAAGAAAGTGTAAGATTGAAATACAAAACAAGAAAAAAGAAAGTAATTGAAAGAAAGAAAGAAAGAAAGAATACAAAACATGAAGAAAAAAAGAAAGAAAGAAAGTATCTGAATGAAATAAAAAAGAAGGAAAAAGAAAGAAAAGAAGGGTATGAAAGTAAAGAAAAAGACTTCAAAACAAGAAAAAAGTAAGAATAGTATAGAAAAAGAAAAAAGAAAGAAAGAATGAAATACGAAAGAAAGAAAGTATAAGAATGAAATACAAAAGGAGAAAAAAAGAAAGTGCATTAAAGAAAGAAAGTATATGAATAAAAGAAAAAAAAGAAGATAAAAGAAAGTGTATGAAAAAAAGAAAGACAGTTCAAAAAAGAAGAAAAACGAAAGAATAGTATAGAAAAAGGAAGAAAGAAAGAATTAAATACAAAAGAAAGAAAGTATAAGAAGGAAATACAAAAGAAGAAAAAAGAAAGTGTATGAAAGAAAGATAGAATACAAAAAGAAAAAAAGAAAGAATAGTATAAGAAAGAAATAAAGAATGAAATATAAAAGAAAGAATGTGTAAGAATGAAAAAAAAGTATAAAAAAGAAAGAAAGAATGAAATTCAAAAGAAGAAAAAAGAAAGAATAGTATAAAAAAGAAAAAGAATGAATGAATGAATGAATGAATGAATACAAAAAAAGAAAGAAAGTGCAAGAATGAAATACAAAAAAAGAAAAGCGAAAGGGTAATAAAAAGAAAGAAAGAATGAAATTCAAAAGAAGAAAAAAGAAAGTGTATGGAAGAAAGAATGAATACAAAAGAAGAAAAAAGAAAAAATAGTATAAGAAAGAAAGAAATAAAGAATGAAATACGAAAGAAAGAATGAATGAAATACAAAAGAAAGAATGAATGAAATACAAAAGAAAGAAAGAATGAATGAAATACAAAAGAAAGAAAGTGTAAGAATGAAATAAAAAAGAAAGAAAGAAAGAAAGAATGAAATAGAAAGAAAGAAAGTGTAAGAATGAAATAAAAAAGAAAGAAAGAATGAATGAAATATGAAAGAATGAAGAAGAATGAAATACAAAAGAAAAAGAAAGAAAGAAAGAATGAATGAAATACAAAAGATGAAAGTGTAAGAATGAAATAAAAAGAAAGAAAGAATGAATGAAATACAAAAGAATGAAAGTGTAAGAATGAATACAAAAGAAAGAAAGAATGAAATGAATACAAAGAAAGAAAAATGAATGAAATACAAAAGAATGAAAGTGTAAGAATGAAATACAAAAGACAGAATGAATGAAATAAAAAAGAAAGAAAGAAAGAATGAAAGAAATACAAAAGAAAGAAAGAATGAAATACAAAAGAAAGAAAGTGTAAGAATGAAATACAAAAGAAAGAAAGAATGAATGAAATACAAAAGAAAGAAAGTGTAAGAATGAAATAAAAAAGAAAGAATGAATGAAATATAAAAGAAAGAAAGAAAGAAATGAAAGAAAAAAGAAAGAAAAAATGAATGAATGAAATACAAAAGAATGAAAGAGAAAGAATGAAAAACAAACCAAAAGAAATAAACACCTAAAGACTGAGTGCAAAAAAATAAATCATAAATATTCGTCAACAATTGAGCAAGCAACAAAACGTCTTTTGTTGCTGAAAAATGTTTTTAGTTTTGTAACTTTCAATTCAACACAAGCAAAAAAAAAGAAATATATTAGATATTATTTACGACCAAACTATCACCTTTAAACATTAAATGGTTCATTGATTTTAATGGCATGTTAACCCACTTGGGATTATTTTATGTCTAGATGTTAAAGAAATCATGGTTGGTATTATCTACGTTATTCAGACTATTGTCCTCATCTTCATTGTTATCTGTACAATGTTTCGGCCGATATGCCCTCCGGCCTTCTTCAGGTATTTCTTGTTGTAGTCGGGAAAACTTCTCGTAGTTGGGAACCTTCTTTTCGAACTGGGGAACTTTCTTGTCATAGTCGGGAACTTTCTTGTCATAGTATTATCTGCGTTATTCGGACTATTGTCCCCATCTTCCTTGTTATTTGTACAACGTTTTGGCCGATATGCCCTCTGGCCTTCTTCAGGTATTTCTTGTCGGACTCGGGAACCTTCTTTTCGAACTGGGGAACTTTCTTGTCGTAGTCGGGAACTTTCTTGTCATAGTATTATCTGTGTTATTTCGGACTATTGTCCCCATCTTCATTGTTATCTGTACAATGTTTTGGCCGATATGCTCTCAGGCCTTCTTCAGGTATTTCTTGTCGGACTCGGGAAACTTCTCGGACACGGGAACCTTCTTTTCGGACTCAGGAACTTTCTTGTCGTAATTGGGAGCCATCATGGAACTTTGAACCTAACCCTTTATTTATTCCACGGGGGTATCCTGTTCTCATTCCGCTAACCATAGCTGGGGTTGGAGTTGTGTTAATTATTTTTTTATGTTACTGCCGCCACTCAGGATTGAACCTGGAATCCAGAGATAACTGTCACTTAGAACTGCCTTAACCTAACTACCTCATCCCAAGTCCAACAAGAAATACCTGAAGAAGACTGGAGGGCATATCGGTCAAAACATTGTACAGATAACAATGAAGATGAAGACAATAGTCCGAATAATGCAGATAATACTAATCATCAAGTCTCATCTCAAACATTCAGAGAAATCATGGTTGATTGATTTTAAAGGCATATCAATCCGTCCAGGGTTATGTCATGCCTAGGAATTAGGAAGTAATATAAGTTGTGTATCGGTTAAATCCTACTTAACAAACCTAAATTCCGCCGTTGTATATCACCCACTGAAATAAAAAAAATACTAAAAATCAAGGAATTAACCGAATTTAATGAAATTTTCAGTGTTGATATATTAATGAAGAAAAGATATAATGTACCAGTTATTCTATTTAAAAACTTTTACATTTTTTCAGGTCAATTAACTTTGAACCACGTATGTTTGTGAATCTGTGTTACACCTCAAATATATGTGGTTCAAAGTTAACTGATCTGAAAAAAATGTAAAAGTTTTCAAATAAAATAACTGGTTCATTATATTCATTAGTCATTAAAATACCAACACTGAAAATTGCATTAAATTCGGTTAATTCCTTGATTTTTAATATTTTTTTTCTGTCAGTGGGGTGACATACGATGGTAGAATTTATGTCCGTTAAGTAGGATTTAACCTGTGTATCTCTATTTACACTTTTGTAGTAACTGTTTTTAACAATGTTTGAGCATCATTGGGGATCATGTTGTATGGTATTGATTAGGTTCATGTCTATATTCTATGGTATAATTTTATTTCCTTCAAAAAGGACAGAATGTCTTCTAGATTGACTTTTTCAAATAGATCTTTCATATTGTTTGTGTATGTGTGTGTGTGTGTGTATATGTATATATGTGTGTGTGTATATGTATATGTGTGTGTGTGTATATATGTATAAGTGTGTGTGTGTATATATGTAGATGTGTGTGTGTGTGTGTGTATATATGTATATGTGTGTGTGTATGTATATATGTGTGTGTGAGTGTGAGTGTATATGTATGTGTGTGTGTGTGTATATGTGAGAAAAAAAGAAATCACATTCATTGTGTGATTAAGAAATTAATCATTTATTTTTTTGATATTTTGTTCTGATGATGTGTCGAAATCCACAGGAATAGATTTCTAATAATTACTCCCAGGTCCACTCTGACTTGGAGTGGTAGTACCTGTTAGGGTCCCATTTATATATTTCTAATAATTGCTTTGTGTGTCCTGGGTATGATGTTAAACTGTATTCTGGAACTCTGGGGAGTGTGGAGTACCTTTTAATCTCCAAGTCCACTCTGACCCAGAGTGGTAGTACCTGTTAGGGTCCTATCTATGGGTTAAATAGAAAAAATGAGTTTTAAAAAAAATGTTAAAAACAATTGAGTTAAAAAAATGTTTTTGAATACCCATCAAGTATTCCTCTGTATATAATTGATTCATTAATTATCTTACATTGAGCTCTCTTAGGGATCTGAAATAATCTTTGTATAAATTTATAGGTGTACAGTAGGTAGGGCGATTTTTGAACTGTAATGTCTTCCATGCAACAAAAGTTGTAAATTAACATAAAGAATTACCACACAAAATATTTTCTTTCAAAACTTTGCTTTTGGATAGGTTTAGCCAAATTATAATGCAACCTTTCTGTTGGTCAACTGCACATACCCACTTTGACGACCACAAATTAAGGGTTCGACATATCCGCAAGTATAAGTCTATGGCAAAGTGTTCTAGATCTAATATTTGTAAGTTAAGTCATGAAACAAAGGTGAATATTTGATAAGTTTTTAGTTAGATTAAATCTTACTAGCCAGATTATGATGTGACCTATCTGTGGGTCAACTGCACATACCCACTTTGCTGACCACAAATTAGAGGTGCAATCTACCCTTAAGTATAAGTCTGTGGCAAAGTTTTATAGATCTAATATTTGTAAGCAAAGTCTTGAAACAAAGGTTGAATATTTGATATGTTAGAATAGGTCGTACTTAGCCAAATTATAATATAAATTTTGTATGTAATAATTATATGTAATAATTGTATGTAATTTTTTAAAATTTTTTTAAAAAATAAAAAAATATACATCCTATATAAAAACATATTAAAATATGTTATAATATATTAATAATTTGAAGGCAATTACAATGCGTATAAAAAATAAAAACATCTCATTCATAACATAAAGAAGGGGGAAGGGAGGAGAAATAAAAAAAAGAAGAGGAAAATAAAAAAGAAGAAATTACAGTTATTCGCCCATTTCATTCATAACATAAAGAAGGGGGAAGGGAGGAGAAAGAAAAAAGAAGAGGAAAAAAAAAAGAAGAAAAAAGAAAAAAAAAGTATAACCACGCAAAAAAAAACTTAAGCATGTTCATTTCTGATTTTCGTCTCTGAAGATAAAGTTTTCTTTGAAATCGATAAGACAAAAAACAACATCTTTTTGTTTTTATTTTTTATATGCATTGTAATTGCCTTCAAATTATTAATATATTATAACATACTTAACAATGCTTCAAGCAAATTACCAATTACTTTTATATTAAAATATATTAAACAAAAATTTTAAACAATTAAAAATATACATAAAACTTTTTTTTTAAATTTAAAAAATTTCTTTTTATTTAAAAATTTTTTTTTTTTAATTTAAAAAACTTAAAGATTGTCTTGTACTTAGCCACAATATATAAATTTTGTATGTAATAATTATATGTAATAATTGTATGTAATTTTTTAAAAAAATTTTAAATTAAAAAATTTTTTTTAAATTAAAAAAAATCTTTTTTAAATATACATATTAAAATATATTAAACAAAAATTTTAAACAATTAGAAATATACATGAAAAATTAAAAAAAACATTTTTTAATTTAAAAATTTTTTAAAAATTTTTAAAAAATCAAATAAAAAATTTTTTTTTTTTTAATTAAAAAAAATTTTTTTAATTTAAAAAAATTTTTTTTTTAATTCAAAAAACTTAAAGATTGTCTTGTACTTAGCCACATTATAATATAATAAATTTTGTATGTAATAATTATATGAAATAATTGTATGTAATATAATAAATTTTGTATGTAAATTTTGTAATTGTATAAAAAGTTTTATAGATCTAATATTTGTAAGCAAAGTCTTGAAACAAAGGTTGAATATTTGATATGTTAGAATAAGTCTTGTACTTAGCCAGATCATAATACAAACTATCTGCAGGTCAACTACAAATACCAAATTTGGCAACCACAAATTAGGGTGTGACCTATCTGTGAATATATATACGAAAGTCATTTTTGAGAAATTTAAATTAAGTGTTTGGAGTTTTTTTGTACCTAACATCCTCTTTAAAAAAAAGTGTTAAATATTTATTTAAAAAATTTATATTTTCTTTGTCTGTATTTTTTAAATGAGGCTTGATGTGAATAACTTTGATTTTTCAGACTGTTGTCCTCATCTTTATTGTGGTATGTATAACCACAACGTTTCAGCTGCTGTATTATTTGCTGCCGCAATGATAGGCATGCAAAGACAATTATATAATTTGAATACAGGAGCGATAATGCTAATCTGATTCAATAGAACATTATGAAAATATGATTTACCTCCCCTGACAAAAATTGGACATACCTCAGTTATGTAATAAATAGAAGGAAATGCTTTTTACATATTGATGTATTTTGCAATAGCTCTTAAGTAAACATATCAGACATTGTAATTGGGTAGTGAATGAGATTTTCAAAAGTTCTTTCCGCCCTGTCAGCTGGGGTGTTAGAATGCACCGACTGCACCTCTGCAGATGGGTAAGACTCCCCCAATGGGGCCACCTGTTGGCCGTGGGTGGCGACCCGTGATGCTTAAGGATAGAACCCAGGTGGTTGCGCAGTCCATGACTTGTAATACTCCTTGGGCCCTTTCTTGGGCTAGACGGGCAGTCGGAGAGGCCCTCTCCAATCAATTGGCTGGTCATGTCAAGCCCTAGCACCTATATGATTTTCCCAACCCTATTGCCCTTATGGCTAGCCCCAATCCTTTTTATCAATATGGGTGCTAGAAGGCGGTGGCTGAGTGTCTACATGTCCTGGGAATGACATTAAACTCTATCTGATGGTGAGGTTCCAGTTCTAGAGGTCTGGGGAATGTGGAGCACACCTTCATCACCATTGCTCCCTGGTCTACTCTGACCCGGAGTGGTAGTACCTGTTAGGGTCCCATCTATGGGTTAAATAGAAAAACAGTAGTTTATAAACAAAATTTTATTATCCATTAAAACTCTTAACATCCTGTTGAGAATGTTCCAAGTTCAGAGACCCCTTCCTACAAGGATTTATCAAAAAATGGCTAAAAATGGCCTTTTCTTACCTGTTATTTTCATTCAATCAAAGACTTCTAAATGCTTAATATTAAATTTAAACAAAGGCTATCATTTGGGGCAGATTAGGAAAATGAATGGCCGGGTGGAATGAGGTGGTATAGGACATTAAGAGTTAAGAATTAATTTCAAAACTTTGTCGGCATTTAATGACCCACTGAGGTTGATATGCCATAAAACAAAACAAACCAAACCATCAAATGTTCTTTGAGGCCTGTTTAACCCAACAAATTAAAAACGATTTCCCAGTTTGGGTCATTACTAAGCTTGGATATATCGCAGACACCTGAGGAAGGCTGGATGATACAGCAGCCGAAACATTGTGTTTATACATACCGCAATAAAGATGAGGACAACAGTCAAAAAATCAAAATCATTCAAAATTTGATAATTTTTGTGTGTTTCATTTGATTTTAAATAATTTGATTTTATCTATTCCAGGATTTTATGTTACCTTTACCGATAAAATTAAAACTAAAAAAAAATTGTTTTTGTTTCATTATGATAATTTATTCGTTAGAAAATTCAGTCTTTAATGAATATAGTCCTGAAAATTTCATCAACATCTTTTTTAAAATAATTATAAAATATTACCTCCCCTGAAAAAAATTGAACATACCTGAGTTATGTAATTATTACTGAAAATTTCATCAAAATTTGAAAACTCCCTGATTTTTGTAATTGTTTAAAAAAATTTTTAAATTAAAAGTTTTTATTATCTCCCCTGACAAAAATTGAACATACTTCAGCTATGGGTAATTCCATGACAAATTATCCAGGCCATTTCACCCAATTTTTGGAAATTTTGGGGATTGTCTAACTTTAACATAATCTACACCTGGACAAAATTTCAGAAAAATTGAAGGGGTGGGTGACAATTTTTACTTTTTTCTGGATGATTTAACTTAGAATTACCCATATTTTTTTTAATTGTTTAAATTTTTTTAAATTCTAAAATCTAATTACCTCCCCTGACAAAAATTGGACATACCTCACTTATGTAATTATTGTTTTAATAATGTTGATTTTTTTTTTTCTTTAATTCCTTTTTTTTAAAAAAAATCTAATTTCTTTCTTTATTGTTCTTTTTTCCTTCTCTTTTTGTCTTTGCATATTTTTATCTGGCCGACTCTAACAGGTAAAACGAACGGAGACGACATTACAGAATCTGCCCTGACACAACCCTTGCTAACGACCGACATCATAGTCCCGAGTACCCAGGTAAAGATCTCTCAAGTGGACACTACGAAGTATATACACGTACAGCACAATGGGGCCTCCGTTCGTGTTTTCCGAGAAACCTCAGTGTAGAACCCCCCCACATCCACTATACAAGAGAGAAAAAAAGTAAAAAAAAAAAAAGTAAAAAAAAAAAGAAAGAAAGAAAGAAAAAAGTTACTTTTACAACTACTACTACTACTACTACTAATTTAACTATTAATACTATTGCTACTACTTTTATTACTATTATTATTATTATTATTATTATTAATAGTATCGATTGATAATAATAATGATAATAATAATAATAATGATAACGTTGTTCTTGAAAATTTTTACAGAGGATGTAACTGTTTTGTTATGTCGAATCAAACAGAAAAGTTTTGAAAAAAAAAAAAAATTGAAAAAAAAAAAAAAAAAAATTGAAAATTTGAGAAAGAAAAGGGCAGGGTGGGGGTTGAGGGGGTAATGGATGAAGGAGGAAGATGTAAAAAGAAAAAAATATGTAAAAAAAACAAAACAAAAAAAAAAAACAAAAAAACCCTGATATTTACTTTTTACCAGCACGTATTGTTGTTGCTTTAGTTGTTTTAATATATATATATATTTTTTTTTTTGTTGGATGGATGGTTGGAGGGGTGTGCGGGTAAAGAAAGGAATGAAAAAAGAGGAATGAAAAAAAGGAATGAAAAAAAAGAAAAAAAGAAAAAAAACAGGAAAAAAAGAAGAAAAGATTAAATTAAATTTTAAAAAAGAAACGAAAAAAGAAAAAACTGAAGAAAAAAAAGAAAGAAAAAAATATGTAAAAATTTTTCAATACACAGAAGAAAAAAAAAGAATGAGAAATAAAATGAAAAAAAAAAAATTAAACATGCCCACCAGTGAAAAAAAAAAAAAAAAAAAAAAAAAAAGAATAAGAGAAAAAGAATCTGTATAAAAAAAGAAGAAAAAAGGAAGAAAAAAAGAAGAACTTTATTAACAGAGGGGGGGGAAGAGAAAGGGGAAAAAAAAGAACCTTTATTAACAGAATGAAAAAAGAGGAAAAAAGAAGAAAAAGTATTGAAAAAAAAAGAGGACAATAGAAACTGAAAAATAAAAATAAACTGTTTAGTCTCCCTTATAATCCAAAGAATACACACACAGATATATTTAAATTTATATATCTATATATATATATATATATATATATCTATATATATATATATATGTATATATATATATGTATGTATGTATGTATCTTGGCATACACACACATGCAAATATAAACATATATATATATATATATGCACATAAATACATACACGGACACATACAAATATGCACTTGAATATACACACATATTAACAAAAATACATACATAAATACTTGTACACAAATATATGCATAAATATTCATATACAAATATACGCATATATATATATATATATATATATATATATATATATCAAATGTATATATATATATGTACGCACAAATACAAATATAAATATACATACATACACACAAATATATATACATAGATATACACATAATATATATATATATATATATATATATATATACTATATATATACATACGTACACACAAATATATGCATAAATATATATATATATATATATATATATATTTATACACATATATTCATATATATATATATATATATATATATATATATATAAGTATAGATAAAAGGATATGAAAACAACACAATATGCTGTTAAAGTGAAAAGATTTTATATCATATTCATAGCTAATATTGAACTATATTTCGATTTATAAAAATCATCTTCAGAGCTTGTTTATACTCTGGACTTATTTTCGTCTCCGCTATTGATAAGTCTGGAGTATAAACAAGCTCTGAAGATGATATTTATAAATCGAAATATTGTTCAATATTAACTATGAATATATGAAATCTTTTCACTTTAACAGCATATTGTGTTGTTTTCATATCCTTTAATCTATACTCGTACCATCGGATTCATTTCCTTTCTCTTAACTTATGTATATATACACACATACACACACACAGAT
>JALAJA010000076.1:225000-228176 GCA_023376005.1 Doryteuthis pealeii
CCTTTTTTCTTTCTTCCTATTTTCCATTTTTCCTTCATTCTCTTTCTTCCCTCTCTCTCTTTTTTCTTTTTCCCTTCTCGTTTCATTCTATTTTTCTTTCTCCTTCATACCTTTTTTCCTTCTTCTTCTTTCTTCTTCTTTTTTTCTTCTCTCTTTTTCTTCTCTTTTCTCTCTGTTTTTCTTTCTCCTCTCTCTATTTTTCTTTTTCCCTTTTTCGTTCCTCATTCCCACCAATTTTTCCTTCCTCCTCCTCTCGTTCATTTCATATCCAAATTTTTCTTCTCCCTCTTTATTTTCTCTTTCCCATGACAAATTTTCTTATTATTTTGCTCCCTTAAATTTTTTCTGTCTACATCACTCCTTCCCCACGGGGAGTCCTCGAGGGGAGTCCTCATAGTGTAGTGGCTAATGCAATGGATTGCGAACATCATGGTAACCGAGTTCAAAACCCAGTTGCCCTATAACATTAATATTCAGACTAATACCCTTGGAAAAGGTATGAACCTCCTCATTCACCCTCCCCTCAGCTATGGGTGAAATAATCCCACTACTGTTCTTCTACAAGGAAGGTTGATATGCCCTTAAACAAAGAAACCAAACCTTCTCTTCCTCATTCTAAAATCTTTCATTGCTTTATAATTTGTTTGAATTTTTGAGATGAGACTTGATAATTTGTATTATTTGGATTTTTCGGACTAATGTCCTCATCTTTATTGTTATCTGTACAGTGTTTCGGCCGATGCGCCCTCTGGCCTTCTTCAGGTATTTAAGTGGGTTTCAGGTGGGTTAAAACAGTTCTAAGTGGTTAGAGTCATGGAAATGGACTCATTGACCCGAGTTCAAATCCTGGACAAGGCTGTTTGCATTTCAAATAGCACTAATACCCTTGGGAAAAGTATGAATCCAACAACTCTCCTCCCCAGCTATGGGTAACTAATAGGGTAGACTGGACTCTCTAACCTTGGTTATGAATCCAAATTTCCCTCCAGCTATGATAAATAGCAGGGCAGACTGGGATCTTTAACCATGGCTAGGTAACCAGTCTAGGAGAAGGAAAACTCTGAATTAAAACCTGTAAAACTCCACTTAAAAATTGACTTTGTATCAAATGCTGTTCATGTAGAGGAGTTGGTAAATGTATATATATATATATATATATATATATATATATATATATATGAGGAAGAATGGATAAAGAAAAGAAAGAACAGAATGGATAATAAAAAGATGAATTTAATCAATATCACTTACACATGTGTTTTGGTCAGTCGAAAGAAATATTTTCAAAATAAAATTTCACTCTGATGAAGGTCGAATCTTCTCTGTGTGCGGAATATTTTCACACAGATGAACTGACCGAAACACATGTGTAAGTGATATTGATTAAATTCATCTTTTATTATCCATTCTGTTCTTTCTTTTCTTTATTCATTCTTCCTCATATATATATATATATTTATATATATATTATTATTATTATTATTAGGTGTGGACAATAGTCCGAAAAATCCAAATAATACTTCTTTGTTTTATTTATTTATTTAAGATTAATTTTCGCCCCACCCCCATTTTTTTATTTTTTTTTATTTCTATCAACAAATATAAGCACTATTATTGCAGAGTGTTAAAGTTCGGTGTACACAAATGTATATTTTTCAAGAATTGTATTTTTTTTCTTCTCTCGGAATTTTTAAAATCTTTTTTTTTTTTTTCTTTAATTTAAAACATTTTTTTCATTTTTTATTTGTGTGGTTTTTTTATTATGTGGACTTTTTTGTTTATCGGAAATATGACCTTCTTCGATTAAATATGAAGGAAACAAGCACTGAGATTTAATTGTTTTTTTTTTGTTTTGTGTTCAGGTTCTGTATAAATCTTTCTTCAAATTTTTTCATTAATATCCCCCCCCCTGTGCCCAACTTCATGCATTCAATCTCCGCAACCGTCACATCTATACGCCCCCCCCCACCATCCAAACATTTTTTTTTGATGAAGGTTCAAAATGCAATGATGGGCTGGGTTAGCTCAGTCGGTAGAGCGTTTGGCTAGAAGCCACGAGGTTCCTGGTTGATACCAGCTCTCGCCAACTCACTGTATGTGTAGCACAGGGAACTGTGCGGTAAAGTGAGGAGCTGATGGTAGGCGTGGTGCTCCACCTCAGATGCAAAAACAAAATCCTTGGTCTAGCGCTAGTAAAAAGGGGATAGACTCCTTCGCTGATTGGCTGATACTGACTTTAGACCACCCCGACGGCTTCTCAGTCGGTAGAGCGTTTGGCTAGAAAGCACGAGGTTTCTGGTTGAATACCAGTCTTAGCCAACTTAGCATATGAGTAGCGTGAGGAGCTGATGGTAGGTGTGGTGCTCCACCTCAGACGCAAGAACAATCTCCTTGGTCTAGCACTAGTGAAAAGGGGATAGACTCCTTCGACTTTACTTAGACCCTAACTTTAAATAAATTAAGTCTTGAAAATTTCAAATCGTTTCTAAGGGGTTTTTTTTTGTTTTATTTTTCAAGTTAGTAAGAGCTCAATATACTAGTAAGTTTCCATATACACCAACAAGAGATTAAATTGTTTTTTATTAAACCCCCCACCCACCCCACACCCAATTTCATGCATTCAACCCCTACAACCAACACATTTATCCCCGCCCCCTCTATCCAATCTATGTGTTATCTCTCTTGAACTTATCCCACAACTGGGTCTCGGTCTGCTACCAATTGTCAAAGAGTAGTTGAATGGTAGTCACTCTAATAGTGAATGATCATCGTATATATAGAGTCTGTTGCCAATTAACTTTCTTCCTCTTTTGCCAAAGAGTTCCTTCTAGTAAAACAGTCCAAGGGAGATAACTCATAATCCATCCAATCTCCACAAAAAACAAAAAAAATCTTTACTCTTTCTTCGTCCATTTCAAAAATTTAGTACTTTTCATATAAAAAAAAAAAATCTTTATTTATCTGTCTGTCTGTCTGTCTCTTTCATCAAATAACTAAAAAAGAAAACTAAAGCTATATCCCCCCCCCGCCTAGCTCCATTTTTCTCGCTACAAATAAAACAATTTTAGTATATTAGATTTTGAAAATTTCCAAAGTAAATATCAGAAACTTTTGAACGGGGGTTCAAAATGCAATTATATAGTTAATTGCTGAAACTAGACCGCTTACTTTATGTC
>JALAJA010000076.1:228276-238276 GCA_023376005.1 Doryteuthis pealeii
GCTTGCCAATTCCCTGGAAGAGCCTCTCTAGGAGATCATAGTGACTTTCACCGGTTCTAGTGTACAGGCATTTACTTGCCTGTTGTTTACAGACTTGAGTTCTCTGGTGGTTGTAAAACATACATCAGCTCCTCACTTTACCTCACAGATCCCTGTGCTACTCATACGCTGAGTTGGCAAGGGCCGGTATCGAACTAGGAACCTTGCGTTAACCCGGCCCTCATGAGTAATAGCGCACAATGAAATGAAAACAGTCTCGTCCAAAATTTGAACTCGCTTCGCTGGGTCCATTTTCTATGATGATTATTTTAACATCACGCGCTTCCAATGTTGAATAGGCTGTAAATCCCTGAAAAACAACTAATAAAAAGAAAATAAAGAAATAAAGAAAAAAAAAGAAACAAAAGAAAAAAAGAATCACTCCCCTTAACTGTGGGAACATAATCTGCCAGTGCGTCTTGTATAATTTAAATAAAATCAGAATTGAGGATTTACCCATAGCTGGAGGGAGGGTGAATTGTTATACTCGTACCTTTCACGTGAGTAATAGCGCAAAGTGAAAAGTAAACAGTCTCGTACGGGATTTGAACTCGGTTCGCCAAGTCCATTTCCTATAAATAAACAGATTGTAGAATCTGAAAAAAAAAACATCTAAATAAATAAATAATTTTAAAAAAAAATTAGAAACATTAGCTACATAAATGAGAGTAACCTCCCCTGGTTAATTTCACTTTAAGGAAGCCATATGTTTTGGACGGCCATTTTCATTTCACCGTAAATCTACACTGAAAATACGAATTTGTTCGAATCAATACAACTGCATGTTTTAACACGAAAATATCATAAAATGTGTTCTTAATAACAATTAAGTTCATTTCAAATAATGCGCAATCACAATAAAGAACACATTTTATGACATTTTCGTGTTAAAACATGCAGTCGTATTGATTTGAACAAATTCGTATTTTCAGTGTAGATTTACGGTGAAATACAAATGGCCCACCAATTTATGATATTTCGTGTTAAAACATGCAGTTGTATTGATTCAAACAAATTCGTATTTTCAGTTTAGATTTACGGTGAAATAAAATGGCCAACCAAAACATATGGCTTCCTCAAAGTAAAATAAACAATGGGAGGTTACTCTCATTTATGTAGCTAATATTCAGATTACCAAAAAAAAAAACGCCCCTAATAAAAAGAAAATAAAGAAAAGAAATTAATTGTTATATTCATACCTTTCTCATAAGTAATAGTGAAAATGTAAACAGTCTTGTACGAGATTTGAACTCGGTTCGCCAAGTCCATTTCCAATAATTAACAGATTGTAGAACTAGAAAAAAAATAAGATAAATAAAAAAAAAAAATGAATAAAGAAACAAAAGAAAGAAAAAAGAATTACTCCCCTTAACCGGTGGGAACATAATCTGCCAGTGCGTCTTGTATAATTTAAATAAAATCAGAATTGAGGATTTACCCATAGCTGGAGGGAGGGGTGTGCGAATTGTTATATTCATACCTTTCACATAAGTAATAGCACAATGTATAATTCAAACAGTCTCGTACGGGATTTGAACTCGGTTCGCCAAGTCCATGTCCTATATGGAACAGATTGTAGAATCTAAAAAAAAACAAAACAACTAAAATAAATAAATAAACAAAAAAAGAAAAAAAAGAAAAAATTACTCCCCTTAACTGTGGGAATATAATCTGTCAGTGCGTCTTGTATAATTTAAATAAAATCAGAATTGAGGATTTACCCATAGCTGGAGGGAGGGTGAATTGTTATATTCGTACCTTTCACGTGAGTAATAGCGCAAAGTGAAATGTAAACAGTCTCGTACGGGATTTGAACTCGGTTCGCCAAGTCCATTTCCTAAAATGAACAAATTGTAGAATCTGAAAAACAAAACAAAAACAACATCTGAAATAAAAAATAAATAAATAAACAAAAACATTTTTTTTTAATTTAAAAATTACTCTCCTTAACTGTGGGAACATAATCTGCCAGTGCGTTTTGTATAATTTGAATGAAATCAGAATTGAGGATTTACCCATAGCTGGAGGGAGGTGTGTGCGAATTGTTATATTCGTACCTTTCACATGAGTAATAGCGCAAGTGAAATGTAAACAGTCTCGTGCGAGATTTGAACTCGGTTCGCCAAGTCCATTTCCTATAAAGGAACAGATTGTAGAACGAAAAAAAAAAACGAAAAAGAAATAAATAATTACTCCCCTTAACTGTGGGAACACAATCTGTCAGTGCGTCTTGTATAATTTAAATAAAATCAGAATAGAAAAAAAAGAGCCGTACAATGTCCAGCTTGCTTGTAACGAGTTAGATCGATAGATAGACCGTTAGGCTTAGGTTGGTCAACCCTAATTAGTTATTAACTATGATTAAAGGCTGATTCCTTGTCACCTGGTGACCATCGGAGAAATGAAAAACGAATTAAAGGAAAATAAAGCGAATAAATAAGTAGATAAGCAATCTCAATTCTTTCTTCGAAACAATAGCCCCCCCCTTTTTTTTTTAAGTGAGTGCCCCTTCTTTTTGGGGGAGGGACTGAGGGCAACTTGAAGTGTCTGTGGTGTAATTTCGAGTCTTAACGATGGTTAATTACGATGACCACAACGACTTGTTTCCAACCACAAAGATGATAAAGTAAGAAAGAACAAAAATGAAAGATTATAAATAAATGAAAATAAAGAAAAAAAAGAAAGAACAAGAAATGAAAGAAGAAAGAAAGAAGAACAAAAAATGAAAGATGATAATAAATGAATGAATAAAGAAAAAAGAAAGAAAGAACAAGAAGAAAGAAAGAAAGAAAGAAAAAAAGAAAGAAAGAAAGAAAGAAAGAAAGAAGAAAAATGAAAGATGATAAATAAATGAATGAATAAAGAAAAAAGAAAGAAAGAACAAGAAATGAAAAGAAAGAAAGAAAAAAATGAAGATGAAAATGAATAATTAAAAAGAAAGAAAGACAGAAATGGTAGACAAAAGAAATGAATGAAAAGAAGAAAGAAAAAAAGAAATGAAAGAAATAAAAAATAAAAATGAAAGATGATAAATGAATGAATAAAAAAGAAAGAAAGAAATGAAAGATGATAAAGAAATGAATGAATGAATGAGAGATAATAAAGAATAAAAAAAATGAATGATAAAGAAAGAAAGAAAAAACAAAAATGAAAGATAATAAATGAATAAATAACAACAAATGAAAGATGATAAAGAATTAAAGAAAAAAACCAAAGATAGAAAGATAGAAAGAACAAATAAAGAAAAAAGAAAGAAAGAAAAGTAAATATAAAAAAAGAAAAGAAAAAAACAAAACAAAATTTACACCAAGAGAAAGAAAGAAAGAAAGAACAAAAATGAATGAAAGAAAGAAAGAACAGAAAAGAATAAACAAAAAATGAAAGAATGAATGAAGAACAAAAAATGAAAGATAATAAAGAAAGAAAGAAGAATGAACAAAACGAAAGAAAAAGAACAAAAAAGAAAGAAAGAAAGAAAGAAAGAACGAAAGAACAAAATAAATGAAAGAATGAATGAAGAAAGAACAAAAAATGAAAGATAATAAAGAAAAAAAGAAAGAAAGAAAGAATGAACAAAAGAAAGAATAAAGAAAAAAATGAATAGATAAAGAAAGAAAAAGAAAGAAATGAAGATATAAAGAAGAAAGAAGAAAGAACAAAGGGACAAAAAAGAAAGATTATAAAGAAAGAAGAACGGAAGAAAAACAAAAGAACAAAAAAAGAAGATTATATAAAGAAAAAAACAAAAAACAAAAAAAAGAAAAATAATAAAAAAGAAGAAAGAAAGAAAGAAAAAGAAAAAAAAAAGCAAGGCTATAAAGAAAGAAAGAAACAAGAACAAAAAAAGAAGATTAGAAAGAAAGAAAGAAAGAAAGAAGAAGAAAGAAAGAAGAAAAAGAAAAAGAAAATGAAAGATAATAAAGAAAAAGAAAGAAAGAACAAAGAAAAGAATAAGAAATAAAGAGAAAGAAAGAAAAAAGAAAGAATTAAAAATGAAGATAATAAAGAAAGAAAGAAAGAAAGAAAAAAAGAAAAGATGAAAAGATAATAAAGAAAGAATAAAGAAAGAAAAAGAAAAGAAAGATTAGAAAGAAAGATAAAAAGAAGAAAGAAAGAATGAAAAAGAAAAAGAAAAGAAAGATAATAAGAAAGAAAGAACAAAAGAATAAGAAAATGAAGATAATAAAGAAAGAAAGAAAGAAAAAAGAAAAGAAAAGAAAAGAAAGATAATAAAGAAAGAACAAAAGAATAAAGAAAATGAAAGATAATAAAGAAAGAAGAAAGAAAAAAAAAAGATAATAAAGAAAGAAAGAAAGAAAGAAAGAAAAAAGAAAAAAGAAAAAGAAAAAAGAAAAGAAAAGAAAGATAAGAAAGAAAAGAAAAAGAAAGAAAAGAAAAAAAGAAAGAAAAGAAAGAAAGAAAGAAAGAAAGACAAAAGAATAAAGAAAATGAAAGATAATAAAGAAGAAAGAAAAGAAAGAAAGAAAGAAACAAAAGAAAATAAAGAAAATGAAGATAATAAAGAAAGAAAGAAAGAAAAAGAAGAAATAAAGAAAGAAGAAACAAAAATAAAGAAAATGAAAGATAATAAGAAGAAAGAAAAAAAGAAGAAAAGAAAGAAAAGAATAAAGAAATGAAAGATAATAAGAAAGAAAGAAAGAAAGAAAGAAAGAACGAAAGAAAAACAAAAGAAAAAAATGAAAGATAAGAAAGAAGAAGAAAGAAAGAAAAACAAACGAACAAAAAATGAAAGATTATAAAGAAGAAAGAAAGAACAAAAGAATAAAGAAAATGAAAGATTGTTAGAGTTCATGAAGATTCAATTCGCCATAAAACAGACAGAAGTTTAACAAAACTTTTGTGAGAGGAAAAAGACAAGTCTCAATTTTTTGTTTTTTTTTTTTGTTGGGATAAAGAGAAACCAACGCGTGAGGCAATATAAAATCTATAGGGTGGAATGGAGCAACATGGATAATAAAAACAAAAGATAAGTGGGGTAGAGAGAGAGGACAATATAGGGTGTGAAGGGTGGGATGGTGCAACACGGGAAAAAATCACAACCCTTACCTCCATTTTTTTTCAAAGTTTGTCTTTTATTGTTCTAATGACACCTAAATCCCAAGATAAACATCTCGGCATTATTCGATGCAAATTAAAGATCCTAATTGGATCCCTTCGTCATAACTCAGCAACCCCTCCCCCATGATTATATATGTTTATGTAAGAAAATGTCCATTGGAGAGGTCTAGATTTTTTTGAGATTCGAAATACGACGCCAGATTGGATTTTGACAGTTTACAACACAATTAGTCAGGATTTGACATACTCAACGCCATATTTCTGTAACGGGTTAGCTCAGTCGGTAGAGCGTTCGGCTAGAAACCATAATGTTCCTAGTTCGATACCGGCCCTCTCCAACTCAGCGTATGAGTAGCTCAGAGATATGTGCGGTAAAGTAAGGAGCTGATGGTAGGTCCACCTCAGACGCAAAAACAATCTCCTTGGTCTAGCGCTAGTAAAAAGGGGATAGACTTCCTCGCTGTATGGCTGATACCGACTTTAGGCCGCACTGACGACTTATTATTACAAAAATAAATAAATAAATAAATACCCCCTCTCCGGGCGGTGTAAAAGTTATATTTTGAAAGTTATTGCCCGAGGGGTTGTATTTGCCTCATAACCCACCTGTATGGGCTGGGCACAAGGCCTCGTTTTAATGTGGGCCCACCCACAAGCCGAAGCTCATAGGTGGGAAAGAACAAAAATTGCGTCGATCCCTTCGGCATTCCCCCTCAAGAGGGGCCCCTCAGGCGCTGGGCAATAAAGGGGGCAGGTTTTGCCTAGGGGGAAAGCCCCCTGGGATCGACGCTATTATTTGTACCTTACCGGTCCAGTGGCCGAAGCACACTGGACCCCCGCCCCGAAGGCCGTAAGTTAGTAAAATCATCAAATTTATTAAAGGAGGGAAAAATAAAACCATTTGAAATGAAAACTTAGTTCTGTCCCCCCCACCAATAAAATATTACGTGCGTTTATTAATTAACTAATTATTTTGAATATTAGACTTATACATTGTACACAAAATCGTAGGTATGGTTTGGTTTGGTTGGTTGGGTTTTACGGTATGTCAACCCCTTGGGTTATTTTATGCCGAATACTTCTATTGGTAACAAAATGTTTAATGCTAACAAAGTTTTGAAATAATTTCATTTTTAATGGATAATACAATTTTGTTTATAAACTCATGTTTTCTATTTAACCCATAGACGGGACCCTAACAGGTACTACCACTCCGGGTCAGAGTGGACCAGGGAGCAATGGTGATGAAGGGGTGTTCCACTTTCCCCAAACCTCCAAAACTGGAACCTCACCATCAGATAGAGTTTAACGTCGTTCCCAGGACATGTAGACCCGCAGCCACCGCCTTCTAGCACCCATATGATAAAAAGGGTTAGGGCTTGCCATAAGGGCACTAGGGTTGGGGCAATCATATAGGAGCAAGGGCTTGACGTGACCAGCCGATTAATCGGATGGGGCCTCTCCGACCGCCCATATAGCCCAAGATAGGGCCAAAGTGGAGTATTGCAAGTCATGGACTGCTCATCCACCTGGGTTCTATCCTTAAGCATCACGGGTCGCCACCCACGGCCAACAGATGGCCCCATTGGGGGAGTCTTACCCCTCTGCAGAGGTGCAGTCGGTGCATTCTAACGCCGCAGCCGACAGGGCGGAAATCGTAGGTATCTATTTACTTGTAAACTTTAGGTACCACCAATTTTCCCTATGAAATTTACCCCCCTCCTATATTTAACACAATGGAACTTGCATAAAGGTTAATATTATCTTCAGAATTTTTTGTACATTCAAAAGAAGAAACATTAAACAAACTCCCGATGATGTTTAAATTTTATTTTCAGCTTACGGAAATAGTGAAAATTATGAACAAAAAACAATGTTTACATTTTTGCACAGTTAAATCAATTGAACCTTAACATAGCCAAAAACAAGTTATAACTACCGGCATTTTTAAAAATTCTATGAAAAACCAATTAATGGTCCGATTTTCACGAAAATTTCCATAATTACTTACCATTGGATGAAAATATGTCTGAAATAGTTCTTTCTAAAATATATTAGGGGAAATATATGTTTTTACGAGGTCTACCCACCCCTATTTTATTTTATGAAATATGAAAAAATGAACCGACAAAAAAACATTTTTACTTTTTTTATATAACGATAAGAGTCCGAATAATTATATCCGAAAATTTTTTATAAGTGTCGATCCGAGAGCTTTTTAGTAAAAGAACCATGAATACAGACTGCTGCTAAAAAAATATCAATAAAGAAATTGACCGTGTTGTAAAAAAAAAGGGACTGTTTTACTTACTTTTCAAGATAACGGTGAGTAATTGTTCCCCAGTCGGATAATTTGATCTTTGAATTAACTGTGTTTCTTTGTAGCAACTCTTTATGTTCGTTATTTCATTTTTGCGAGATTAATAAAAAAGTAAAAAAAATATTTACGTTTCTTCCTTCAATATGGCCTAAACTGATCACGTGATCTATTTTGGTGGTACCTATGGTAAACTTTTCAGTTAACCCCTTGTTACTGCAAAAAGAAAAAAAGGCGAAAGTAAAAAATGATTTTAAAATTTGATTACATACTCAACGCCATACTTCTCTAATACATTATTATTATATGGACTAGCAAAAAAAAAAAATCGGATACTACGAGTTTTAAAAGCGAATTAAGAATAATTAATTCTATTATTTAAGGTTAAACTTTGTCTAAATCGATAAGTAGTAACATAATAACCATCATTAAAAAAAGAAAAATATAATTACATATGCAGTTTATTTTTAAAAGATTTAAAACTATTTGTTTTGGTCAATTTCGACGCGATCCGCCATTTGGGCTGTTTTTCAATGGTTTTAGGCGCTTGTTACAATTTTAACGTAACATTTGGGATGGAAAATTTTTTACCAAAAATCAGGTAATTATCCGATTTTAATGAAATTTTCAGTATTGATTTAACAATTAATCAATTTTATAATGCATCAGTTATTTTATTTCAAAACTTTAATTTAGTATTTTTGCTATGGAAAATTGATATATAAAATCCATTTAAAATATGAAAAACCCAATGTTAAGTTTAAAATGTTATATTTTTAGATTCTAGAAATAAATATCTACTTAATGCAAACCTTATTTTAGGCGCCAAAAGTAATAAGTTTTGAAGAAAAACTCTATTGAAAATGTATCCCCTCCCCTTTTTAAGCAGAAAAAACATCGATATATAATGTTTTTCTTTTATAAAATAATAGCCAATTAAATAATTATCGAAATGAGTAAAAAAGAAATCTCCAAAAAATTAATTATTTATTATTTTTTTACATTTTATTTTTCGATTTTCGGTACTTATTTTCTCATAAAACAGCAACCGTAAAAATTTTTTTTTGTTTCTATTCATAACTTCGGTCTTTTATCTCATTATTTATACTGTAATTAGTATAAAAAATGATCAACTTGCAAAACATTTTACGCCCCCAACATAAGGGGGGTCAAAATTAAGCGATCTGAAAAAAATGAGATAAATAATTATTTTGAATATTTTACATATAAATTGTACACTATTGTTGATAGCAACTGTGGGGCCATTTGCGTAATACAAGTTAATTATAAATTAACTCCCCATTTTAAACTATTTATACTTTTTGATATGCAGTTCCATTTTTATCAATTCTTTAATATACAGGATGATTGAAAAGTAACTCCCTATTTTAAACTATAATTTTTTTTATATGCAGTAACATTTTTCTCAATTCTTTAATGTATGTTTCTTAACATACAGGGTGATTGAAAAGTAACTCCCTATTTTAAACTATAATTTTTTAATATGCAGTTACATTTTTCTCAATTCTTTAATGTATGTTTCTTAACATACAGGGTGATTGAAAAGTAACTCCCTATTTTAAAACTATAATTTTTTAATATGCAGTTACATTTTTCTCAATTCTTTAATGTATGTTTCTTAACATACAGGGTGATTGAAAAGTAACTCCCTATTTTAAACTATAATTTTTTAATATGCAGTTACATTTTTTCTCAATTCTTTAATGTATGTTTCTTAACATACAGTGTGATTGAAAAGTAACTCCCTATTTTAAACTATAATTTTTTAAATATGCAGTTACATTTTTTTCTCAATTCTTTAATGTATGTTTCTTAATATACAGGGTGATTGAAAAGTAACTCCCTATTTTAAACTATAATTTTTTAATATGCAGTTACATTTTTCTCAATTCTTTAATGTATGTTTCTTAACATACAGGGTGATTGAAAAGTAACGCCCTATTTTAAACTATGATTTTTTTATATGCAGTAACATTTTTCTCAATTCTTTAATATATGTTCCTTAATATACAGGGTGATTGAAAAGTAACTCCCTATTTTAAACTATAATTTTTTTATATGCAGTAACATTTTTCTCAATTCTTTAATATATGTTCCTTAATATACAGGGTGATTGAAAAGTAACTCCCTATTTTAAACTATGATTTTTTTATGTGCAGTTACATTTTTCTCAATTCTTTAATATATGTTCCTTAATATACAGGGTGATTGAAAAGTAACTCCCTATTTTAAACTATGATTTTTTTATGTGCAGTTACATTTTTATCAATTCTTTAATGTATGTTCCTTAATATACAGGGTGATTGAAAAGTAACTCCCTATAGTTAAAATTGCAAATCGTCGTCAAAATTAAAACGGTAAAATTTGGCTTGGGCATAGATTTTAATGAATTTAATTATTACTAAGGACACGATTTATGTTATTTTTTACTTAAATTTTAACCGTTAGTTGTGTTTAAGGAAAAAATAGATAAAATAAAATAGATAAATGATAAGACTAGTCAGAATTAATAAACATGTACAAACAAAAAACATATTTTCTATT
>JALAJA010000076.1:253276-261055 GCA_023376005.1 Doryteuthis pealeii
CTTTTTCATTATCCTGTTTTCATTCCTTTTTTTTTCATTCTCTGATTCATTCCTTACTTTTTTTTGTTCTTACCTTTTTTTTCTTCAATTTATTCCTTTTTCGTTCTCCTATTTTCATTCCTCTCTTTTCATTCTCCTTTTTCGTTTTTATTCATTTTTTAACCTTTTTTTTTCTTTCAATTTATTCCTTTTTCGTTCTCCTTTTTCATTCCTTTTTTTTTCATTCTCTGATTCATTTCTTACCCTTTTGTCGTTCTTCACTTCTTTTCTTCAATTTATTCCTTTTTTCATTCTCCTGTTTTCATTCCTTTCTTTTTCATTCACCTTTTTCGTTTTTTTTATTCATTTCTTACTTTTCCCCTTCTTTTCTTCAATTTGTTCCTTTTTCGTTCTCCTGTTTTCATTCCTTTATTTTTCATTCTCCTTTTTCGTTTTTTATTCATTTCTTACTTTTTTTGTTCTTCCCTTCTTTTCTTCAATTTATTTCTTTTTCGTTCTCCTGATTTCATTCCTTTCTATTTCATTCTCTGACTCATTCCTTACCTCTTTTCATTCTTCGGTTCTTTTCTTCAATTTATTCCTTTTTCGTCCTCCTGTTTTCATTCCTTTCCTTTTCATTCTCCTTTTTCGCTTTTTATTCATTTCTTACTTTTTATTCCTTTTTCGTTCTTCTGTTTTCATTCCTTTCAATTTCATTCTCTGATTCATTCCTTACCTTTTTTCCTTCTTCCCTTCTTTTCTTAAATTCATTCCTTTTTTCGTTCTCCTGTTTTCATTTGATTCCTTTCTAACCCTTTTTTTCGTTCTTCGCTTCTTTTCTTCAATTTATTCCCTTTTCCTTTCTTTTTCATTCTTGTGTAATCTTCACCTGTTTTCATTCATTCATTTTTCCTTCTCTAGTTTTTTTAAAAATTTCGTCCTTTTTCATTCTCCAGTATTCTTCGCTTTCTGTTTTCATTTATCTATTTCTTTTTCATTTTCTTGTGTCATTCAATATCTCCCATTTTCGTTCTTTAATTCTCCATCTGTTTTCATTCATCTCTTTTTCATTCTCTTGTTCCTTTAATTTCTTCCTTTTTCGTTCTCCAGTATTCTTCGCTTTTTGTTTTCATTCATTTATTTCTTTTTCAATCCTTTATTTTTTAAATGTCTTCCTTTTTCGATCTCCTGTATTCTTCACCTTCTTTTTTCATTCCTTTCTTTCTTTTTCATTCCCTTATTTTCTTCAACTTCTTCCCTTTTCGTTCTGTTATATTCTTCGCCTTTTCCATTTTTATTCTTCTGTATTCTTCACCATTTTTCATTCATTTCTTTTCATTCCCTTATATTCTATAATTTCTTCCCTTTTCGTTCTCCTTCATAGTTCGCCTTTGTTTTCATTCCTTTATCTCTTTTTCATTCTCTTGTGTCCTTCAATATCTTCCTTTTTCGTTCTCTAATTCTTCGTTTGCTTTCATGCATTTATTTTTCATTCTCTTGTTTCCTTCAATTTCTTTCGTTTTCGTTTTCGTTCTCGTCTTTTGTTTTCATTTCTTTCTTTTTCATTCTCCTGTATTCTCACATGTTTTCATTTATTTCTTTTTTCATTCCCTTATTTTCTTCAATTTCTTTCCTTTTCTGGCTCTTGTGTTTTTTTGTTTTTTTTAAGTTCCTCGTTTTCATTCATTTTTTATTGTCTGATTTTTCTTCGTTGATTGTTCCCCTTTCTTTTTACTTCTTTTGTTTCCTTCGACTTGTTACCTTTTTTCATTTTCATTCCGGTGTCTTCAGCTTTTTTTCCCCTCTTTCTCCTTCTCTTTCTCTTTTTTCTCGTTCTCTTTTTTCTATGTCTTTTATTCTAATTTTTTCACTTTCTGTTACTTTTTTTCTTTTTCGTTCTCTTGTCCCCCATCACCAATTGTTTTCATTCTTTTTATTGTTTTATTTATTTTTTGGTTTCTTTGTCTCCTTCGACTTCTTTCCCCCTTTTTTTCCTTTTTCGTTCTCTTGTCTTCTTCGTCTCCTGTTCCTCTCGTTCTTTTTCTTTTTCTTATCTCCTTCTGATATTCGTTATTTGAATTTTCAACGAACTTTAATGCAAAAATCTAACTACACTTCATACGAACGCTATAATATTCTTTTCAGAATTAAAGGACAAAAGTAATTTTCTGTTCCTCTCGTTCTTTTTCTTTTTCTTATCTCCTTCAGCTGCTCTCGTTCCTTTCTCAATATTCTTTCTTTTCATTCTTTGCATATTTTTCATATTCCGACTTTTTTTTTTCATTCTCATTTTTTTTTTCTCACAGTTTCATTCTCATCGTTTCTCGTCTTTTTCATCTTTTTCCTTTTTTCATCTTTTTAATCTCATTCTTCATTTTTCTTCCTTTTTTTTCTTTTTCGTTCTCTTGTGCCCTTCACCTGTTGTTTTCATTTTCTTCTTCTTTTTTCTTCCCTTGTCTTCTTCTTCTTCTTCTTCTTCTTCTTCTCTTCTTCTTCTTCTTCTTCTTCTTCTTCTTCTTCTTCTTCTTCTTCTATTCCCTTTTTTTTCTTTTTCGTTCTCTTGTCTTCTTTGTCTTCTGTTCCTCTCTTTTCTTTTTCGTATCTTCTTCACGTGTTCGTTTTCTTTTCTCCTTCAGCTGTTCTCATTCCTTTCGCAATATTCGTTTTTTCATTCTACATTTTTCTCTGTCTTTCATTCTCATCATTTTCTTGTTTTTATGGTTCTTTCTGTCTTCTTTTTCTTTTTCATTCTCTTGTCTTCTTCGTCTCCTGTTCCTCTCGTTCTTTTTCTTTTTCTTATCTCCTGATATTAGTTATCTGAATTTTCAACGAACTTTAATGCAAAATTCCAACTACACTTCATACATAATCCGTAGGCTACCTACGAACGCAATAATATCTTTTCAGAATTAAAGGGCAAAAGTAATTTTTCTGTTCCTCTCGTTCTTTCTCTTTTTCTTATCTCCTTCTGATATTCGTTGTTTGAATTTTCAACGAACTTTAATGCAAAAATCCAACTACACTTCATACATAATCCGTAGGCTACCTACGAACGCTAGAATATCTTTTCAGAATTAAAGCACAAAAGTAATTTTCCCATTGTATATTGTGGTCTGCGCTGAAAAAAAAAAGTTTTTCGTGAGTTGGGGAAGGCGCGTGGCAGTCTTACCAGTAACGGTTGGGTTGGCCCTTAAGCTGAGGGTCCAACGTAATTTGCCGAAAGAAGAGCATAGGCAGCAGAATTAGATACTGGCCAATAGATAGAACTAGAAGTGGCTACCCAGCGTCAACTGGGTAGAGGTGGAGAATCCTGGTGTATCAATTTGTTTACGTTTGAGATTTACAAATGCTGGACATTTTTAAGTAGAATGTCAAGGCTATTTCTAGGTATATTTTAATTTTTGAATATCTTTGAATATAAATCAAATCTTCATAATTTTTGCGCAGGAACTAATGATATTTAATATATATATATATATATATATATATATATATAGTGTGTGTGTGTGTGGGATGGTCACTGTTTCAGCTTTTGCTGGAACGGTGTACCAAAGGCAGTATTATTGGGAGAGTGCTCAATATAAAATAGAGCAGTTATATAATATAATAAAATAAATGTATAAAGGTTTTACACATCTATTTATTTGGTGACAAAGGAACATTCATGACCATATTGGTTTGATGCGAGGCAATCGTCAGGTGAAGATGTCGTGAATCGTCAGGTGAAGATGGTCGTGAATGTTGCTTTGTCACCAAATAAATAGATATGTAAAACCTTTTATATATTTATTATATTATATATATATATATATATATATATAATATATATATATATATATATATTTACCGACCCTTCGCACAAGCAGGATGTGACACAAGGTCAATTTCTTAAGCGGGGTTTAATAGTTTTGAATTCAGAGTTTTTCTTCTCCCAGACTGGTTGCCTAACCAAGGTTAAAGAGCCCAGTATGCCCTACTATTTACCCATAGCTGGAGGGAGAGTAGGATTCATACCTTTCCCAAGGGTATTAGCGCTAAGTGAAATGCAATTTCCACATCTAGGATTTGAAACCGGGGTGACGAGTCCATTTCCCATGACTTTAACCATTACACCACACACTTCCAATTAATTTAATATACATATATATTTACTTAGTCATAAATTGATTTATTTTCATAGTTTCATCCGGACATACATACATACATACATACATACATACATACACACAACTGCTCTCGTTCCTTTCTCGATATTCTTTCTTTTCATTCTTTCCTTCCTAATATTCCGACTTTTTTTTCCTTCTCCCTTTTTCTCTTTCAATCTCATTCTTCATTTTTCCTTCGTCTCCTTTATTTTCCTGTACCACACTTTTCTTTTCAACTACGAGGGTGTGTTAAAAAGTAATGCCATTTTGTTTAGGACAGGTATAATTACCAACACAGGAACATGTATCATACATAAAAATGAAGCTGGTCCTCTGTGGATCACATCTCTACTTCTCCACATAGGTGATTCAAAAAGTAATGCCATTTTGTTTGGGACAGGTATAACTACCAACACAAACATGTATCATACATCAAAATGAAGCTGGTCCTCTGTGGATCACATCCCTACTTCTCCACATAGGTGAATAAAAAAGTAATGGCATTTTGTTTGGGACAGGTATAAACTACCAACACAAACATGTATCATACATCAAAATGAAGCTGGTCCTCTGTGGATCACATCCTACTTCTCCACATAGGTGATTCAAAAAGTAATGCCATTTTTTGGGACAGGTATAACTACCAACACAAACATGTATCATACATCAAAATGAAGCTGGTCTCTGTGGATCACATCCCTACTTCTCCACATAGGTGATTCAAAAAGTAATGCCATTTTGTTTGGGACAGGTATAACTACCAACACAAACATGTATCATACATCAAAATGAAGCTGGTCCTCTGTGGATCACATCCTTACTTCTCCACATAGGTGATTCAAAAAGTAATGCCATTTTGTTTAGGAAAGGTATAATTACCAACACAGGAACATGTATCATACATAAAAATGAAGCTGGTCCTCTGTGGATCACATCCCTACGAGCGAAAAGAGAAAGAAAGAAAGAAGGAAAAGAAAGAAAGAATAAAGAAGAGAAAGAAAGAAGAAAAAGTAAAACAATAAAAGAAAGAAAGAAAGAAAGGAAATGCGAGAAGAGAAAGAAAGGAAGAAGGAACAGAAAGAAAGAAAGAAAGAAGGAAAAAGTAAAACAATAAAAGAAAGAAAGAAAGGAAAAGCGAGAAGAGAAAGAAAAAAGAAAGAAAGAAGGAAAAAGTAAAACAATAAAAGAAAGAAAGAAAGGAAAAGCGAGAAGAGAAAGAAAAAAGAAAGAAAGAAAGAAGGAAAAAGTAAAACAATAAAAGAGAGAAGAGAAAAGAAAGGAAAGCGAGAAGAGAAAGAAAGAAAGAAGGAAAGAAAGAAAGAAAGAAAGAAAGAAAAAGTAAAAAAAGAAAAAGAAAGGAAAAGCGAGAAGAGAAAGAAAAGAAAGAAGGAAAAGAAAGAAAGAAAGAAAGAAAGAAAGAAAGAAAGAAAGAAGGAAAAGTAAAACAATAAAAAAAGAAAGAAAGGAAAGCAGAAGAGAAAGAAAAGAAAGAAAGAAAGAAAGAAAGAAGAAGGAAAAAGTAAAACAATGAAAAAGAAAGGAAAAAGCGAGAAGAGAAAGAAAGAAAGAAGGAAAAGAAAGAAAGAAAAAAGAAGAGAAAGAAAGAAGAAAAAGTAAAAACAATAAAAGAAAGAAAGAAAAAAGAAGGAAAAAAGAAGGAAAAAGTAAAACAATAAAAGAAAGAAAAATGGAAAAGCGTGAAGAGAAAGAAAAGAAAGAGAAGAAGAAAGAAAGAAAAGAAGGAAGGAAGGAAAAAGTAAAACAATGAAAGAAAGAAAAGGAAAGCGAGAAGAGAAAAGAAAGAAAGAAAAGAAAGAAAGAAAGGAAAAAGTAAAAACAATAAAAGAAAAAGAAAGAAAGGAAAAGCGAGAAGAGAAAGAAAGAAAGAAAAGAAAGAAAGAAGAAGGAAAAAGTAAAACAATGAAAAGAAAGAAAAGCGAGAAGAGAAAGAAAGAAGAAAAGAAAGAAAGAAAGAAGGAAATAAAAACAATAAAAGAAAAAGAAAGAAAGGAAAAGCGAGAAAGAGAAAGAAAGAAAGAAAAAGAAAGAAAGAAAAGAAAAGAAAGAATGAAAGTAAGAAAAAAAATGAAACGGTTAAATAGAAAGAATGTCTTTAAAACAAATTGAGTACCCTTCAAAACCTACTTCGGAATAAAATAACCCAATGTCTTTACATGTCGTAAAAACCAACCAACAATCAACCAACCAACCAACCAACCAGCCAACCGTCCATCCCTCATCTCCGTCCCAATTGTCATACACTTCCCCTAAGAAACTTTCAGAGTTACCTGCTTATTGTAATCGTATGATTAAATCCTAGAGTTTTGGGTTATACAACCTGATCCCCTCCCCCTTTCACCGATCAAAATGTGTAGGGAGACTCCTAAACCGCACCGTCCACTTTAAATCCTTATGACATTATACCTGCCCCCTCCATCCACGCACGGTCCATTTTGTCTTGCCCGAGGAAAATTACCTGCCGTCTTGTACGATCTGGGCTGAAAGTGAAGGAAAATATAATGAGCGGTTTCTGCTGGGGGTAGAGGAGAGGTGGTATGGCACAGATCTTTTTCTATTCAATTGGATTCGGACAGGCGTTTGTCACAAAGTTATTGAGATAGGTACTAAGAGTGATTGATAAAGATTGATATATATATATATATATATATATATATATATATATAATATATATATATTTTTTTTTTAACATATGAAATTGATTAAAATAAGCACAATTAAAAACAAATTTTCAAAGGGTTAAAGGGAGATAACTTTACAAATTTTATAAAATACAGGAATTTTTTTTAAAAATTCAAAAATATAATCGAATACATAAGGAGCGTCCGCAATAATCAATCGACGTAATTTGCGATCCATAAACATAACAACACAAAATCTCTTCAAAGAAACACCAGTAGCAACCTGACGATGGCGAAATAACCTGAAACCTGGGTAGTTACTTATGAAAAACTTTTATATTTAAAAAATTCAGCAAATAAATAAAGCTCTACAAATTTCTGGTTGAGCACTGTGATTTCTTTGTTTCATCCCAAAACAAATTTTTAAATATATATATATATATATCATATATATATATATATATATGTATATATATATATATATATTAAATATATATATATATATGTGTGTGTTGTGTGTGTGTGTGTGTGTGTGTGTGTGTGTTGTAAAAATGGGAAATTGGAAATGGATCGACAATATGAGGAAGATGAAATAAGAAAAGAAAGAAATAGAATGGATAATAAAAGATGAATTTAATCATATCACTTACACATTGTTCGGTCAGTTTATCTGTGTGAAAATATTCCACACACAGAGAAGATTCGACCTTCATCAGAGTGAATTTTATTTGAATGAATAAATAATTCAAAATAAAATTTCATTCTGAGAAGGTCGAATCTTTTTCTTTGTGCGAAATATTTTCACACGATGACTGACCAAACACATGTGTAAGTTATATTGAATTCATCAATTCTTCATCTTTTATTAATCCATCTCTAATTTCTTTTTTTTTTCTTTGATTCATTCCTTCCTCATATTTATATAATATATTAATATATATATATTATATATAATATATATAAGATATATATAGTATACATATAATCCAAAAGTCTCGCAGAGAACAAATTCTCTT
>JALAJA010000076.1:261155-266155 GCA_023376005.1 Doryteuthis pealeii
GGAGAAGAGATTACAACTTCAAACGCAGTCTGCCCATACATTCACACAGAAAAAAAAGAATTTTGACGTCATATTTCAAACCGTTCTTCTTTTTTCAAACTTCAAATTTTAAACAGACTGATAAACAAGGACTATCACTCGCTTTTCTCGTTATTCTGTGAGAAAAAAATGTCTTATCACTTTCCATATACCAACAAATGCCCTGAAGATGATCTAATTAATAGATCGAAACACTGCAGCGTCGGCCAATAAACTCACCACTTAACTCATTTAAACCTGTGTTTTTTCAATCTTTCTTAATATACTACATACCGTCAGATTCACTTACTTTTCTTCATATATTTTCATGTCCAATTTGCCGTTTGAAGTGTCTATATTATTGTTTTTCTTCTCATTTCGGTTTTCTTGTTTTTCTGTTCGTCCATATGTTGCAGCCGCTGTTATTGGCTGCCATAAGTAATTTTTCTTTGCTATTTTTTGTGTATTCTACGAGTTTTTTGTGTATTCTACGCAGTCCTCTATGTTGGTAAGACCTCTTCCACCTTCCTTTCTTGATACATAAAACCTATCTCTATCGTCTCTAGGGTGTAGAGCCTTGTGCATCGTCATTAATTTCCTAGTCCTTTGGTCGATCTGAGTTCTTCTTTTGTCCATTTTAAGAATGGACCAGAGTGTCTTATAACGGGGACGGCCCAGGTATTTATTCCTTTGATAAGATTTCTGCTGTTGAGCTTGGTTTCTAAGAGCTTTCTTGTTCTTCCGATGTATTCTTTTTAAACTTTTCTTTCATCTCTGTTTGCTTTCTGATATTGTCTGCTCCTAAAATTACCAAGTATTTGTAAGTTTCTTTTTCTTCAAGTGATTGTATAGTGTCCTGATTTGGTAGTTGTATTCCGTCCATTAATTTTTTCTCCACCTTTTTTAGTACATTTTTCGATTCCGAATTCCATCCCTATATCTTGGCTATATATTATTATTATTTGCTCCTTTTGAGTTTTCACATCAGCATTAGCTGATGGTATTTCACTGGAGTCTGAGTGACAGCAAGTCTCCTCAGGTCTCCAGGACTCTTCTGAGTATTCTGGCAGATTGCAGCAGTGCAGTGTTCTGAATGGTTTCAATCCTTCCTCTGATTTCTAAACTTTCCAAACCCTTTTCTAATCCTTTTGGGACCGTTCCAAGTGCACCAAATACAATTGGTATCACTTTCACTTTTATATTCCATAACTTTTTCAGTTCTCTGGCAAGGTCCAGATATTTGTCCATTTTTTCATTTTCCTTTAGCTTCACCCTGTGATCTGCTGGCACTGCAAAATCCACCAGTTGAAAAGTTCTTTCTTTTTTGTTTATCAACACTAGGTCTGGTCTTCTTGCTGGGATAAGGTGATCCGTTTTTATTTCAAAGTCCCAGAGAATTTTATGCGTTTCGTTCTCAAGAACAGATTCTGGTTTATGCATATACCATTTTGTTGTATGGTCAAAATTATTATTATTATTATGGTCAAAACTTTTATTATTATGGTCAAAATTATTATTATTATTATGGTCAAAATTTGTATTATTATGGTCAAAGTTATTATTATTATTATGGTCAAAATTATTATTATTATTATGATCAAAATTTTTATTATTATGGTCAAAACTATTATTATTATTATTATTATTATTATTATTATTATATCAAAACTTTTATTATTATGGTCAAAATTATTATTATTATTATGGTCAATTATTATTATTATGGTCAAAATTATTATTATTATTATGATCAAAATTTATTATTATTCAAAACTATTATTATTATTATGGTCAAAATTTGTATTATTATGGTCAAAGTTATTATTATTATTATGGTCAAAATTATTATTATTATTATGATCAAAATTTTTATTATTATGGTCAAAATTATTATTATATTATGGTCAAAATTTTATTATTATGGTCAAAGTTATTATTTTATTATTATGGTCAAAATTATTATTATTATGATCAAAATTTTTATTATTATTATTATTATTATCAAAATTTTTATTATTATTCATTATTATTATTATGGTCAAATTTGTATTATTATGGTCAAAGTTATTATTATTATTATGGTCAAAATTATTATTATTATTATGATCAAATTTTTATTATTATGGTCAAAGTTATTATTATTATTATGGTCAAAATTTGTATTATTATGGTCAAAGTTATTATTATTATTATGGTCAAAATTATTATTATTATTATGATCAAATTTTTATTATTATGGTCAAAGTTATTATTATTATGGTCAAAATTTTTATTATTATGGTCAAAGTTATTATTATTATTATGGTCAAAGTTATTATTATTATTATGATCAAAATTTTTATTATTATGGTCAAAATTATTATTACTATTATGGTCAAAATTATTATTATTATTATGATCAAAATTTTTATTATTATGGTCAAAATTATTATTATTATTATTATTATTATTATTATTATTATTATTATTTAATACCATTCATTCCGTACCCGACTTATCCGCGTCGTCACAACACTACACCCCGAAGTAGTGGGAAAGTCGCGGTAAAGGCGATAATTGTAAACAAACAACAACACAAACAAAATAGAACTTATTACAGTGCGATGGCGGTGGGGGTGTTGGGTGTCCGCGGAGACGGCGGTGGCGGCGGTGGCAATGTCCGTGGTGGTGTCCGGTATCGGCGGCGGTGCGGCGGCGGTGTCCGGCCACTTAGGGAAATTAAGTTGAGAATTTATTTATTGGGAGTTTATTGGTGCCATATTGGAATGAAAAATATTTGACAAAAGAATAAATCCCAATAAACATGTTTGCTTTTTATTGTTGTTGTTGTTGTTGTTATGTTTATTTTGGACCCGATTGGTCGGTCTCTCACTTTCAATTGTGGGCTAGGGATGGGGGTTGTAGTTGCGGTTGGGATTGGGATGGGGGTTGGATTCGAACTGTTGAAGTCGTTAATTGTTTTTTTTTTTGTTGTTGTTTTTTGTGCTTTTGATTTGAAACAGAAAAGAGATACAAATGATGTGAGACACCGATATCTATCTATCTATCTATCTATTATCTATCTATCTATCTATCTATCTCAGTCTGTCTATCTCTCAGTCTATCTTGATAGATACATTATGACTTATCTATCTATCTATCTATCTATCTATCTATCTATCTCAGTCTGTCTGTCTGTCTCTCAGTCTATCTTGTCTATAGATAGATACATTATGACTTATCTATCTATCTATCTATCTATCTATCTATCTATCTCGGTCTGTCTGTCTCTCAGTTTATCTTGTCTATAGATAAATACATATGACTTATCTATCTACCTATCTATCTATCTATCTATCTATCTATCTCAGTCTGTCTGTCTCTCTCAGTCTATCTTGTCTATAGATAGATACATATGACTTATCTATCTATCTATCTATCTATCTATCTATCTCGGTCTGTCTGTCTCTCAGTCTATCTTGTCTATAGATAGATACATATGACTTATCTATCTATCTATCTATCTATCTATCTCAGTCTGTCTCTCAGTCTATCTTGTCTATAGGTAGATACATTATTATCTATCTATCTATCTATCTATCTATCTCAGTCTGTCTGTCTCTCAGTCTATCTTGTCTATAGATAGATACATATGACTTATCTATCTATCTATCTATCTATCTATTTATCTATCTTTCTATCCATCTATCTCAGTCTGTCTGTCTCTCAGTCTACCTTTGTCTCTAGATAAGATACATATGACTTATCTATCTATCTGTCTATCTATCTATCTCAGTCTGTCTGTCTCTCAGTCTATCTTGTCTATAAGATAGATACATTATGACTTATCTATTTATCTATCTATCTATCTATCTATCTCAGTCTGTCTCTCAGTCTATCTTGTCTATAGATAGATACATTATGACTTATCTATCTATCTATCTATCTATCTATCTATCTATCTCAGTCTGTCTGTCTCTCAGTCTATCTTGTCTATAGATAGATACATTATGACTTATCTATCTATCTATCTATCTATCTATCAATCTATCTATCTATCTCAGTCTGTCTGTCTCTCAGTCTCTCAGTCTATCTTGTCTATAGATAGATACATATAACTTATCTATCTATCTATCTATCTCTGTCTGTCTCTCAGTCTATCTTGTCTATAGATAGATACATATGACTTATCTATCTATCTATCTATCTATCTATCTCAGTCTGTCTGTCTCTCAGTCTATCTTGTCTATAGATAGATACTATGACTTATCTATCTATCTATCTATCTATTATCTATCTATCTCAGTCTGTTGTCTCTCAGTCTATCTTGTCTATAGATAGATACAGTATGACTTATCTATCTATCTATCTATCTATCTCAGTTGTCTGTCACTCAGTCTATCTTGTCTATAGATAGATACATATGATTATCTATCTATCTATCTATCTATCTAATCTATCTATCTATTCTTCTATCTATCTCAGTCGTCTGTCTCTCAGTCTATTTGTCTATAGATAGATACATATGACTTATCTATCTATCTATCTATCTATCTATCTCAGTCTGTCTGTCACTCAGTCTATCTTGTCTATAGATAGATACATATGACTTATCTATATCTATCTATTATTATCAATCTATCTATCTATCTCAGTCTGTCTGTCTCTCAGTCTATCTTGTCTATAGATAGATACATATGACTTATCTATCTATCTATCTATCTATCTATCTATCTATCTCAGTCTGTCTGTCTCTCAGTCTATCTTGTCTATAGATAGATACATATGACTTATCTATCTATCTATCTATCTATCAATCTATCTATCTATCTCAGTCTGTCTGTCTCTCAGTCTACCTTGTCTCTAAATAGATACATATGACTTATCTATCTATCTATCTATCTATCTATCTATCTCTGTCTGTCTGTCTCTCAGTCTATCATGTCTATAGATAGATTAGATAAGTCATATCTATCTCTCTCTCTCTCTCTATCTATCTATCT
>JALAJA010000076.1:276155-281155 GCA_023376005.1 Doryteuthis pealeii
TATATATTATTATTATTATTATTATTATTTATATTTTTGCTTGAAGGCAATTACAGTGCGTATATCGCTTAAAATTCGATAATTATAGAAGATAATAATGACAAGTGAATTTCGGTAAAGAATTATTCGGTGTGTAGAACATCGTACAGTCTGTTTCAACTTTATTAAGTCTCATCAGCGATGTATACTAACGATTTCCCTCCGACAAAAATCGAAACTGGGAATTCAGCAGTATAGTCAGAAACCATACTGCCTCGGCCACGATACAGCACGGGGCAATTTTTGCGAAATTAACCTGTCAATGATACTGATACGTCTCGAAAATTTGCTGTTTAGAGGAATTTTTACTAATTCTGTATTCCATTAAGTCTGTGATTTGCTTAATGTCGATGGTTGGGGGTTAGACCCTGGGTTAACATAAATGGAGTATGCGTTTGGTTTCATAAAATCAAATCTTCATAATTTGGGCACAAAACAAAAACCAGTGATATTTAATGTATATATATATATATATATATATATATATATATATATATATATTTACTTTGTTGTTGATTGTTTTATCTTCGTAGTTTCTTCCGGACATACACACATATATACATACACACAACTACCCTTTATATATGTATAGATGGAAACTGTCCATCGAAAATTAAATTCTAAGAATTAACGACTTGTGAATTATTGTGTCAATTTTAGATTTTCGGGTTATGACGATTTTTAAAAAAGATTAGACATTAAATATATTTAGATCTTGCCAAAATTATGAAGATTTGATTCATATTCGATCAAAATTGTAACGTCTAGAAAGTTCACAATTTTTGTGTACGATTTGATGTCAACAGATAGTCCGATGTCCTAATGTTCAGGTTTTTTTTGTTTTGTTTTTGTTTTTCATTAAGTTATATAGTATTAATAGATCAACTAGGTCCGATATTTGTACAGAATCTAGGGCTCCCATGGCTACATCAAAGCTTGTACTATTACTGGTCTTCACCCATTGTTCCCCATGGTGAGCACATCGGCCGAAACCTTGTACAGATAACAATAAATATCAGGAAAATAGTCCGAATAATATGAATACTAATAATAATGAATTCTTCTGTTTTACGTGATTCATCCTGAAGAATATTTTAAACATTTACGCTAAGTCAAAATATTGGGATTATCCATGAATACACACACACACACATACACACGCGCATATATATATATATATATATATATATATATATATATATATAATATATATATATATATACACACATTTTTTAAAGTTGTAGAGTATTAGTAGGAGAACTAGGTCCAAGACTTGCACTGAGTCTATGACCCCATGGCTACGTTGTAACTTGTGTGCTATTACGGGCCTTCACCCGTTGTTCTTCGTTATCCACTTGGACTGTTTTTCTGGATGATTTAATAACACCTATATCTTCCTGGGAAATATTAGTGTGCCATTGCGCAGTCCATTGCTTCGGAAAATAGTTTCTCTGATATTGACTGGTAAAATTCCTTAATATTGTAAGGTTCAAGGTTATAACAATGTTATAACTTGTTGAAACGAAACAAACTCCGACACGTGGGCTGGACATGACATTTTATATAATAAACAGAACATGTATACGACAAGATACAGTAACAATGAAATACATGTACATGAACATACAACAGTAGTGATTAAAGGACTGGAGAGTCCATACATTAAAAATCACTTACTAGTGACGAGGGGCCGAAGCCCCCAGAAGAGTTGCATAGTTGCATAGCGTTGGGTGCAGAAGCCCCCACCGAGACGGGTGTGACAACGTCTAACCCATGTGGATACCTACGAGAAAAGGTAGCAAAGAGTCAGGGAGTTTCAAAACCCGCGCTTGAATAACAGAGGTCCCCTGGTGGTCGGTTCGGAAACCCAGCGGGAAGATAACTCTTCCAGTCAAAGGGAAAGATAATCCCAACAACAACAATAATAATAATAATAATAATAATAATAATAATAATAATAATAATGAGAAGAAGAAGAAGAAGAAGAAAGAAGAAGAGAAAAAGAAGAAGAAGAAGGGCGAGAAGAAGAAAAAGAGAAAGAAGAAGAAGAAAAAGAAGAAGGGTGAGAAGAAGAAAAAGAAGTAGAAGAAAAAGAAGAAGAAGAAAACAACAACAATAATAATAATAATAATGAGAAGAAGAAGAAGAAGAAGAGAAGAAGAAGAAGAAGAAGAAGAAGAAGAAGAAGAAGAAGAAAAATAAGAAGAAGAAAAAGAAAAAGAACGGTGAGAAGAAGAAAAAGAAGAAGAAGAAGAAGGGCGAGAAGAAGAAGAGAAAGAAGAAGAAAAAGAAGACGGGCGAGAAGAAGGAGAAGAAAAAGAAGAATAAGAAGAAAAAGAAGGGTGAGAAGAAGAAAAAGAAGTAGAAGAAAAAGAAGAAGAAGAAAAAGAAGAAGAAGAAGAAGGGCGAGAAGAAGAAAAAGAAGTAGAAGAAAAAGAAAAAGGAGAAGAAGGGCGAGAAGAAGAAGAATATCAAATTGGATGAAGACGGCTTTATCCTTATTTTAAACCAATTAATCACATCATCTGTGTTAATCCATGTTTATTTTCTTCCTAATAACTTTAACTAGGTTCATAAGTCGGGTTTCTGGTTTCGAGCCGAAGGTGGTTTGTGATCCATTAGTAATACATATGCGTTTTTGTTTGTAATGATGAGAAAAGAAAAAAATACAAACTAAACATTTTTATTTAAAAAATACTTTTTATTTTATTATTAATTATCTATTATGATTCCGGTAAAAAAAAATCCCCAGAAAACAAACAATAACAACAAAAAACATGTAATTTTTAAATAAATATATTTGTAGTTTATTTATTATCTATTATTGTTCCAGCATCAAGTATTTTGTATATTGTGGACTGTGTAATATTGTATATAATATTTACTATATATCTTCATTTATTATTATTCCTCTGTTAAAATTTATATAAGTTATGATATAGAATATTCCTATCTAATGAAAATAATTTACACATAATTGTATGGTTTTAACTTAAAACTTTAAGTATTCATATCTAGTACTTATAATAATATGGTTTCAAGTAACTATTTCTATTTGTAAATTGTCACTACTGTGTTGATATTTAGACATTTACACTGCTGTCTAAATGAGTCGGTAACCATAGCATAATTATTTGTGTTTAAAACACATTCATGTATGATATGTACTCCTAACTTAAAGCTATGAAATTTTGGAAAAACAATAATATAATACGTATATAATACGCTCAGACTTTTTAGAATTTGAAGCAGCTAAATTTAACCTAAATAAAAATTTAATGTTGTTTGAGGGCAATCTTCAGTTTTAGAAAGAAGAAAATGTCTCATGGAGATTGTTCCATCCATGGACTATAGATGGCACTGTACTTGCAGAATCTTGTGTAGGCAGCTGTCTAAGCTTCATACACTTCTTATAAATTAATGATAAGAATTTATATATTTATCTGAATTATACAAGAAATGCCAATAAACAATACAATTTTTAAAAAATCAATGCAAAAACAATGACGTCATTATTTAAATGAGATCATCATAAATTCTTCAATGCTTTGTTTGCACAACAGTCAAATTATTCAAAATTATTTCCTAATTTGAATCATTACTGAGATAAAAAAATCTTGTAACGGAATGAGAACAATCTTAGACCACTGGATTACAAGAAACACCTGAAGAAGGCTGGACAGCATATCAACCGAATCTTTGTGTATGTAATAATAACGTTGTGGACAACTGTCAAAAAAAAAATCCTAGATACAAAGAATTTATATAGTTTATATGATGTTTTGAAACACAAAATTTGCACAGTGTAACAAGTAATATGGTCTCAAGTAGATCCTTAGTAAACAATTAAAGCTTCAAGTAACTATTCTTAATAGAAATCTAAATAATTTAGTTTCTGGGTAATTCTTCTGTTATCTTTGTTGATGTCTTATTCTGAGTTACTTTCGTTAGTGTTGAGTTTTTTAAATAATTTCTTGTAATGTTCTTTGTTATTAAACTATTATATTTGTGGTAATACTTTAAATATACGCTCCTACATTTGGGGCGCTGGTGGTTTTCGTCAGTGATATAATCCGCAGGTTCATTGGGAAGTTTCGGGTCTTTCAACATCAGACATCCCTGCCTAGCTGACCCTATCAGAGGTGATCAAACTCTGGTACAACCACCAACAATAGACGCTAAAAGACGTTTGTAATTTTTTTTTGGGGGGGACGGTTGTAGAATTCTATCCCATTTAAATACAAGGCACGCGATCTGATTGTTTGTTAGCAACAGCCAATCAGATGAGCGGTACCTAAAATGGGATACGTGGCCAGAAACGTTAGTAAAGACTGTCTTGTATGCTTTCACTAGTATTGTTTTAGAGTCTATAATCATTCACGGTTAATTATTGTTCTTTTTGAAAATTGCAATGGTATTTCTTTATCCTGATGCTTATATAACACACACACACACACACACACACACACACACACACACACATATATATATATATATATATATATATACATATAAAAAGTAAAGTCGTCGGGGTGGCCTAAAGTCGCTATCAGCTACTGAGCGAGGGAGTCTATCCCCTTTTCACTAGCGATAGACCAAGGATTGTTTTTTAGCGTCTGAGATAGAGTGCCACGCCCACCATCAGCTATTTACTTTACCGCACAGATCCCTGTGCTACTCATACGCTGAATTGGCGAGGGCCGGTATCGAAATAGGAACCTTGTGGTTTCCTGCCAAACACTCTACCGATTGAGCTAACCCGGCCCTTCAGGTCCATTAATTCAATTCTATCTATCTCACTGTTCATATCTATCTATCTATCTAGCTAGCTATCTATCTATATCTACTTTTCATATCTATCTATCTACCTATCTATATCTATCTATCTATCTATCTATCCCCTTTTTCATATCTATCTATTTCTCTCACTGTTCATATCCATCTATCTATCTATCTATCTA
>JALAJA010000076.1:283655-288640 GCA_023376005.1 Doryteuthis pealeii
AGTGTAAACGAAAGTGATAGTCGGAGGGAGAAAGAGAGAGGGGGAGAGAGAAACAGAGTGGGTGGAAAGAGAGAGGTGGGTGGCAGAGAGAGAGAGAGAGAGAGAGAGAGAGAGAGAGAGAGAGAGAGAGAGAGTAAATGAAAATGAAAGTAGAAATAAAAGTGAAAGTAGGGACGAAATTGAAAGTAGGAACGAAAGTGAAAATGGAAACAAAAGTGATAGTAGAGAGAGAGAGAGAGAGAGAGAGAGAGAGAGAGAGAGAGAGAGAGAGAGAGAGAGATATTAAAAGTTAAAACGAAAGTTTAAAGTAAAAGCATACAAGCATGCAGAATGAATAAAAATGGAGCGTTATCTTCAGATTCAAATATTATACTGTATGTATGTATGTATGTATGTATCTGAGCAAATCTATCCATCTATTTGTAAATGTATCTATTCATCTTCAAACACACACACACACACATATATATTCGAACCTATCTATCTATCTAGACATACACATATATACATATATATATATTCATATCTATCTATCTCAGTTGTCATCTGTTCAGATCTCTCTCTCTCTCTCTCTCTCTCTCTATATATATATATATATATATATATATATATATATATATATATATATATATATATATGAGACTATATATATTATTTACCACAGTCTATTCAAATATATATATATATCACTCTGTTTATCACCTATCTATCTATATGTCTAATATCGCCATCTAACTAGCTATCTAGACATACACACTTAACTATACATATATATATATATATATATATATATATATATATATATATATACGTATCTATCTCAGTTTCGCCAGGTCCATCGATATATATATATATATATATATATATATATATATATATATATATATATTACATTCAAATATATCTATTTCACACTCTTTCTGTGTGTATGTCTAATATTTTCCACATACTCACACATTATATATATATATATATATATATATATATATATATATATATATATATACGAGATTATCTATATCATTTATCACAGTCTATTCAAATATATATATATCACTCTGTTTCTATCTATCTATATGTCTAATATTGCCATCTAACTATCTATCTAGACACACACACACACATACATGCACATACATGTATATTCGTATCTGTCTATCTCAGTTTGGTCAGATCTAACGATATATATATATATATATATATATATATAACATTTTTGCTTGAAGGCAATTACAATGCATGTATCGCATAAAATTCGATACTTTTTAAAAAATTTTTAATTGAAAATGAACTTGACAAGTGTAATCCCGGCAAAAGATCGCTCGGTGTGTAGAACATCGTACATACTGTTTCGACTTTATTAAGTCTCATCAGCGATTTATACTAACGACTTCCCTCCAACAGAAATCGAAACCGGGGACCTCAGCAGACATAGTCAAAGACCATATTGCCTCGGCCACAGTACACAGCGAACAAACCCTGCGAAATTAACCTTTCTTCAAAAGATCACTGGAACTGAATGAGTCTAATTATGACATTTCTTTTTAAAATTCTTTTTAAAAAGAAATGTCATAACTAGACTGCTTCAGTTCCAGTGATCTTTTGCAAAAGAGATTTTATCTCGAAAATTCAAGAATTAAAATACAGGTTAACACACAACATCATTGTTACCGTATTATTTTTTCTTTACACCTGCATTGTGATAGCTTCTAAATCAACCTCCTAACCAATATATACACAATGCTTCAACCAAATTATAAAACTCTCCTATATATATAATATATATATATATATATATATATATATATATATAATATATATATGCGAGTCTAACTCTACCTATTTTAGTCCATTTACATCTATCTCCTTTAAGATGGTGGCTGGGAAGTTGACGAGGTGGGAGTTGACAACATTGGAGAAAGGTGGAAAGAAGGAAATAATAAACAATGAAATAAACAATGCAAATAAAGCGTAAGAGACCGAGCGATGGAAAGTGAAAATAAAAGTATAAGAGCTAAAGTGAAAGTGAAAGTAGATTAAAAGGAAATAGGAAAGTATAATAAGAACGAATAGAGAGGAGAAAAGAAAGAGTAAGAGAAAGTAGATTTATATGGTAAAATGAAAGTAGAACTTGGGAACATATAAAACAAAGAGAAAGAAAAGGCGAAAGAGGGAAAATGAAAAGTGATATAAAATGTAAGTATAATAAGAGCAAGAGAATGAGAAAGCAGAGGAGAACACGATAGTAGATGTAAAGGAAATAAGAAATATATATATATATATATATATATATATATATATATATATATATATTTCTGTCATTTTTAAAGGAACTTTTCGTATTACCGATGAATGCTTTCAGCAAGAAAACCGCTGGTCGTAATACCGTTCCCGTAATTAAATAAATAAAAGCAAAAACTTTTATTTGTTTTGATTTCTCATTGAACTATCAACGCTCTATCACAGATATTGAGCACTCTTCTAATAACACTGTACGTTGGATTATTATTACTTTTTCTAGTATACTAGTGCCAACCATACACATTAATATATATATATATATATATATATATATATATGAGAGTTAATATGGAAATAAATCTGCCAATATTAAGAAATTGGAAAAAACAAGTGTTCCAATAATGAGGTGAATTTATTTATTCCCTGTGATACTCATACGCTGAGTTAGCGAGGGCCGGAACTAGGAACCTTGTGGTTTCTAACCGAACGCTCTATCGACTGAACTAACCCGAAGACGTTCTGTTCTATTCATGACTTATGCGTATTCAAATAATTTTCTAAACACAAATTTTAACACATCTTTTTAAACATATCTTTTTAAAACACATTTTTAATGTTCATTAAAAAAAAAACCTATTTAACCCAGGTTATTTGGTGCGTGATCACTGGTTTCTTTTCTTAAAAGATTAATAAGATATGTATTATTTTTATTTTTCAGACAGTTGTCCTCATCTTTATTGTTATATATAAACACACAATGTAAAGAAAATGTTCCAAGCATACTGGTCAGTAAAGAAGGTTAATAGTCTTCTCGGACCTGAGAGAATCTACCACTACTGATTTCATGGAAAAAGGAACCAACTGTAAGTTTGCTTCCTATTGCCCTCTCCTTAGGCAAGATTTACCTTATCAATTGAAAGACCTTTGTATATAAATTCTTGTTTTGTTTGTGTATATGAGCGTGAGTCAAAAGTAATGCCATTTTGTTTAGGACAGGTGTACCGTTGTGGTATATTTTCACGGTACCAAAATGATATAAGTAACGTTGTCCTTTTTTCCGGGCACTAACGATATCCGTCAGGTGGCGGCGGCGGCGTATATTGTATAGCGGGTCTCGTCCACGTGCCTCCAAATTCACAGTGCAAAAATGGTGTTGATAGAAATTATAACACGAGAAATATGTCGTCACAACTGCTAGCCTTTATTTCCAGGGTAGGTTCGTCTCGTGTGCTGTATCGGAGAGTAGGAAAGGCAGAGAGAAGGAGAGAGAGAAACTGTTAAACTACTGTGACCCCATACTAGGGTCCAGAGACCCGTCCGTTCCCCTAGGCGTCCGAAAGCAAAAAGAGACCGATACATTTCTTCGTTGTTCCACGTCACCACGTGACTTCCGGTCAACACCCGATTTCCGATTGACACTCAATTCTCCGTTCGGGGTCACGCTACGGTCAAATCATCGTTCATCCTGTTTTGGCTCATCACTATTTTTTAAACGTTTATCATCTCTTATTTATTTATTTCTTCCTCCCCCTTCCATTAGTAGTCCCAGCTCACAAAACTCAGGATAATATACCCATCTTGCAACACAGGTATAATTACCAACACAGGAACATGTATCATACATCAAATTGATGCTGGTCCTCTCTGGATCACATCCCTACTTATCCACATAGCTGAGTCAAAACGTAATGCCATTTTGTTTAGGACAGGTATAATTACCAACACAGGAACATGTATCATACATCAAATTGATGCTGGTCCTCTCTGGATCACATCCCTACTTATCCACATAGCTGAGTCAAAACGTAATGCCATTTTGTTTAGGACAGGTATAATTACCAACACAGGAACATGTATCATACATCAAATTGATGCTGGTCCTCTCTGGATCACATCCCTACTTATCCACATAGCTGAGTCAAAACGTTAATGCCATTTGTTTAGGACAGGTATAATTACCAACACAGGAACATGTATCATACATCAAATTGATGCTGGTCCTCTCTGGATCACATCCCTACTTATCCACATAGCTGAGTCAAAACGTAATGCCATTTTGTTTAGGACAGGTATAATTACCAACACAGGAACATGTATCATACATCAAATTGAAGCTGGTCCTCTGTAAATCACGTACCTACTTCTCCACATAGGTGATTCAAAAAGTAATGCCATTTTGTTTAGGACAGGTATAATTACCAACACAGGAACATTTATCATACATCAAATTGAAGCTGGTCCTCTGTGGATCACATCGCTACTTCTCCACATAGGTGTGTCAAAAAAGTAATGCCATTTTTGTTTAGGACAGGTATAATTACCAACACAGGAACATTTATCATACATCAAATTGAAGCTGGTCCTCTGTGGATCACATCCCTACTTCTCCACATAGGTGTGTCAAAAAAGTAATGCCATTTTGTTTTAGGACAGGTATAATTACCAACACAGGAACATGTATCATACATCAAATTGAAGCTGGTCCTCTGTAAAATCACGTACCTACTTCTCCCACATAGGTGATTCAAAAAGTAATGCCATTTTGTTTAGGACAGGTATAATTACCAACACAGGAACATTTATCATACATCAAATTGAAGCTGGTCCTCTGTGGATCACGTACCTACTTCTCCACATAGGTGAATCAAAAAGTAATGCCATTTTGTTTAGGACAGGTATTAATTTACCAACACAAGGAACATTTATCATACATCAAAATTGAAGCTGGTCCTCCTGTGAATCTT
>JALAJA010000077.1:0-2500 GCA_023376005.1 Doryteuthis pealeii
CGCGAAAGGATACTCTCCTCTCTGCCTCATTCCTCTCCGTGCCTTGCTTAACGTTGAGTGCCAGGCCGCTCTATTTTTTTGCATCTACCTCCACGTGTTTGTGTCATATCCTCATGTCTCTCCTGCAAATATCTTTAAATCGTAGGCGTGGTCTACCAAGCGATCGGGGGCCTTTTACTAATTTATTTAGATTTATTCACAGTAAATATACATTAGTAAATATCTGCACACACACACACACACACACACACACACACACACACGCGCACTTCGTCCTTTTAGCAGTCCGTCGCAAACGACGATGACATCCTACCTTTGAGCAATTGAAACAATTGTTTAATCTTGATTTTAATTTGTGAATGTAGCCATATAGTATTATCTGCGTTATTCAGACTATTGTCCCCATTTTTATTGTTATCTGTACAACGTTTCGGTCGATATGCCCTCCGGCCTTCTTCAGGTATTTATTGTCGGACTCTGGAACCTTCTCGGACTCGGGAACCTTCATGTCGTAATCGGGAGCCATCACGGAACTTTGAATCTAACTCTTTATTCAGTCCACGGGGGTATCTTGTTCTCATTCCGCTAACCATAGCTGGGGTAGGAGTTGTGTTAATTACTTTTCTATGTTACTGCCGCCGCTCAGGATTGAACCCGGAATCCAGAAAGTTCCCGAGTTCGAAAAGAAGGTTCCCGAGTCCGAAAAGAAGGTTCCCGAGTCCGACAAGAAATACCTGAAGAAGGCCGGAGGGCATATCACTCCACGGGGGTATCATGTTCTCATTCCGCTAACCATAGCTGGGGTCTGAGCTGTGTTAATTATTTCTATGTTACTGCCGCCCGTCAGCATTGAACCTGGGATCCAGAGATAACTGTCACTTAGAACTGTCGTCACCTAACTACCTTATTCACTAGGCCATGTGTCCAATTGGACAAGTTGTACAGAGAACAATGAAGATGAGGACAATAGTCCGAATAACGCAGATAATACTAATCATCAAGCCTCATCTCAAACATTCAGAGAAAGGTAGTCATATAGTTTTACACTGTGGAGTGACAGGCAATTTGATAGATTATAAAATTCATAGAATTAGCTTAATCTATCTATCTATCTATCTATCTATCTATAAAAATATTTCGAAAATAAAACAATTAACGACAAAGTAAATATATATACACATTAAATATCACCAGGGCTTGATTTTCTATACATATATAAAGGGAAGTTATGTGTATGTATGTCCAAATGTAATCTATACATATATAAAAGGCAGTTGTGTGTATGGATGTATGTCCGGATGAAACTTCGAAAATAAAACAATTAAAGACAAAGTAAATATATACACACATTAAATACCACCAGGGCTTGGTTTTCTATCTATCTATACATATATAAAGGGCAGTTGTGTGTATATGTATGTCCGGAGGAAACTTCGAAAATAAAACAATCAATGACAAAGTAAATATATATACACATTAAATATCAACAGGGCTTGGTTTTCTATACATGTATAAAGGGCAGTTGTGTGTATATGTATGTCCGGATGAAACTTCGAAAATAAAACAATTGACGACAAAGTAAATATATATACACATTAAATATCACCAGGGCTTGGTTTTCTATACATATATAAAGGGCAGCTGTGTGTATATGTATGTCCGGATGAAACTTCGAAAATAAAACAATTAACGACAAAGTAAATATATATACACATTAAATATCACCAGGGCTTGGTTTTCTATCTATCTATACATATATAAAGGGCAGCTGTGTGTATATGTATGTCCGTAGAAAACTTCGAAAAAAAAAAAAAAAAACAATTGACGACAAAGTAAATATATATACACATTAAATATCACCAGGGCTTGATTTTCTATCTATCTGTAGATAATGAAATAATAGAGATTTGATTTATATTCGTGAAGATAATTAAAAAATAAAATTTAACAGATAACAGCAAGGATTTAAAAAATTTTAATGGAGATTGTGTGTTTGTCTGTCTCTAACCGAAACTATATTACTATAAGAGTCGCAAATCCATTTGTTATTTACCTCACATTATCAATGCTTTTATTTTTATTTAAACCTCAATTATTGATAAAATTGTTTTACACCATTAAGACTGTTGACCATATCTACATACTAATAACATGCACTTGTATTTATATATACAACAAAATAGCAGTTTACAGTGTGAATGTAAGGCTAATTTGCATATTGATCTTAGAAATTTGATTTTAATAAATATGTGCTTAGTATTATTGATTTCTAATTATCTGGTTTTATCTTATTGAATATAAGCAAAAATCTCAGGGATAAATCTTAAAAGAAATCCATTAACAAGAAGAAATAATTGTCTTTTTATTCTTTACTTCCTATTTTAACTAAATAGTTCAATTAGAAAAATTTACCAATGAAAGACGGGAGTAACGGAAAATGATGGAAGAGTTGGTTTCAAAGTTGTTCTATTTTTCAATCATACCCCCTCTGTTCCAAATC
>JALAJA010000077.1:7500-12500 GCA_023376005.1 Doryteuthis pealeii
GATCTCGACTCACAAGGACACTTTTGTCATTTACACCGTCAAAATCCGGTTGTTTGTTAGGGGTTAGGGTTAGGGGTTAGGGTTAGGGGTTAGCTTTATAATTTAAAAAAACTCTAAAAATCGTCTGTTACCAATTAACCGGATTTTGACGGTGTAAATGGAAAAATGTCCCCACGAATCGAGATCGCAAAAGGGGTGCCTAAAAGTCATTTGGTCCTTATTTTTTTAAACTGATCAATGTGTGTATTTACTAACTCCTCCTCACGAGCAGGATGTGACACAAGGTCAATTTTTAAGCGGAGTTTACCAGGTTTGAAATCAGAGTTTTCCTTCTCCTAGACTGGTTGCCTGACCAATGATGAAGAGCCTAGTCCGCCAATATTTACCCATAGTTGGAGGGAGAATAGTTGGATTCATACATTTCCCAAGTGTATTAGGGCCATACGAAATGCTTTCAGCCTCGTCCAGGATTCGAACTCGTATCACTGTGTCCATTTCCTTTGACGGTAACCATTACACCACGGGCGCATCCAAAATTACACTACATTTATCCCCCCCCGATCTAATCAATGTCGGTCTTTGCTTGATACTCTTGTTCCTTAATCTTCCGACCGTTATCATCTTGCAACACACGCTGCTTAAAAGAAGATATCATCCAAGATGAAATTCAAAAATGTAAATCATGATTATCTAGTATCGCTTATCCGCCAAATTCTTCTTTTTTTTATGAGTGTCGTCCCCTCAGCTAAATAGTGGACCATTTAGGAAGAGGTAAAGGATTTAATAGTTAACAGCTGTCCATGATGATATTGATGCTTCTATTTAGGTGGGGGTGAACGATTGTAAATAGCATTTGATATTTAACAGCTGTCCATGATGATATTGATGCTTCTATTTAGGAAGTATTCTAATTAGTATTTCATAGTTAATAGCTGTCCATGATGATATTGATGCTTCTATTTAGGAAGTATTCTAATTAGTATTTCATAGTTAATAGCTGTCCATGATGATATTGATGCTTCTATTTAGGAAGTATTCTAATTAGTATTTCATAGTTAATAGCTGTCCATTATGATATTGATGCTTCTATTTAGGAAGTATTCTAATTAGTATTTCATAGTTAATAGCTGTCCATGATGATATTGATGCTTCTATTTAGGAAGTATTCTAATTAGTATTTCATAGTTAATAGCTGTCCATGATGATATTGATGCTTCTATTTAGGAAGGGGCGAAAGATTCTAATTAGCATTTCATAGTTAAATGCTGTCCATGATGATATTGATGCTTCTATTTAGGGGGGGGGTGAAGGATTGTATTTAGCATTTAATAGTTAACAGCTGTCCATGATGATATTGATGCTTCTATTTAGGAAGGGGTTAAGGATTCTAATTAGCATTTAATAGTTAACATCTGTCCATGGCGTCCTCAGGGCGTGGGAGCCCTGGGCGACTTTAAAGGGTTAATATCAACAATGAATGTTTGATGCGTGTTCAGAAGTTTTTAATTTCAATTTTATGATCTTTTTCGAGTAAATTATCTTTTAAACGAGGAAATGATGTCAAACATCCCCCTCCTCCCAACTTCCTAGGAAGGGGATGGGGGTGGGGGAGGAAAAGATTGCGCCTGCGCGAGATAATTTTATCCTTTGGCGCCAATTCGAGTATCCATTGTTTTTTTTCGTGTGAAAAGAGCTGCTAAGATTTATTTATTGTCCGTTGGATCTGATTTAAAATCGCAGCTAACAACAACAATAACAACAACAACAACAACAACATCAAAACCAGCAACAAGAACAGTAGCAGCAGCAGCAGTAACAACAACAACAACAACAACAACAGTAATAACAGCAGCAGCAAAATCAGCAGCAACAACAACAACAACAATAACAACGGTAGCAGCAAAAACAGCAGCAACAACAACAAGAACAGCAGCAGCAACAACAATAGCAGCAGCCACAACAATAACAGTAACAACAACAACAGCAGCAGCAGTAACAGTAGCAGCAACAACAATAACAACAACAACAACAACAACAGCAGCAGCAGCAGCAGCAGCAGCAACAACAACAACAATAACAGCAGCAGCAACAACAATAGCAGCAGCAGCAACAATAACAATAACAGCAGCAACAACAGTAGCAACAACAAAAATAACAACAGCAGCAGCAAAAACAGCAGCAGCAGCAGCAACAACAACAACAACAACAATAACAGCAGCAGCAGCAACAATAACAATAACCACAACAATAACAGCAGCAGCAACAACAACAGTAGCAACAACAAAAATAACAGCAGCAACAACAACAGCAGCAGCAGCAGTAGCAACAGTAGCAGCAACAACAAAAACAGCAACAACATCAGCGACAACAACAACAACAACAACAGTAACAACAGCAGCAAAAACAGCAGCAGCGGCAACAACAACAAAAACAACATCAATTATGATAATAATAACAACAATAATGACACTAATAATAATAATAATAACAATAATAATAACAATAATAATAATCTCACAATGAATAATAATTATCTGGTGTTGCTTATCCGCGGAATTCTTATTTCTTATGATTGTCATCACTTCAGCTAAATAATGGACCATTCCGTTTTTTAGTATAAAAAAGAATGGGAAGAAAAGGACATGCTACACAGATAAAAGATAATAAGAAAGAAAGAAAGAAAGAAAGAAAGACAACGGGGAAATGATAGAGGGGTGAGTGTGCGGAAACGATAACGCTATTCTGTTTTAATCGAACGTCATGAAAAGATGAAAAGAAGAGAGAGAGAGAGAGAGAGAGAGAGAGAGAGAGAGAGAGAGAGAGAGAGAGAGATAGTTAAATCAATTATTATACTTTTTACATATTGAGCTGTTTGGCAATAGCTCTCAAGTAAACATATCAAACGTTATAATAATTAAACTATCATTCTGTGGTATACCCACAGGTCCTGCTAGTAATTATAATAATCTCGCAAGGAATAATAATAATAATAATAATAATAATAATAATAATAATAATAAATGGACAAATACCTGGACCTTGCCAGAGAACTGAAAAAGTTATGGAATATGAAAGTGAAAGTGATACCAATTGTAGTTGGTGCACTTGGAACGGTCATAAAATGATTGGAAAAGGGTTTGGAAAGTCTGGAAATCAGAGGAAGGATTGATACCATTCAGAACACTGCACTGCTGCAATCTGCCAGAATACTCAGAAGAGTCCTGGGGACCTGAGGAGACTTGCTGTTAGTCAGACTCCAGTGAAAGACCATCAGCTAATGCTGAGGTGAAAACTCAAAAGGAGTAAATAATAATAATAATAATAATAATAATAATAATAATAATAATAAAACTTTGACCATACAACAAAATGGTATATGCATAAACCCGAATCTGTTCTTGAGAATGAAACGCATAAAATTCTCTGGACTTCGAGATAATGACGGATCATCCTATCCCAGCCAGGAGACCAGACCTAGTGTTGATTAACAAAAAAACAAAAACAACAACAACAAAAAACCCCCAAAAAACATGTCAACTTGTAGACTTTGCGGTTCCAGCAGATCATAGGGTGAAGCTGAAGGAAAATGAAAAGATGAATAAATATCTGGGCCTTGCCAGAGAACTGAAAAAACTGTGGAATATGAGAGTGAAAGTGATACCAATTGTAGTTGGTGCACTTGGAACGGTCACAAAAAGTTTGAAAAAAAGACTGGAAAATTTGGAAATCAAAGGAAGAATTGAGACCATCCAGAATACTGCACTACTGCGCTCTGCCATAATACCCAGAAGAGTCCTGGAGATCTGAGGAGACTTGCTATCACTCAGACTCCAGTGATATACAATCAGCTACCGCTGATGTGAAAAACTCAATAATAATAATAATAATAATAATAATAATAATAATAATAATAATAATGGGACCGTTCCAAGTGCACCAACTACAATTGGTGCACGTTCCAAAGTTGACAATTGGAACGGTCCCAAAAGGATTGGAAAAGGGTTTGGAAATCAGAGAAAGGATTGATACCATTCAGAACACTGCACTGCTGCAATCTGCCAGAAAACTCAGAAGAGTCCTGGAGACCTGAGGAGACTTGCTGTCACTCAGACTCCAGTGAAAGACCATCAGCTAATGCTGATGTGAAAACTCAAAAGGAGTAAATAATAATAATAATAATAATAATAATAATAATAATAATAATAAAACTTTGACCATACAACAAAATGGTATATGCATAAACCAGAATATGTTCTTGAGAATGAAACGCATAATATTCTCTGGGACTTCTAGCTAAAGACGGATCCTCCTATCCCAGCCAGGAGACCAGACCTAGTGTTGATGTAAAAAACTCAATAATAATAATAATAATAATAATAATAATAATAATAAATTCGCAAGGAAATAAATACTACTACTACTATTACTACTACTACTACTAATAATAATGATAATAATAATAATAAATAAATAAATGCAATAATAATCCTTTCCCAGCGAAATAAGGATTTTAAATGAGTTCTTTAAAAATAGAAGATGTTTTATTGGCTGATTTATTTGTCGTAATGATCTTTTTTATGGGAAGCCAACGGCATTATATGATTATTGCCGGGGACTGTTAGCTGGAGACATGAAGTCTAGAGTTCAATCCCCGACGCTGGCCATTCACGTTTCAGTGTTAGCAGTCATACTCGTACGTTTTTAATCAGATTAATACACAGACACAAATATACACGGAAATGGGCCCAGGGGAGGTCGTGAACCAATTGGGCTCTCGTTGTAATAATAGCGGTCCCTGATTATATTGATGCTTCTATTTAGGAAGGAGTGAAAGATTCTAATTAGTATTTCAGAGGTAACAGCTGTCCATGAGGATATTGGTGCTTCTATTTAGGAAGGAGGGAAGGAATATAATTAGCATTTCATAGTTAACAGCTGTCCATGATGATAATGGTGCTTCTATTTAGGAACGGGTAAATGATTGTAATTAGTATTTAATA
>JALAJA010000077.1:17500-30000 GCA_023376005.1 Doryteuthis pealeii
CATAGTTAACAACTGTCCATGATGATATTGATGCTTCTATTTAGGAAGGAGTGAAGGATTCTAATTAGTATTTCATAGTTAACAACTGTCCATGATGATATTGATGCTTCTATTTAGGAAGGAGTGAAGGATTCTAATTAGTATTTCATAGTTAACAGCTGTCCATGATGATATTGATGCTTCTATTTAGGAAGGAGTGAAGGATTCTAATTAGCATTTCATAGTTAACAGCTGTCCATGATGATATTGATGCTTCTATTTAGGAAGGAGTGAAGGATTCTAATTAGTATTTCATAGTTAACAACTGTCCATGATGATATTGATGCTTCTATTTAGGAAGGAGTGAAGGATTCTAATTAGTATTTCATAACAGCTGTCCATGATGATATTGATGCTTCTATTTAGGAAGGAGTGAAGGATTCTAATTAGTATTTCATAGTTAACAGCTGTCCATGATGATATTGATGCTTCTATTTAGGAAGGAGTGAAGGATTCTAATTAGTATTTCATAGTTAACAGCTGTCCATGATGATATTGATGCTTCTATTTAGGAAGGAGTGAAGGATTCTAATTAGTATTTCATAGTTAACAGCTGTCCATGATGATATTGATGCTTCTATTTAGGAAGGAGTGAAGGATTCTAATTAGTATTTCATAGTTAACAGCTGTCCATGATGATATTGATGCTTCTATTTAGGAAGGAGTGAAGGATTCTAATTAGTATTTCATAGTTAACAACTGTCCATGATGATATTGATGCTTCTTTAGGAAGGAGTGAAGGATTCTAATTAGTATTTCATAGTTAACAGCTGTCCATGATGATATCGATACTTCTATTTAGGAAGGAGTGAAGGATTCTAATTAGCATTTCATAGTTAACAGCTGTCCATGATGATATTGATGCTTCTATTTAGAATGGAGTGAAAGATTCTAATTTGTATTTCATGGTTAACAGTGATTCATGATGATTTTGGTGCTTCTATTTAGGAAGGAGTGAAGGATTCTAATTAGCGTTTGATATTTAACAGCTATCCATGATGATATTGATGCTTCTATTTAGGAAGGGGTGAAGGATTCTAATTAGTATTTCATAGTTAACAACTGTCCATGATGATATTGATGCTTCTATTTACGCAGAAAGGAAGGATTCTAATTAGTATTTCATAGTTAACAGCTGTCCATGATGATATTGATGCTTCTATTTCGGAAGGAGTGAAGGATTCTAATTAGTATTTCATAGTTAACAACTGTCCATGATGATATTGATGCTTCTATTTAGGAAGGAGTGAAGGATTCTAATTAGTATTTCATAGTTAACAGCTGTCCATGATGATATTGATGCTTCTATTTAGGAAGGAGTGAAGGATTCTAATTAGTATTTCATAGTTAACAGCTGTCCATGATGATATTGATGCTTCTATTTAGGAAGGAGTGAAGGATTCTAATTAGTATTTCATAGTTAACAGCTGTCCATGATGATATTGATGCTTCTATTTAGGAAGGAGTGAAGGATTCTAATTAGTATTTCATAGTTAACAGCTGTCCATGATGATATTGATGCTTCTATTTAGGAAGGAGTGAAGGATTCTAATTAGTATTTCATAGTTAGCTGTCCATGATGATATTGATGCTTCTATTTAGGAAGGAGTGAAGGATTCTAATTAGTATTTCATAGTTAACAACTGTCCATGATGATATTGATGCTTCTATTTAGGAAGGAGTGAAGGATTCTAATTAGCGTTTGATATTTAACAGCTATCCATGATGATATTGATGCTTCTATTTAGGAAGGAGTGAAGGATTCTAATTAGCATTTGATATTTAACAGCTATCCATGATGATATTGATGCTTCTATTTAGGAAGGAGTGAATGATTCTAATTAGCATTTCATAGTTAACAGCTGTCCATGATGATATTGATGCTTCTATTTAGGAAGGAGTGAAGGATTCTAATTAGCGTTTGATATTTAACAGCTATCCATGATGATATTGATGCTTCTATTTAGGAAGGGGTGAAGGATTATAATTAGCATTTCATTGTTAACAACTGTCCATGATGATAATGGTGCTTCTATTTAAGAAGGGGTAAATGATTGTAATTAGTATTTAATAGTTAACAGCTATCCATGGTGATATTGATGCTTCTATTTAGGAAGGAGGGAAGGATTATAATTAGCATTTCATAGTTAACAGGTGTCCATGGGGATTTTGTAGCTTCTATCTATTTAAGAATGATTGAAGGATTCTAATTTCACAGAGTGCTTATACTGATGGGAAAGGTACGTATCCAGTTTTGGGAAAAAAAGAAAGAAAAGACCAAGAGGGCCGTACCAACAGAAAATAATCGATTAATACTATAACACTTGGTTGAAAGAATATATATATATATATATATATATATATATATATATATATATATATAAACTGCTAGGATTATCTAAAGTTAAGTGTTCAATACCTAAGTAGAGCAAATAATAAAGTTAAACCTAATGAGTCAGATATACCTAATAATAGTTTCGCTCAGTAGCTCATCAGGGCAAGAATCTAATTCTTGCCCTGATGTTCTACTAAGCGAAACTTTTAGTAGGTATATCTGACTCATTAGGTTTAACTTGATATATATATATATATATATATATATATAATATATATATATATATATATATATATCTTATTATAATGGAGATTGTGGGTTTGTCTGTCTGTAACCGAAACTATATTACTATACAAGTCACAATTCCCTTTGTTATTTACACCACATTCTCCATGATTTTATTTTTTATTTAAACCTCAATTATTAGTAAAATTGTTTTACATTATTAATTGTTGGCCATGTCTACATACTAATAACATGCAATTGTATTTATATAAACAACAAAATAAAGGTTCACAGTGTGAACGGGAAGGCTAATTTGCATATTGATCTTAAAAATTTGATTTTAATAAATATGTGCTTACTATTATTGATTTCTAATTGTTTGGTTTTATCTTATTGAATTTGAGCAAAATCTCGGGGATAAATATTAAAAGAAATCCATTAACGAGAAGAAATAACTGTAATATTATTCTTTACTTCCTATTTTAACTAAATAGTTAAATTAGGAAAAGTTACCAATGAAAGAGGGGAGTAATGGAAAAGGATGGAAGAGTTAGTTTCAAAGTTGTTCTATTTTCCAATTATACCCACTCTGTTCCAAATATTTCTATCTGAATTCTTATTCAGTTTCATTAGCCTTTCTAATTTAACATGATATTTTATTATATTAAAACTTAAATACTTGCACCCGGAGGGTGCATATATTTGCTAGTATATATAATTTCTTTAAAAAGTCCTTGTGCGAATTTCAAAACTTCTGTTCTTCTCTGTCGCTTTGTTCTGAGAAGAGGATTGTCTGTAAATAAAGTATTTCTCAAATAATTGCATAGACAAATTGTGGACCGATGTTGTAGCCAATGTAATCATTTGATCTTAGATCGTTTAGATTCCTTTTTTTTTATGAGAACCAATAAAGACCTCGTCTTATTCAATAACAGTTTGTTCTTTAGATGATAGGTGGGCACAGATAAATAAGACATTTAATGATATTGTATAAAATCAACCACGAGATGTATTTGTTGAACTCTGAAATGCTATTACCGCTTGTATACCTAACGCTAAAAGATATACGAGACATTAATAACGAAAATAGTAAAAAATAGCAGCACCTGTGGATATACCACAGTATGATAATGTAAGTATTGATATGTTTACTTAAGAGCTATTGCCAACTATTTCAATGTGTAGAAGTATAATAATTTTGATTTAACTCTCTTTACTAGCAGGACCTGTGGATATAGCACAGTATGATAATTTAATTATTACAACATTTGATATGTTTATTTAAGAGCTATTTTCAAAATAGTTCAATATGTAAAAAGTATAATAATTTTGATTTAACTCTCTTTACTAGCAGGACCTGTGGATATACCACAGTATGATAATCTAATTATTACAATGTTTGATATGTTTACTTAAGAGCTATTACGAAATAGTTCAATATGTAAAAAGTATAATAATCTTGATTTAACTCTCTTTACTAGCAGGACCTGTGGATATACCACAGTATGATAATTTAATTATTACAACATTTGATATGTTTATTTAAGAGCTATTTTCAAAATAGTCCAATATGTAAAAAGTATAATAATCTTGATTTAACTCTCTTTACAAGCAGGACCTGTGGATATACCACAGTATGATAATGTAAGTATTACAATGTTTGATATGTTTGCTTAAGAGTTATTGCAAACTACTTCAATATGTAGAAGTATAATAATTTTGATTAGTCTGTTTAGTTTGCTCAGACAATAAGATATTCTTGTTATTACTAGGTCGTTAATTGTTATCACAATTACTAGCAACCCCTTCAAAAAACTTCCTCCGGGCGGTGTAAAATTTAAGAAAAAATATTGCCCGTGGGAGGTGGGAAAATTGAATGAACAAAATAAAACGTTTAATATTTAAAAAAAAAATTACCTACTTAAAAAACTCCACTGAGATATTTGTTTTGTTTTACGACAGTAGAGAACACCAAAACGTTTCTAAGAATTTATGATGTAATTATTCAGACTCTTATCTTTAGAGGAAAATTCGAAAATCGAACGAGTACAATTGTTATTATAATGGAGATTGTGTGTTTTTCTGTCTGTAACCGAAACTATATTACTACTCAAGTCACAATTCCCTTCGTTATTTACATCACATTCTCCATGATTTTATTTATATTTAAACCTCAATTATTAATAAAATTGCTTCACCTTTTTATTAGTGTTGTCCATATCTACATACAAATAACATGCAATTGTATTTATATATACAAAAAATAGCGGTTTACAGTGTGAATGGGAAGGCTAATTTGCATATTGATATTAAAAATGTGATTTTATTAAATATGTGCTTAGTATTATTGATTTCTAACTGTTTGGTTTTATTTTCATGAATATAAGCAAAAATCTCTTCAATGAATCTTAAATAAAATCCATTAACAAGTAAAAATAACTGTCATTTTATTCTTTATTTCCTAATTTAACTAAATAGTTAAATAAGTAAAATTCAGCAATGAAAGACGGGAGTGATGGAAGAGTAAGTTTCATTTCTATTTTTCTATTATACCCCCACTCTGTTACATATCTTTTTATCTGCCTTCTTATTAGACTTTCTAATTTAATACGATATTTTATTACATTAAAACTTAAATACTTGCACCCGGAGGGTGCATATATTTGCTAGTATAATTAATAAATTCATCTAAACAATAATAAGTATCAACATTGTCGTGAAAATTTGACTATTAATTGATTTTTCAGAGAATTTTAATACTTTTAGGTAGTAATGATACTAACTATGAATTAAATACTCAATGATAAACTGACTTAATTTCTGAAATAACTGTGAGGTAAGCAATGACATAGTTTCGGTTACAGACAAATAGAGACTGAATCGCCATTATTAATAGATAAAGTTTCAGCTGATGTGCCCTCTGGCCTTTCTTGTCAAAACGATGCAACACGTCTCTATTTCTTAGAATTTTTTTAGATGAGGTTTGAGAATTTGTATTATTTAGTTTTTTGTGTATATAGATATACAAGGCATGATCAAAAAGTATTGAGACTGAATATCAAAATTGATTTTTCATAGAATTTTAACATTTCTATGTAGTATTGATACTGACGATAAATTAAACACTCATCGACAAACCTACTTAATTCCTGAACTGACTGTGACGTAAGCAGGGACGTAGTTTCGGTTAATAAAGACCGAATCTCTATTATTAATAGATTCTGCTGGTTTACCCAGGTTTCTGTGAGTTGCTAATTTTTTGTCAATCTGGGTCAGACGCAAAGAAAATTATTTACAAATTTAGGCGCCTAACACCCGGCCCACCCCCACCCAATGGAACCCTCGTTCACATACACTCGTGAGTAAATAGTTTATATAAAAAGATAGTTTACATATGTTTACATATTAATCTATTTTCAGCATTTCGACATCCAAGGTTATCCTTCTTTTAACGGAAGATGAGAGTTTTTCTTTTTTTTTTGTGGTGACCAAATCTTCACTTCATGTTTTTGCTTGCATATGTTTCTACTTTGCCATCAGAATCCATGTGATGAATATTGAAGGAATCTGTCTGTGTGTCTGTTTGGCTCTTCTAATGGATTTCTATAAAATATAAACGCGCCATGAACAAATATTTTAATAGTAAAAATCATTTCCAATGCATTTTTAAAGTAAAAGTAATTTCCAATGTATTTTTATAGTAGAAATCATTTGTCCAATTTGTTTTTATAGTAAAAATCATTGTCCAATGCATTTTTATAGTAAAAATCATTGTCCAATGCTTTTTTATAGTAAAATTCATTTCCAATGTATTTTTATAGTAAAATAATTTCCAATGTATTTTATAGTAAAAATCATTTCCAATGTATTTTTATAGTAAAAATCATTTCCAATGCATTTTTATAGTAAAAATCATTGTCCAATACATTTTTAACGTAAAAATCATTTCCAATGCATTTTTATAGTAAAACTCATTTTTCAATGCATTTTTATAGTAACAATGATTTCGAATGCATTTTCATAGTAACAATCATTTCGAATGCATTTTTATGTTAAAAATCATTGTCCAATGTTTTTTTATATTAAAAATCATTTCCAATGTATTTTTATAGTAAAAATCATTGCCCAACGCATTTTTATAGTAAAAATCATTTCCACTGTATTTTTATAGTAAAAATCATTTCCAATGCATTATTATAATAAAAATAATTTCCCATTTTTATAGTAAAAATCATTTCCAATGCATTTTTTTAGTAATAATCATTGTCCAATGCATTTTCATAGTAAAAATCAGTTTACATATGTTTACATATTATTCTATTTATGGTTCTTTTAACGGAAGATGAGAGCTTTTGTTTATTGAAAGAGTGGTTTCTCTTTTCTTTTTTTCGATGTCCAAATCTTCAATTTTGTTTTTTTTTCTTGCATATGTTCGTAGTTTGCCATCAGGATCCAAGTGAAAAGATGATGGATTCTGTCTGTGCGTCAGTTTGGATCTTTTAATGGATTTCTCTCAAATATAAACGTGTCACACTCAACATATTCAATTCTCTCTCTCGCTCAATCTCTCTCTCTCTCTTTCTCTTTCTCTCTCTCTAAACACACACACACACACACACACACACACACACACACACACACGCACACACACACACACATATTTATATACACCGTATTTGACGCATATAAGACGCACGGACATATAAGACCCCCCCCCATTTCAGCAGGTCAGATTCAGGAAAAAAAGTTTTTAGTGTATTTAAGCATATATTGTTGAAAACAGTCTAGCTGTGCATTACACAATTAGAAACATAGCTGTATAAAAGCAATTTCGCAGTACAGGGTAGGTAAGCTTACTGAGCGTAAGCTGGGTTAGAAGATTAGCCTAGGACTACGGGTGGTCTCAAACTAGTAACAATCATTTCCAATGCATTTTTATAATAAAATCATCTCCAATGCATTTTTATAATGAAAATAATTTCCAATGCATTTTTATAGTAAAAAACATTTTCAATGCATTTTTATAGTAAAAAACATTTTCAATGCATTTTTATAGTTAAAAATCATTTTCAATGCATTTTTATAGTAAAAATTATTTCCAATGCATTTTTATAGTAAAAATCATTTCCAATGAATTTTTATAGTAAAAAATCATTGTCCAATGTAGTTTTATAGTTAAAAATCATTTCAATGCATTTTTATAGTAAAAATTATTTCCAATGCATTTTTATAGTAAAAATCATTTCCAATGAATTTTTATAGTAAAAATCATTGTCCAATGTAGTTTTATAGTAAAAATCATTTTTCAATGCATTTTTATATTAAAAAAACATTTCCAATGCATTTTTATAGTAAAAATCATTGTCCAATGCATTTTTATAGTAAAAATAATTTCCAGTGCATATTTATAGTAAACACAATTTCCAATTCATTTTCATAGTAAAAATCATCGTCCAATGCATTTTTATAGTAAAAATCATTTCCAATGCATTTTTATAGTAAAAATCATAGTCCAATGCATTTTTATAATAAATATAATTTCCAGTGCATATTTATAGTAAAAACAATTTCCAATGCATTTTTATAGTAAAAATCATTGTCCAATGCATTTTCATAGTAACAATTATTTCCTATGCATTTTATAGTAAAAAAAACAATTTCCAGTGCATTTTATAGTAAAAATCACTGTCCAATGCAATTTTATAGTAAAAATCATTGTCCAATGCATTTTTATAGTAAAAATCATTGTCCAATGTATTTTCATAGTAAAAATCATTGTTTAATTCATTTTTATAATAAAGATTATGTCCGATTCATTTTTCTAGTAAGTATAATTTCCAATGTATGTTTATAACTAAAAATATTTCTGAGTGTATTTTTATTTATAATTTGTGAAGAATTTATTTATTTGGCCTCTACAGACATCGCCACATTTTCCTTAAGTGCAACCAAATGTATTTTATAGTAAATATCATTCCCAGTGCAATTTCTTCATTTAACCCCACACGACAAAATCTAAGGTAATTAGGTGAATTGAAATTCCCGCTATTTTGCAGCGGTCATGTCGACCGAGAAGAAAGTCTTTTGGTGTAAACTCTGACGACAAAATCCGGAACTGGAATCCCTAAGGACCTTCACCACAGTCTTTAGACTCATTCAACCACTTCCTGTGACGATACTGGTGCCAAGATATATCGGCGTTCGCCCCCCTACAATTTTTCAGAAAAGGGTATATATATATTATATATATATATATATATATATATATATATATATATATACCCTTTTCTTAATATACTACATACCGTCGGATTCACTTCCTTTTCTTTACACACACACACACACACACACACACACATATATATATAAGTAAAGTCGACGGGGCAGCCTAAAGTCGGTATTAGCCAGTCAGCGAGGGAGTCTATCCCCTTTTCAATAGCGCTAGACCAAGGAGATTATTTTAGCATCTGAGGTGGAGCGCCACACCTACCATCAGCTCCTTACTTTACCGCACAGATCCCTGTGCTACTCATACGCTGAGTTGGCGGGGACCGGTATCGAACTAGGAACCTTGTGGCTTCTAGCCGAACGCTCTACCGACTGAGCTAACCCGGCCCCATGGAAGTGAATCCGACGGTATATAGTATATTAAGAAAGAATGAAAAAACACAGGTTTAAATGAGTCAAGTGGTGAGTTTATTGGCCGACGCTGCAGTGTTTCAATCTATTAATTAGATCATCTTCAGGGCATTTGTTGGTATATGTAAGGTAATAAGAAATTTTTATCACAAAATAACGAGAAAAGCGAGTGGTAGTCCTTGTTATTCAGTCTGTTTAAAATTTGAGGTTTGAAAAAAGGAGACGGTTTGAAATATGACGTCAAATATTCTCTTTTACGGTGTGAGTATGGGACTGTGTAAGTGTATGTATCGAAAAGATACCATATACCAACAAATGCCCTGAAGATGATCTAATTAATAGATCGAAACACTGCAGCGTCGGCTAATAAACTCACCACTTAACTCATTTAAACCTGTATTTTTTCATTCTTTCTTAATATATATATATATATATATATAAATATATATATGTATATATATATATATATATATATATATATATATATATATGTGTGTGTGTGTGTGTGTGTGTGTGTGTTTGTGTGTGTGTAAGATGAAACTGGAAGTGAATCCGACGGTATGTTGAAAAGGGAAATAAAGGAAAGAAAATATAGAATGGATAAAATAGGATATTTTAATCAATTTTACTTACACGTGTTTCGGTCAGGAGTTTATTCATGTGTACATTATTCAATCTATTATTATTTTTAAATAACCAATTTTATTTTATTTTATTTTTATTATTATTATTATTTCATTTCATTTGGTTATTTAAAAATAATAATGGATCTAATAATGTACACATGGATAAACTCCTGACCGAAACACGTGTAAGTAAAATTAATTAAAATATCCTATTTTATCCATTCTATACTTTCTTTCCTTTATTTCTCTTTTCAACATATATATATATATATATATATATATATATATATATATATATATATATATATATATATATATATATATATATATATGTGTGTGTGTGTGTGTGTGTGTGTGTTAAAACAGTTAAAATCCCCTTCCTATTCTGTAAGTGATGACAGCCTAATGGTTAAGGTGTCGGACAGACACCCAACCGATCGGATTTCAATTCCGGCTGTAGGTAGCTTACAAAATGTCTAGCCACACTAACGAGACTTGATAAGTCGTAACACATGTCTGTGGATGACCATTATATATATATATATTGGAATAAAAGGCCTTAAATACCATGGGTATCGTGGTTATGGACCATTTCCACTCGCGAGTATGCTCACGAGCTTCTTCAGACCACTGATATATTTTATATATATTATATAAAATATATCAGTGGTCTGAAGAAGCTCGTGGTTATGGACCATTTCCACTCGCGAGTATGCTCACGAGCTTCTTCAGACCACTGATATATTTTATATATATTATATAAAATATATCAGTGGTCTGAAGAAGCTCGTGAGCATACTCGCGAGTAGAAATGGTCCATAACCACGATACCCATGGTATTTAAGGCCTTTTATTCCCAAATAACTTTGCTCTGTTTACAATAATTAAACATTGAGCTCTCATACGGAACCTGAACTCAACAACAAACTACTGGTAGAGAATTAGGACCCACCTAGAATCACCTTGTACCAAGAAACTTGGTACCGCACCAAAGTATATATATATATATATATATATATAATATATATATATATATATATATATATATATAGAGAGAGAGAGAGAGAGAGAGAATAGTTGGATTCCCTACCCTTCCCATGAGTATTAACGCTACGTGAAATGCAAACAATATCCTTCAGGATTTTAACTCAGGTCGTCGTGTCTATTTCCTACGACAATAACCGTTACGCCACAGACACCACCTGTGTAGGTCATTTCGTAAGCTTCAGCTTAGTTAATGGTCGTTATTCAATACGATAGACGAAAGTCATTTCAGAAGCCTCGAAGACATAGAATCAATTTTGATATCTAAACTTTTTCTATTGATTCCAAACCACAAAGGATGAAAGTAACTCCGAGGAACATACTTACCAGAAAATGACTTATCATCTATCTATTAATAATGGAGATTCGCTTCCGGTTTTTGTCTGTAACAAATATTACGTCACTGCTTACGTTACATTACCCAAAATCGTCATAACATAGAATAAATACACTCAATATTTGAACATGCAACATTAGACAGTCCTCATTGTGTTTTAAAACAAGTTTTAATAAATACATGACTGGTATTATATATCTATATATAGTTTGTTTTATTTTAATACATATTCAAAGTTTATATTTCAAATTGTTTTATTTTTTTAATCCTTTAATGAATTTGATGATTTTACTTACTTAGGGTACAAATTCGCTGACATTGAATTTTTTACTCCCACCACTCAGGCAATATGTTTCAAAATCTATTTTTACATCGCCAGGAGGGTGTTTTTTATTTTGTACTAGTTTATATAATATTCTTTGATTTGATTTGATCCCCGACAAGTTCAAGATACCATAAACTGATTTGTTGATTTGAAACCTAAAATTGATAGATTCCTTCATACAAAATGGCAACAGCACTGGAATAACTGTATCCACAATAAACTCTTCCTAATCAAACCCACTTTGGGAGGCTGGAGACCAACTTTAAGGAAGTCTAGAAAGGAACAAGTCATTGTGTCCCGATTACGCATTGGTCATACAAGACTAACGCACTCCTATATACTCAAACAAGAACAACAACCACAGTGTGAAACATGTCAAACAACTTTGACAGTTAAACACTTATTCATGGAATGCAGGTTTTTTGCTCACATCAGAAACCGTTATTTTAAAGCAAACAATATGAAAGATCTGTTTGAAAATGTCAACATGGAGGATATTCTCTCTTTTTCGAGGGGAAATAAAATTATACCATAGAATATAGACATGAAACAAATCAATACCATACAACATAATTCCCAATAATGCAAACATTTTTATAACCAATTACTAAAAACATATAAATACACGATATGTATTACTTCCTAACCGTTAGGCATGACATAACTCCAGACGGGTTGATATACCGTTAAAATCAATAAATCAACAAACAATCAAATATAGATCAAGTCTTCATTAGTTTTGTACAAAAAGCAAGCTCTGGTGATGGTTACTGTGTATATAATTTTTAAATATCTTCCCAAATATAAATAAATTTTTGAGGGAAATAAAATTCTACCATAGAATATAGACATGAAACAAATCAATACCATACAACATAATCCCCAATGAAGCTAACACAATTACTAAAAAGTATAAATATAAATACACGA
>JALAJA010000077.1:35000-67500 GCA_023376005.1 Doryteuthis pealeii
TGGATTTTTGAAATTTGATTAAAAAAAAAAACCTCGAGCTTTTGGTCGAAATAAATTTATTACGGATGACGTTTGTTAAATTTTTTTTCTTTCTTTCAAAGTTATATATATATATATATAATATATATATATATATATATATATATATATATAATAATAATATATAAAGGTTTTACATATCTATTTATTAGGTGACAATGGAACAATCACAACCATATTGGTTCATGCGATGCAAATCATATATATATATATATATATATATAATATATATATATATTCCCCTGTAGTTAGGATCTTTTGCCATCATAATATATATATATATATATATAATATATACATATATATATATATATATATATATATATAATATAATATATATATATATATATATATATATATTCCCTGTAGTTAGGATCTTTGCAATCATATATATATATATATATATATATTATATTATATATATATAATTATATATATATATATATCATATATATATATATATACATACATATATATATATATTCCCTGTAGTTAGGATCTTTTGCAATCATATATATATATATATATATATATATATATATATATATATATATATATATATATATATAATATATATATATATATATATACATATATTATATATATAACATACATATATATATATATTCCCTGTAGTTAGGATCTTTTGCAATCATATATATATATATACATATATATAATAGGTATATATATATATATATATATATACATATATATATACATATATATATATATATATAATATACATATATATATACATATATATATATATATATATATATATATATACATATATATATATATATATATATATATATTCCCCTGTAGTTAGGATCTTTGCAATCATATATATATATATACACACACACACACAACACACACACACATATATTAATATTATATATATATATATATATATATATATATTCCCTGTAGTTAGGATATTTTCATGTGTGGTTTAACCAAGCTGATGCAGGTAGACCGTGATGCAGGTAGAGCTCAATGTGCCTAGTGCCAGTGAATGGAAGGACAGAGCAAAATATTCAATAAATGAAGGAACAAACTTTAAACTTGCTTCATTACAATAATTCATTTCAACCGTATTACTACGGCATCTTCAGGTAATTACAAGATTCAGTGATTATCTAAAGATGCCACAGTAATGCGGTTGAAATAAATATTGTAATCTAGCAAGTTTAAAGTTCTTTCCTTCATTTATTGTATATATATATATATATATATATGGAGAAAAGAGAGAGAGAGAGAGAGAGAGAGAGAGAGAGAGAGAGAGAGAGAGAGAGAGAGAGAGAGAGAGAGAGAGAGAGAGAACAGGAGAACAAAAAATTGCTGCATCATGTAGAGTAGATCCTAGATAACGTACACCAAGCACAAGGCTCATGAAAGTAGTCCATATTGACCCCTGGGGAATAAAGCATAGGGGTCCACATAGGGAAGTTGAAGTTAATAGTTTACATTTAAAAAATCCTTTTTATCAGAACAAAAATTTCTGGATTATGTACACCAGTTACCAGATATCTTACTCCAAGCTCAATGCTCATGAGAGTAGTCCATATTGCCCCCTGGGGGATAAAGCATAGAGGTCCACAGTAGAGGGGGTTGGTTTACTAGTTTGCATTTATAAATCCCTTTTTATTAGAACAAAAAATGCTGGATCATGTACACCAATTACCAGATATCTTACACCAAGCACAAGGCTCAAGAAAGTAGTCCATATTGCCCCCAGGAGGTGAATAAAGCATAGAGGTCCACATTGGGAGGTTGCTCAGTCGGTAGAGTGTTCGGCTGGGAACCTCGAGGTTCCTGGTTCAATTCCGGCCTTCGCCAACTCAACGTATGAGTAGCACATGGATATTGGCGGTAAAGTGAGGAGCTAATGGTAGGAGTGACGCCTCAGACGCCCAAACAATCTCCTTGGCCTAGCGCTAGTGAAAATGGGATAGACTCCCTCGCTGTCTGGCTGATACCGACTTTAGGCCAAGCCGACGACTTTACTTTACTTATATCAAAAATTGCTAGTATTTCACTGGATGTTTGAGATGAGGCTTGATGATTAGTATTATCTGTGTTATTCGGACAATTGTCCTCATCTTTATTGTTATCAGTACTACGTTCCGGCCGATGTGCCCGCCGGCCTTCTTCGGGTATTTCTTGTCTAACTCGGAACTAATAATTAACACAGAGATCGTCTAAGAGGCCAACCTCTTATGGATTTTGAAAATTGATTTAAAAAAAAAAAAACCTCTTATTGAGCTTATTGTCGAAATAAATTTATTACGATATGACGGTTTGTTAGATTTTTCTTTTTTTGAAAAGTTAATATATATATATTATATCTATATAAATATATATATATATATATTGCCCCTGTGTTAGGATATTTTCATGTTGGTTTAGACCAAGCTGATTGCATGGTAAACGATAGGTTAGAGACTCAATATGTTCATACCAGCCAAGTGGAATTGAAGGACAGCAGGCAAAATTCAATTAAATGAAGAACAAACTTTAAAACTTGCTTCATTACAATAATCAATTTCAAACCGTCATTACTTCACTGGCATCTTCATGGTCAATTACAAGATTCAGTGATTATCTAAAAGGACTGCCACAGTAATGCGTTGAAATCAAATTATTCGTAATCTAGCAAGTTAAATCTTTCCTTCAATTTAGATAATATATATATAATATATATATACTGAGATATGATGAATAATAGGAGAAAGAGAGAGAGAGAGATGAGAAGAGAGAGAGAGAGAAGCAGAGAGAGACAAGAACAGGAGAACAAAAATTGCCTGCATCATTGTCAGATAGCATCCTTAGATAAACGTACCCACAGCACAAGGTCTCATGAAAGTAGTCCCATCATTGCCCCCTGGAGAATAAAGCATAGGGGTCCACATAGGGAAGTTGAAGTTAATAGTATTACATTTAAAAATCTTTTTATCAGAACAAAAATTGCTGGATTAGTTACGACCGAGTTACCAGATATCGATTTATTACCAAGTTCATGCTCATGAGAGTAGTCCATATTTGCCCCTGGGGGAGATAAAGCATAGAGGTCACAGTAGGAGGGGGTTGGTTTTACTCAGTTTGCATGTTATAAATCCCTTTTTTATTAGAACAAAAAATGCTGACCTCTGTACACCGAATTACCAGATATCTTACACCAAGCACAAGCGCTCAAGAAATGTATCCATTATGCCCCCGAGGTGAATTAAAAAGCATATGGGGTCCACCATTGGAGAGTGCTTCTGTCAGGGTAGAGTGTTTTCGGCTGGGTAACCTCGAGGTTCCGGTTCAATTCGGCCTTCGCCAGCTCAACGTATGAGTTGCACATGGACTATTGGCCGGTAAAGTGACGGAGCTGAATGGTAGGAGTGACGCCTCAGACGCCCAAACAACTCTCCTTGGCCTCCTAGCGCTATGGAAAAGGGGATTAGACTCCCTCGTGATGGCTGATACCGACTTTAGGGCCATACCGACGACTTTTTTAAAACTTTAAACCTCATATATAACCAAAAGGATTGCTAGTATTTCACTGTTATGTTTGAGTGAGTCTGTTATGGATTAGTATTATCTGCGTTATTCGGACACATTGTCCTCAATCTTTATTGTTATCAGTTACTACGTTCCGGCCGATGTGCCCGCCGGCCTTCTTCGGGTATTTCTTGTCTAACTCGGAATAATAATTAACACAGCTTAACTCCTGTACCCCAGCTATGGTTAGCGGAATGGGGAACAGGATACCCCCGTGGATTTGAATAAAGGGTTAGAGTCCAAAGTTCCGTTATGGCTCCCGATTACAAAAAGAAGAAAATTAACACAGATATTGTTCACCAGCAAAATGCCTGATTGGCTGCGACGGCCACTCGTAATTCAAAACGTACGGAATATCTAATATTAATATTCGTGTTCCTTAAAAGTACGACTGTTAAACCATCTGCAACAACACACGGCTTGTTAAAACACGAGACCGTCCCAAATCGTCCAAGATTAAACAAAAATGTTAAATCCTGATTAATCTGGTGTTGCTTAATCCGCCGAATTCTTAATTCCTAAATTAAGAGTGGTCGTCACCTCAGCTAAAATAATGGACCATTTCCGTTTTATTATAAAGAAAGAAAGAAGAAAGATAAAGGGGAAAAAAAATGGGAACATGCTAAAAATAAAAATATAATATACAGAAAAGAAAGAAAGAGGCAGGGGAGATAGAGAAAGGTAGACAGGGGAGATGCACGAGAAGCGAAAAAAGCCTAATGCTAATCAATTTGAGAACTTAAAGGAAAAGATGAAAGAAACAAAAGAGTGAAAGAAGGGTAAATCACAAATTATTTAAACTTTTTATAATATTAGAAAGCTATAATGCAATAGCTCTTAAGTAAACATAAATCAATCGTCTGTAATAATTGAATTAATCATGACGTGTATTTCCCACAGGTCCTGCTCGAATAAAGCAATTATTATTTTTTAATCCATTAATTTCCTGTTTTTCTATTACTAATCTATTTTAAATGTATATTTCAATCCTTTCAATGATTGTGAAATTTAGTGATATTAGTATATATATAATATAATTTATATAATATAATATAATATAATAAAGTAATATAACTATACCGGTGGTATAAAGAACGTATCGTGGAAGCGCCACAATATCCCATTCAACGGGCATGTTTATAACACCTAAGATTAATCGAAAACTCGATTAATTTAAAGTGAGGACCTGAAGACAACGATGAAACTCGAGTAGGTTACCTTGTCCATTCTTTAATATATTAGTATATATATATATATATATATATAATATAGATAAAAAAATAATAACATTTTTTTTTCTAAATTCATAATCCATTTTGTGGACCTACTGTTTTAAATTTATCATAAAATATTTGACTTTTCTCNATATTTTCTCCGTTGGAACCAGACCAAAACCTTTATATATTATTAATATATATATATTATATATATATATATATATATGTTGAACAGCAGCAACATTCATTTTGAAAAAAGGGTATCTAACGAACCCGAAAATTTATGATGACAAATAATAAAAAAAAAAATAAGTGAATCCAATACTCCATAACATCGAGTTCATTCATTTATTTTTAGATGCATCGTAATAACGCCCAACTTAAAACACACACACACACACATACACACCACACACACACACACACACACACACATATTATATATATATATATATAATATATATATTTGAATTTGAAATATGTCTTTTTCCTTCAAAAACTGTTACACTGAAGAAATACAATGTAGCGACATGTTCATGGCGTTAGCGGAAAAACACGCAGCGGATGTACAAATGATGAAGCGATCGCATGGCTTACACGCTTTTTGGAACAACAATGCTTCCGGTTTGAATTTAAATTATTTTCCGCTTCTCTCTCGATGAGTCCAAATTATTTACAAGCTCTGATTTTTATAAATCGAAATGTTATTCAATAATAGCTATGAAAAGGATATAAAATATTTTCATTCTAACAGTAATGTGTGTTTTCATACCCTTTTATCTATCTATCTATCTATCTATATCTATATCTATATCTATATCTATATATATATATATATATATATATATATATATATATATATATATATATATTATATATCAAACGTTGTAATAATTAAATTATCTATTTCTCTGAATGTTTGAGATGAGGCTTGAAGATTAGTATTATCAGCGTTATTCGGACTATTGTGCCCCTCTTCATTGTTATTTGTACAACGTTTCGGCCGATATACCCTCCGGCCTTCTTCAGGTATTTCTTGTCGGACTCGGGAATCTTCTCGGACTCGGGCTGACCATATATGGAATGAAAAGGGAAACCATCTGCCCTTATGGGATGAAGTTAGAATAATAGATTGAGAAAAACATTGGAAGAGATGACGCCTCAAGGAATCAGCACATATGATAGGCTGTACTGGGCTGTTAAGTAGACCTAGCATAGAAATGAATACAATATGTGAACCCATAATTAAGAAGGCCAGATCAGATTGAGAAAAAAAAATGAGTCTAGGTAAAAAATCATACATAAGTAAAATAGGTTGATATTCTAGCCAAATCAAGACATTAGGTTTATAAGTTCCCAAAATTCACACTCAATTGTCCAATTGGACACATGGCCGAGTTGATAAGGCAGTTAGGTTAAGACAGTTCTAATTAACAGTTATCTCTGGTACCCGAGTTCAATCCTGAGTGAAGGCAGTTAGAAAAATAATTAATTAACACAACTCCTACCCCAGCTATGGTTAGCGGAATGAGAACAGGATACCCCCGTGGATTAAATAAAGGGTTAGGTTCAAAGTTCCGTGATGGCTCCCGATTACGACAAGAAAGTTCCCCAGTTCGAAAAGAAGGTTCCCGAGTCCGAGAAGGTTCCCGAGTCCGACAAGAAATACCTGAAGAAGGCCGGAGGGCATATCGGCCGAAATGTTGTACAGATAACAATGAAGATGGGGACAATAGTCCGAATAACGCAGATAATACTAATTAAATTATCATACTGTCCTGTTAGTTTAAATGAACGAACGATGTGCAAATTTAATTTAACATCCAATTTAACTAATTTAATCTTAAGGCATATTTTATGAAATTAGAATGTTCAGCAACTAGACAATACTATTTTGCGTCTTATCTGTTATTAGGTTATTTACTTCTAAATACGATATAATCTTACTGAGGTTACTACCTTACAGAGGTTACTAAATGAGAAATAACATGAAGCGGAATTTTTATAACATTAACAAAATACAATACTTGCCAGCGGCATGAATAAAGGTAAATCTGGTATAAGACTATTCAGTCAGCATAATATTCCCGTATTCAAGAGTATTGGGGCATACTCATTAATGTTTGTAGGTAGGGTATATAACACTATCCATCTATCTCAACCTGTTCATATCTATCTATCTATCTATCTGTTGTAACCTAACAAATGTTACTAAATAAGAAATAACCAAACGGAGGTTGGAAATGAAATGGAATCTTTATAACATTAATAAAATACAATACTTGCCAGAGGCATCAAGAAAGATAAACACTGCTAGTGGTATAAGACTACTTAGTCAGCATAATACTTCCATATCTATGAGGACTGGGACAGACCCATTAATGTTCATAGGTAGGTTTGGTTTGTTTTGTTTTACGGCATATCAACCTCAGTGGGTCATTTAATACCGACAATGTTGTGAAATAAAGTAATTCTTAATGGATACACAATTTTTTTTAATAAATACATGTTTCTATTTAACCTATAGATGGGATCCTAACAGGTACTACCACTCCTGGTCAGAGTGGACCAGGGAGCAATGGTGATGAAGTGGTGCTCCACATTCCCCAAATTTCCAAAACTAGAACCTCACCATCAGATAGTTTAACGTCATTCGCAGTACAAATATACCCTCAGCCACCGCCTTCTAGCACTTATATTATAAAAAGGGTTGTGGCTTGTCATGAAGGCATTATTTTTGCTCAGAATCCAAGCCCTGGTGATATTTAATGTGTATTTAATGTATATTTACTTTGTAGTTAATTCATTTATTTTCTAAGTTTCCTCCGGACATACATATACACACAACTGCCCGTTATATATGTATAGAAAACCAAGCCCTGGTGATATTTAATGTGTGTATGTATTTGCTTTGTCGTTAATTGTTATATTTTCGAAGTTTCTTCTGGACATAGATACACACAAGTGCCCTTTATATATGTATAGATTACATTTGGACATACATACACACAAGTGCCCTTTATATATGTATAGATTACATTTGGACATACATACATACAACTGTCCTTTATATATGTATAGATTACATTCGGACATACATACCCACAGATGCATTTTATATATGTATAGATTACATTCGGACATACATACACACACACAACTTCCCTTTATATATGTATAGATTACATTCAGACATACATACACACAACTGCCCTTTATATATGTATAGATTACATTCGGACATACATACCCACAGATGCTTTTATATATGTATAGATTACATCATACATACACACAACTGTCCTTTATATATCTATAGATTACATTCGGATATACATATACACAACTACCCTTTATATGTATAGATTACATTTGGACATACATACACACAACTGCCTTTATATATCTATAGATTACATTCGGGCATACATACACACAACTGCCCTTTATATATGTATATATTACATTCGGACATACATACACACAACTGCCCTTTATATATGTATAGATTACATTTGGACATACATACACACAACTTCCCTTTATATATGTATACATTGAAAAAACGAAGGAAACATTTTTTCCAGTGTAAAATGCGAGTTGTTATATTTCAAAATCCATCTTGTTTATTATATACATTCAACTACAGTTTGCGGTCTAGCTCAGTCAGTAGAGCGATCGGCTATGTAAACCAAAAGGTACCTAGTTCGATACCGGCCCGCACCAACTCAGTGTTATTTTTCTGGTTTAGGACTAAACACATACACATATGCAAATACAATTATATATATATATATATATATATATATATATATATATATATATATATATATTATATACTAGCAAAAGTATGACCGGATTATATACAAAGATTGGACCATAAATAGGCGAGAGATTCCAAGCTGAACGGCTTAGACTGTGATTTTGTTCACTAAAATTAAACTAAACCACTGGTAGCTTATAATAGAAAGCAGGCAGTGAACAATATTTTATTATCAGCAGAAGCTGATAAACAGACAGTTCCATAAATCGGTTGATTTTGGTTTAATTAATTACTTATGTCCGGTAATCAGTAAAAATCAATTACCAAATTTGGTGCGTTTCTTAGTTAGAAGGATATTAAGGTGTATGCAAGAATTTCGAATCTGAGTGACCTCCAGCTTTGGAGTTATACGTCGACACGTACATACCAAACTTCCATTTATATATATATATATATATATATATATATATATATATATATATATATATAAAGTAAGTCGTCGGGGTGGCCTAAAGTCGGTATCAGCCATACAGCGAGGGAGTCTATCCCCTTTTCACTAGCGCTAGACCAAGGAGATTGTTTTTGGCATCTGAGGTGGAGCGCCACACCTACTATCAGCTGCTTACTTTACCGCACAGATCCCTGTGCTACTCATATGCTGAGTTGGTGAGGACCGGAATCGAACTAGGAACCATGTGGTTTCTAGCCGAACGCTCTACCGACTGAGCTACGACTTTAATTACTTACAGTTTGCGCCAGACATGTAGTGACTCGCTACAGAGGGCTAAAACATCGAGGTAGAGGGTTCGCGTAATGGTTCCGTAATCTTTGCAGTCTCAGGGTATTTGAGACATTTTCCTCTCATCCCACTTATAAGGGCGTGACACAAGGACATTTTTATGTGGGCCACCCACAAGCCGAAGCTCATGGATGGTAGGCACAAAAATGTGTTGATCCCGTCGGAATTTCCCCTCAAGGGGGGGGGGTGCTCCAGGCACTGGGCAATAAACCCAGCCCTACCCCTTTAAATCAAGGGGGCAGGTGTTGCCTTGGGAGGGATAGCCCCTGGGAAGCACTCTGAAGCAGGCTACGCAATCACTCTAACATCCAATACAACATCCCGTGTTTGTCTACTTTTCTCCCCACATATAACAGGGTTTCATACAAATTCCTGATATAACAAATTTGGTTTTGTTTTACGGCATATCAACCTCAGTGGGTCATTTAATGCCGATAAAGTTTTGAAATAAATCAATTCTTAATGGATAATAAATTTTTTTTATAAATACATTTTTTCGATTCACCCCATAGATGGGAGCCTAACAGGTACTACCACTCCGGGTCAGAGTGGATCAGGGAGCAATGGTGATGAAGCGGTGCTCCACATTCCCCAAACCTCCAGAACTGGAACCTCACCATCAGATAGAGTTTAACGTCATTCCCAGGACATGAAGGCCCTCAGCCACCGCCTTCTAGCACCCATATGATAAGAAGGGGTTGGGGCGATATAACAGAGTTGATAATGAAATGCTTTCACAACGGGAACGACTCGACAGCTTCACGTGAGAGGCTAGAAAATTATCTAAATAGAGCTATAAAAAAACACTAACATTTTTTTATAAGCCCCCCCCCCTACGCGCACGCACACACACACACACACACACACACACACACACACACACAAATACATACACACACACTGTTCCCATTTTCCTATTCGCAATTTCCTTTCTAGGTTTTGTTATTTAGCTGTCTCGGTTTAGATTCCATTTAGGAACATCAATTAAAAGAAGAATTTAAAAAAATAAAAAATCGAAAATCGTAAAGGAAAAATGAAAAAACAAAACGTAAAACTAAAAAACTAAAAACGAAAAACGAAAAAAGAAAATCCAGTAATTGATAATTAAAATTTTATTGTATCAAATCATATTTTTTTTTCTTTATTCGCAGAACAATAATTTTATCGCATAAACGAGAAGAGCCACTTATTCAGTCAGTGAATCCATTCTTATCGTCTGCTATCAATTTTGTTCAACATGCAACTGCACTTTCTATCCTCCATCAACTGGAGAGCGTAGATTTCTACCATTTTATTTTCATTTCGTTTTATTTCTTTTTGATTAAAAGTGAATGAATTAAAAATGAATACATTTCTATTCAGTAGTAAAGGATCAGCAATGCGATACTAGCTTTGTCAACCATTTTACCACGCTATTGTGGATTGCAGTGCTAGATAAAGGGTTAAGGACATCACTTAAAAATGATTTATAATTGAAATCTTAAAGAGGTTATTCTTCTGTCTTCAATGAACATTACAAATGGTCAAATATAATGAGCTAGGAAGAAAAATATACATTATTTATTGTCATTCTTGATTTACTGACTTTTTGAAAATGAATCTTGATTTTTTTTTAAATGAATGTATAAATTTTCTTTCCTTGTTGTATCTTTCTCACCTTCATCCCAAAATCAATATGCATATGTATCCATTATTTAAGATGTCCAAACCAATTTCAGTACAATTTTGATACATTATTCAAATACTATAAACAGTTTACTTTTCTGCATTATTTGGATTTTTCAGACTATTGTCCTCAATCTTTATTGTTACATGCACAACATTTCGGCCAATGTGCCCTCTTGGTCTTCTTCAGGTGTTTTTGTTGAACTCTGGAACCTTCAAGAGCCTTCATGGAACTCCGAACCCGATTATGACATGGAGATTCCTGAGTTTTGACAAGAAACACCTGAGGAAGGCCGGAGGGCATATCAACCAAAATGTTATGTATATATTAATAAAGATGAGGACAATAGTCCAAAAAATCCAAATAATACAAATTATCATGCCTCATCTAAAAAATTCAGAAAAACAGTTTACTTTTTTTTGTATTATTAAAACAACTGAAAATAAGATGAAAGAAATACTAGTCAAAAATTAATAATACTTTTTTCTTGTTTAAAAATAAACCAAATCTTACTAAAATTCTTTAGAAAAAATTTGAGCTACATAAATACATATTTTGAAATCATTTCAGCTATAGAATCACAAACATTCATTTGTATATAACAACAGATACTATTAGTATCAATGTCACTAAATGTGCAGTGTTTTCAACTTTCATATAACTATGATTATCTTAATATTCATTTAATAAATTATTTTTGTGGAAATATAACCCATTACTAGACAAAACATATATCATGACTTTAAAAAAAACTTTCATAGTTCAAGTATTCTTATTGTATAAATTTGATAAAAGTATAATAAAATCTCTGTTGACTGACCGTTGGTTCTGCTTCATGAACTGTATCTTGTAAATAAAGCTCCAATAAAGTGTTGTACAACAAACTTGGTGAATTAGGCTGAACCTACAATATAAACAAACTAGGATTAACAAATGATAATCAAGATTTTAATTCAAACAACACAATAAGATAGCAAAAAAATATAAGTATAAATAAATTAAAACTTTTCCCATAAAACAAAATGACGGCAAGATATAAATATTTGTTCATGAATAATAATAAAATAAATGTCTATATAACCTTTTTTTCCTTCTATATATAAAAAGTATCAAGACTTTTTGGGGTCATTATTTGGATGTTGTTAAATGGTAGCAACATTTTTTTAATAGAGTTGATGAAATTACTAAGTTTTGGGAAATTTTTTAGAAAATAACAATTTTTCAACAGTTAACATATTTCAAAGAATCTATGAGGGTCATTCACTAAAGAGGATTTTTTTTTAAAAAGCAAATAATTTTTTTTTTCTATAAATGTAAACTCTGCATTGTTTGAAATTGGTTTATATCAAAAATCATTCTAATCTCACAAAAACATTTGTTTTGTGAGTATTCAAAATAGCAGCAAATCAAAGTGCTCCAAGCTTGACTAGAGGTCTGTCGTTAAATTTTTGGTGGCCAAGAATTGCAAACTATGTGAAATTTACAGAATAATGTGTGATGTGTACAGAGAAGAATGTTTTAATGAAAAAAAAATGTTTACTAATGGACTAAACATGGATTTGCCACTACAACAAGTGTCAAAAAGACAGTCCAAGAAGTGGAAACACACTGAAAATCGGTAAAAAAAAAGTTCCTGGCACAGTGTTCAGCAAAAAAAGTTCTGGATATGAAAAGACCCATCACTATTGATTTCCTTGAAAAAGGTGCAACTGTAAACAGTACTTCCTATTGCCAACTCCTTAGGCAAAATTCACCTAATTTATTGAATGACCCTTGAGTATATATAGATATATATGTCTGTTAGGGTAGCAAAGGCATGAAGTCAACAACGCTTGGTAACTGACAGTTTCTCACCTATGCGATTTTCAAACCATCTAATTACAACATTTTTTGAAATATTTTTCATCATTATTTTGTTTATCAGTGTTAGCCTTTCTGCAATTTTGAAAACAAAAAATTAACATCATCAAAAAAACTGTTTAAAGCCAAGTAATGTGATCTCCCCACAGATCATATTCAAAATGACACAGAAATCCTTCTCTATCTTATATAATATTGACAATCATGCACAGTTAACATTTCCATAAGGGTTTCCATAACACGATAATATGTAAATATTAACCTTGTTTTGATAATGTTATTTATAGGTTGGATTTAGTTTTGAAAGAAACTTATATCAATCTGACTTCATTTAACATTTTTATCAATAATAGATTTAAAAAAAAATTAAAATTTTTAGAGACAAATCATAAAACAATAAGCACCATGTTGAAATGTACTGAAGTCTATAATTTGTCATTATCTATTATTAAACTAAAGCTGAGCAAATCAACTTTTATCCCCTAAAGGCTTTTTTACTGTTTAGTATAATTACATGTAAGTTATACTAAATTATTCTTTACTTTTATGATTGACTTATGTTTGGAAAAATTCCATTTTAATTGGTTCTAATTAGTTGTAATTTGCAATTAAGTCAAAAACTGACCAATCTCTGTCTTAACATTCTACCTATCACTCTTTTCCTCTCTATGTCTCTCTTGATTACACCCTTTTATCTATATATAAAGGAAAGATGCTGTATGTATGTCTGTCTGTCTATTGTATAATGACTGAGTGCACATCCTTTTATAAAGGAAAATTGATGGTGACCAGCAAAGAGCAAAGTTCAATAAAATCCACAGCCTATTTTTGTCTGAGAAAGGGTTAAAAAAACTTTTTACCCCTCATTTTCTATAAGAAAAAGCTCAATAAAAATATGATAGGGGTATAAATCAATGATATATTAAAAAATCATTAAAAATTAAAACAAATTAATTAATGATAAAACATAATAAAAAGCAAATAAAAGAAAAAATACAAACAAGAATAATAGTAAAAATGAACAACTTAAAATTAAGAATATATATAGAATAAAAAATAAAACAAATATATAGAAAAAAATTTTTTTTATTAATTTATATATAAATATAGATAAGATATTTATTGTTAACATTTTAAATCTTGTGCAATGCCAAATAGCTCTTGCTAGTGAAATTATGAAATAGAATTATTAGTTTTACCTACCTTAATCATATGTTCTAAGAATTCAGTCAATCGGGCAGAACTGCTTACAAAAATATGAATAAATTCTTCTGCATAAGCTTTCTGAATTTTAGGGTTTCCACCTGTAACACACAAGGCATTTTTTACAGTACAAGCAGGATATTTGTACAACAACAACAATAATACTAATACATTTTCTCAATGATCCAGTATTTGATTTCTGTTATACATCAATATAAAACAGCAGCACAAATCTTAACATAAACATTTTCTTTTCTTGAAAGCATGTTTCTTATATTAAAGCTATTTTCTTATAATCTAATCATTTATATACTTTACAAGTTTTCACAAACTGTTACATAATGAATGGGCACAGCCTATCATTTTTAGACAGTAGTGTACAGTAATTTGAAATAATAGTAAAACAGTGGAAAATTACACTGTAAGGCAAATAGTTTGAGTAATAGGTCTTGAACTTTGGTTCATCTGGGAGGGCTTCTCATTGGCCTAGAGAGTCACATGACTAGGCAACGCTGGAAAAATAGAGTTAGTTTTTAGTTGAGTTGAGACTAAGTGGCATGAATGCAGAGGATGTGGTTTCCATTTCTTCTTCAACCATGCGTGTGTGGGTTGGCAATGTATCCAGTGAAAAGGTATTCGGGGGGGGGGGGATAAAGTTTTATACACACAGATAATGTCTCTGTGTGGTTTCCTGATTAAAGAACACACGAGAGACACCCCCAGCTGAAGAGACAAAACCTGACCCAATACGATGAAGAACAGAGAGCCCAATATGAATTAAGATATTAATTACACAACAAAACTACCCGCAGCATTGTCAAAAATGAAAAAATAACTTATATTCAAGGAAATCTATACTTACTAAGTATACTTAAAGTAAAGCATTTACCTATGCAAAAATAGGCTGAAACTAATACTCTAATGGACATTATATTTATAGGGAAAGTTACCAACTTGGAAGACTGGATATAAATTGCTCAAATCACAATCTGACTATATGTATAAAGGACAAAACCTGAAGTTATTTGTTAGCTGAGAACAACAGAGGAAGTGCTGAAAAACATCTATGTTGTATGAAAGTTGAGACATGATCAATCTTGGTGGGGGTCACTTTAGTGTGGGGGTATGATATTGAAAAGACCCGAAAACCCCCAATGAATTAAAGAACATCACTGATGATGCATCCAATTGCATCTTAAAGATGTATTTTGTAAAACCAAAACAAAATTAGTCCAATAATCCCTCCCCCCTCCAAAATTTAAAAAGAATAGAGGATATAAGATAGTGTTATGCCTTGAAAATCACCATTCAAAATCATAGCTTTTTACCAGGACACAAACACCATACACTTTTGTAAGTGAAAAATAAGCAAGCTTAGTTGAATATGAAGAAAAATATTTGAGTTTACTATTATGGATGATGGGGATTTAAGACTATAAGTCATTCATAGAGACATGTTTCTATAACCTTTTATATTTCGTTAGTAGTGTTTAGCTTAGTCGGTAGAACACCCACCTAGGAATCACAAGGTTCCGGGTTCAATACCGGTCCATGCCAGCTTGATGCATGAGTAGCACAGATTAGGTAATCTGATCTGTGCAGTAAAGTGAGAAACTGATGGTAGGTGTGGGATTCCACCTCAGAAAAAAAAAACAATCTCCCTGAAGTGAAAAGGGGATAGACTCCCTCACTGTTTGGCTGATACCGACAATAGGATACTCCGCCAAGTTTACTTCCTTAGTAGTGTTTAATGTTTTACTAATTGCTAAATTGCTATCCACAATAAAAACAGAATATAAATGAATGATATTAGAATGTACAAAATTGCATCCTTAAATATAAATTTACCAACCCCTTCGCATGAGCAGGATGTGACACAAGGTCAATTTCTTAAGCGGAGTTTAACAGGTTTGAATTCTGAGTGTTCCTTCTCCTAGACTGGTTATCTAGCCATGGTTAAAGACCCCTGTCTGTCCTATTATTTACCCATAGCTAGAGGGAGAGTAGTTGGATGCATACCTTTCCCAAGGGTATTAACGATATGGGAAATGCAAACAGCTCTGTCCAGGAATTGAACTCGGGTCGACCAGTCCATTTTCTATGATTCTAACCATTACACCACATGCCTCCATAAATAAATAAATGCATTCTTAAATAGATATTTTTTTAAATTATCAAATAACTCCATCTTGAGCATAACAAGTGAGATCTAAATATACATTTTCAGAATAAAAGAAAACCTCTACATTTGTTACATATTAATTGGATCCCTATTACTTTTTAAGGTAGTATAGAAATCCTTTATGGCGATCAGTACAGCTGATGGCCTGAGAGTGAGTGACAATGCTTAACCTCACTCTCACCTTGCGTTCTGGGATGATCGTGAGAATCGGAAGTGATAGAAAGCCCCTTCTGGTTTAAGGAGTAAGCAACTCAGTAAGTCAGTTGCAGTTAGTCAGTTGCAGAGTTAGAAGCTAGCAAGATGTGAGCTGACTGCGCAGTTGTCTGGCCTGGGGATCCGGAATAAAATAACATCAAAGGTAAATCGAAGTCTTGTTGTTATTACTAAAAGCTAACAATGACACAAGGCTTCTGATAAGAAATGATCCCCAGCAGAACCAGACACGGGACCCAGAAAAGAAAGACCAGACGAGACCATTAGAAGATAGAAGATAGAAGTACCAAGCCGGCCAGAAGAGAAGTACGTAACACATTAAAAAAAGAGAAAAGCTGAAAATGAAGGGAATTTTTTGCAATATTTTATAACAAATTAGATAAACTGTTGTCAAGTAATATTTTGAACACACAGAGGATCAATTATGATTGGTTGGTTGTATTATGGCATATCAACCCTTTTTTGGGCCATTGATAATGCTAAATCAAGTCCTTTTGACATCAGGTGGCTTACAGTACCTGCTATTGCTTTATTGGTCACCCATCTAAGCATTGAACAGGCTCATTGATGCTTAACTTTGGTGATCTAGTGGCAACTGGTGCTTTGATCTATTATAAGTAGTTGTCTTTGACAGAATATACTGATATGGAAGATAATGATTCAAGAATGTAATATTAATAAAAAATGTCTATTTCTTGGATTGAATTGTGCCACAGTCTAAAAAGAAAGGTTTAAAATAAAATACAAAATAAATCAATCATGAGGGGGGAAAAAAAAGAAAAGGATTTGAAGAAGAAAAAAAAAATCCATTCCTTTTTTCATATCAATAGAAGAAAAAGAAATATTTTCAAACATTTTTTCCAAACATGCAGTATCCAAATAAGTCATAACAAAAGACAATGGAACAAGAGGGGAAAAAAAAAAAAAAATGGCTTTCACAAGGCAATAAATAATTTTTTTTTTATTCAAAAAGTCTCATAAAATAGTTTCAATTCAGACAAATTTCAGCCGTTTTCATGCTAACATTCTCAATTTGGTGGGTTTTTTCTTAATTAGGTTTTAAGATATCTTAAATTGCTATTTTAATTTATTATCACATCAATCGCTGAACACCTTAGAATTTAATATCTCTCTTTGACACAATTATGTATAGATACTCCATCTAAAAAACATCATGCCACATCCCCTTTGGGCAAGTAACCGCATTTGTGTCATATAGCGTGTTGTGCTGAGCGAGGCGCTCAGAGTAGAGGGCCTTGTTCCAAACTTTGGCCAGGGGATCAGGTGAAGCTAGGATACTGGAGTACAGAGTTGAAGCATAGATTTCCAGGTCACAGGAGTGCAGAAGAACTGAAACACGAATATGGAAAGGTCAAAGGTGAAAATAGAATTGACATGTTGTCCAAATATGATTGGATTTGAGAAGTACTAAAAATACGGGAAAAATCTCAGTTGACATCATATTTCAAGTCAAAAAGACATACTCTGTTTCCGGTGGCTGTCCCAAACAAAAAGAAAAAGAAAAAATTATTTTAAAAAAAAAAAACGTTGAGTTTTCTTCATTAATTGATGAGTATGTGACACTTGGTGGTTGTTGGCATTATGTTTCATCTTATCCAATATTTTCTTTAGCTTTTCAATCAAGTTTACTAATTTTATTAATAAACGTCTTTTTTTTTTTATACATAAATACCCTGGCCAGTTCTATTATTGAAGAGTAAAAGTTTTTACCTGACTAAATACAATACATTTTAAATACCCTGGCCAAAGACTGAATTGATGTAAAGTTCTATTATTGAAGAGTAAAAGTTTTTACCTGACTAAATACAATACATTTTAAATACCCTGGCCAAAGACTGAATTGATGTAAAGTTCTATTATTGAAGAGTAAAAGTTTTTACCTGACTAAATACAATACATTTTAAATACCCTGGCCAAAGACTGAATTGATGTAAAGTTCTATTATTGAAGAGTAAAAGTTTTTACCTGACTAAAATACAATACATTTTAAATACCCTGGCCAAAGACTGAATGATGTAAAGTTCTATTATTGAAGAGTAAAAGTTTTTATCTGACTAAATACAATACATTTTAAATACCCTGGCCAAAGACTGAATTGTGTAAAGTTCTATTATTGAAGAGTAAAAGTTTTTACCTGACTAAATACAATACATTTTAAATACTCTGGCCAAAGACTGAATTGATGTAAAGTTCTATTATTGAAGAGTAAAAGTTTTTACCTGACTAAATACAATACATTTTAAATACCCTGGCCAAAGACTGAATTGATGTAAAGTTCTATTATTGAAGAGTAAAAGTTTTTACCTGACTATAAACAATACATTTCATCCTATCGTTTTTAAAAGATGATTTATTTGTATAAATTTAATATTTTCTACAATGCACTTCATAGATTACCTTTATCTCATTTAAACAAAGACATAAATTACATCAACAATTGAAATTGTATCAGTTCTTTAAAAATAACTAGGGTGAGGCAAAATTTTTGCAATATTTTGGTATGTGCTAGTTTGCAGTGCATAGATCACATGACCAAAGCAGTTCAGGCCGTGGAGGGTACCTGCTGTTGTTGATAGTATTGTGGTAGTTGGTGTGCTGACATGTTGTGCATTGCTTCATTGTGTGTGTGATTCGAAAGTCTCAATATAAATATGCAACATAGTCTAATTCGGGAAATTATGTTTTATGAGTTTGAATTGGGTCATAATGGCGTGGAAGCAACCAAAAACATTAATTGTGTGAAAGGTGAAGGTACAGTAACCAGATGGTTCAAGAAATTTTACTCAGGTTGCAAGAACCTTGACAAATCAGGCAAGGTCAGACAGGCCTAAAACTGTGGATCCCAAGACCATGTTTCAAGCTATAGAGGAAATTCAACAATTAGCATTTAGAGTATCAGTTGAGCTTGGCATCTTACAGTAAAATGGTGGTTCATTACTTTCACCCCCCCCCCCAGGAAGAGCATCCAAATTGGTCTTCATGTTACCAAAACATTGCAAAACTTTTGACTCACCCTAGTAGTTGAAAAATACATAGAATTTCTTAAATATACTTTAATTAACCATTTTAAAATCAAAATTACATTACGTTAAAAAAGAAGTGGATAAAAATAATTCTATGTTGAAAATATATTCCATCTATAACTTTTTATATGAGAAAAGGAACTTAACTGTAAAGCTGTTCATAAAATCAGTAAATTTATTCAAGTAAAAACAAGTAGAAAAGAAAATTCTGTCTTTAACAAATTGGGTGCTGTGAATAGATTCAGCTAAATAAATCATATCTTAAAAACCATACATTTCAGATAAATCAATAATTTACTTTTATTATTATATCAATTGGCCTTATTGATAAGAAATGTTTGCTTGTTCTTGACCAGTGATTCAGAAAAGATAAAATGTTTATTTTTACTTGATTGCCAAAAGTTATCTCGCAAAATACAAGGTGTTTCAGAAAAAGTGATATCATTTCTTAATCTAATAACTTTCCCAATTCTCATTCAAATGATCTCAAATTTTAGCAACATGTGTAAAAACAACTCAAAATTCTATGTTTAATGTTTTTCTTTTCAGGTATAAAAAAAAGTCATTCATTGGAAAAGAAAATGTGTTTAAACATTAAACATTGGATTTTGAGTTATTTCTACACATGTTGTTAAAATTTAAGATCATTTGAACAAGAATTAGTCAAGTCATTAAATTACGAAATGATATCAATTTTTCTGAAACACTCTCTAAATCTCTAATAATATCAAATTTATTGAAACAACTTGTTTATAGATATTTTTTCTAACGCCAATCAACATTACCATATTATTAAGTGATCTTATACAACAATTCTTGAATCAAACATCATTATTACAGATGATGTTATAAAATTGCAAATCCTGGAAATAATAAAATGTTAGAGAGAAAGGGAGAAACAGCCCAACTTTAAATTATTGTAGTTAATGTTTTGTTGTGCCTTCAAACTGCTGGATATCACAACAGGTTGGTAAAATCAATAGTGAATAGTGTTATCTTTAGTTGGGTTTAAGAAAACAGAAAGCTTTATTTTTGGATAGAGTAAGGGAAAGGGTGGATTGTTATCATTAGTTGGGTGATGAAAATATGAAGTTTCGTTTTGGCAAAGGATGGATTGGTTAGTTTTTGTCATGATTGATAAAAAAAATCCTATAATAAAAGCTGATGCTGCAAGTAAAAAGCCAAACAATTTTGTCAACAGCCATATTTGATGAGAGAGACATTTTTTTAAAAATCTAAATAATCTTCAAAGGGAAAAGACATTTAAAATTAATACTAAATGTAGTTGTGATGATGATTATTCAGACTATATATATATATATATATATATATGGAAAAGTAATAAATAAAAATGAAAAATAAGATGTGAGGATGATTTATTAATATTTGAAAATTAATTGTCAATGTTTAAAACATTGTAAGTTGTTAGATACATATCAAATATATATATCTATATAATTGAATATATATCAAATATATATCTACACACTTCATCAGGACATATTCATCAGACAATATTTTGAATTTTCCTGATGAAGATTGTAGATACATATTATATATATATATATATATATATATATATATATATATATATTTAGATCAAGTTCATTGTAAAAGTACTTTGAAATTTTCAGCTATCCAAAATGAATCAAAAAACTTATTTGAAATTTCAAAATATACAGCTAAATGTAAGCTTTTAGATAGAACCAAAACTATGCTTATATAACATATAATAATAGAGAAGATTAAAAGCATGTATTTACCTAACCCTTCTGTCACAGACAGGATGTGACACCAATTTTTCAAGCAAGTAACAACTGGTCTGAATTTAGATTTTACATTCTCCTAGATTGGTTACCTTACCAAAGTTAAAGAATCCAGTCTGCCCTTTAATTACTTATAGATGGGGGGGGGGGCAGATGAATTTATGCCTTTCCCAAAGACATTAGCATGTGTGTTGAACATCCTAATAGAGGATTTGAACTTGGGTTGTTGATTCCATTTCCTATGACAATAACTATGCTAAACATGTTAGAATTATAAGTATCTTATATTTGTGGACTTTACCAACATCGGGAATAGGCATTGTTAGGATTATAAGTATCTGTTGGATTATCTATAGGTATAAGATGTATGAGAAAATGCCACTTATATTTGTGGACTTTACCAACATCAGGAGCAGGCATTGTTAGGATTCTCTGCTACAAGTACACTCTTGTTCTACCTAGGATTTCAAGAACTACAACTGAACTTATAACTACTGATACTACACCCTTTTCTACCATTGAATTTACCAATATTCAAAAGATAAGCTTATACAACACAGAATTTATGAGATTCTAGAAAGAGAAAATTTAGATTAGTATGAGGAAATAGGAATTAATAGAAAAAAGTGAAAATGATGAATGTATGTAAAGAGAATAGTAATTATGTTAATTAATGAAAGTGATTTCAGAATTTGGGATGCATAAGGCAAGGAAAGGGTTAATGATAAGAATGAGAGAGAAAGAAAGAGAAGAAGAAAAAAAAAGAAAAGAAAGTCCAATGCAACTACAGAACTAATGTTGAGAAAGAAGCAAATGGATGCAAGAAAAAGAACAGGCAATGAGGAAAGCAAAAAATGGTAAATGGTTTCTGGATGTTTAAATAACAAACAAGATGTTCAGAGATGTGAAAGTTGTTGGTGCACTTACCATAAAACAGTCTGATCAACTAAAGGCTCTGTAAATAAATAAGAAAAAATTCAACTAAGAGGAAAGGGGCAGAGAGGCTTCTGGAATAACTGGGGAAGTGGTTTCTCACTAAATAATTGAAAATGATGGACTTATCAAAAGGACTTTTTGATACTAGAGAATTTCAAGTCTGGAGCAGTGGATTTATAGATTGGTTGATTTTAACAGCATGTCCACTCGTTTAGGGTTATTTTATACCTAGAGGTTAGGGAATTACGTTCATTGTAGATTCTTATTTACATTTTTTGTATAGTTGTTTCAAAACAGTTTTTTGTTTGTACATGGTTATGTGATATCAAGTATTTCTATCTAACATATCTATTTGAAACTTAGATGGGACCCTAAAAAATACTACTACCCTGGGTCAGAGTGGCAATGAAGGGGTACTTCAAACTCCCCAGATCTCCAGAAATGTAGCTTCACCATCAGATGCAGTCATATCCAGGACACACTTTTTTTTGGCGGGGAGGGGACTTACCCATCTGCAGAGAATACAGTTGTTTCTTAAGAGGCTTGATTTTTTTTGCACTCAATCTTATTAAATATGAATAATTTTCATCAAATATCTATTCGACCCGACCCATAGTCCCAAATTTGATTTGGAGTCGATGTATCCTTTCCTATGACACCATAAGTGCCTTCATTTTTGTTTGTAGTTATGAATATGGAAGTATTCTATAATCTAATACAAATAATTTGCACACAGTTATATTGTTTCAAGTATTCCTATCTAATACTAAGAATTATATGAGTTATATGGTTTCAAGCGAACTATTTCTATTTAATAATAATAATCATTTGTTTGCCACAAAGTTATATTGTTTCAAGTATTCCTATCTAATACTAATAATTTATTGAGTTAATATGGTTTCAAGTAACTTATTTCTATTTAATAATAATAATCATTTGTTTGCACAAAGTTATATTGTTGTTTCAAGTATTCCTATCTAATACTAATAATTTATTGAGTTATATGGTTACAAAGAACTATTTCTATTTTAATAATAATAATCATTTGTTTGCACAAAGTTATATTGTTTCAAAGTATTCCCTATCTAATATTAAGAATTTATGAGTTTATATGGTTACAAGAAACTATTTCTATTTAATAATAATAATCATTTGTTTGCACAAAGTTATATTGTTTCAAGTATTTCTATTTAACACTAATAATTTGCAAGTAATTATATGGTTTTAAGTAACTAATGATAATCTTTTGTAACACAATGTAAGCTTCACATAACTATTCTTAATACCAAATTTACAACAGTTATATTGTTTCAAGTATTCCTATTTAACACTATATCCAATTTAATCATAATAATTGTTTGCACAGTAAAATACTATAACCAGAAGGAAGTAAAATATATCCCTTTAAATATTTGGTTGCTTATAAATACAATATACCATTTTTTCTATATGGAACATATAAGTTTTAAAAGATGATAGATTTAAGAAAGATTCCTTCCCGCTGTGGCTTAGGTGATTAGAGTCCAATATTTGAATAAAGAGAAAGCCTTTGTTAAAGAACAAAAACTTCATTAAAAGAAAAATTCAAAAAAAATGTACTTACGGTCAGAAGGACGATAATCTGTACATAGCTGTTTAAGTATTCAGTAGTTGGTTGGGCACTTCACTCATCAGTATTTTGGCCATATTTCTTGAGGTTCTCTTCAGCCTTTAAAGTAAAAAAAAAAAAAAAAAAAAAAAAAAAAAATGGCATTGCAAAATGAATAACGCAAGAAAAAATAATAAAGGAAAACTATTTTGTGAAATGCTTATTAGACAAAAAGAATTTCAAGGTTTTATTTGAGATAACTGGTAAAAATTATTAATTTTAAATTAAATTAAAATTTTTCATTTTATGCCCTGCATTAATTCTTACAAAGATCTATGTGAGAATCAATGGATGTGTCCCTATGAAACTGTTGACCTGAATTTTGGAAAGGAAAAAAACGAGCAAGATTTTTCGATTTAAAGACAAAACAAGGATTAATACTTTGTTGGTCTGGTTCTTTTGTTTAATGAAACCTTCATGAGTTATTTAATGCCAAAAGCCATCCCTGTAGAAAAACAGTAATGGTACTATTTAACACATACCTTTTCCTAATGATATCAGTCAAAAAGTGAATGTAATAGCTAATTGAAGGTGTAATCGAACTTGCTTTAATCAAATTCGCAGGAGTGTCCTATGTTTACGTGACTTCGGCGTGCGTACTTATCCATGCTTCCCAGAACTAGAGTCACACTATCAGTTGCAGTTTAGTTTCATACCAGGAAGATNGAGAGATATCGCACCAACTCAGTGTTATTTTTTCTGGTTTAGGACTAAACACCATACACATATGCAAATACAATTCATATATATATTATATATATACTATATATATAGTATATATGTATATACTAGCAAAAGTGATGACCGGATTATATACAAGATTGGACCATAAATAGGCGAGAGATTCAAGTGAACGGCTCTAGACTGTGAATTTGTTCACTAAAATTAAACTAAACCACTGGTCGCTTATATGAAAAGCTAGGCAGTGAGCAATGATTTTTTATCAGCAGAAGCTGATAAACAGACAGTTCCATAAATCGATTGATTTTTGGGTTTAATTAATTACTTATGTCCGGTAATCAGTAAAAATCAATTACCAATTTGATGCGTTTTCTTAGATAGAAGGATATTAGGTGTTGCAAGAATTTCGAATCACTGAATGACCTCCAGCTTTGAGTTATACGTCGACACGTACATACAAAACTTCCATTTAGTATATATATATATATATATATTATATATTATATATATATATATATAAAGTAAGTCGTCGGGGTGGCCTAAAGTCGGTATCAGCCATACAGCTGAGGGAGTCTATCTCCTTTTCACTAGCGCTAGACACAAGGAGATTGATTTTTTGGCAATCCTGAGTGGAGCGCCACAACCTACTATCCAGCTCCTTAACTTTACCCGCAGCCGATCCCTGTGCTACTCATACGCCTGAGTTGGTGAGGACCGGAATCGACTAGGAACCCATGTGGTTTCTAGGCCGAACGCCCTCTAACCGGACTGAAGCACGACTTTAATTACTTAGCAGTTTTGCGCCAGACATGTAGTGACTCCGCTACAGAGGGCTAAAACATCGAGGTAGAGGGTTCGCGTAATGGTTTCCGTAATCTTTGCCAGTCTCAGGGTATTTGAGACATTTTCCTCTCATCCCACTTATAAGGGCGTGACACAAAGGACTTTTTATGTGGGCGCACCCAAGCCGAAGCTCATGGAAATGGTAGGCACAAAAATGTGTTGATCCCGTCGGAATTTCCCCTCAGGGGGGGTGCTCCAGGCACTGGGCAATAAAACCCAGCCTCCCCTTTAAATCAAGGGGGCAGGTGTTGCCTTGGGAAGGGATAGCCCACTGGGGAAAGCACTCTGAAGCAGGCTACACAATCACTTTAACATCCAGTCAAACATCCCGTGTTTTGTCTACTTTTCTCCCACATATAACAGGGTTTCAACAAATCCTGATATACGCAATTTGGTTTTGTTTTACGGCATAATCAAGCCTGCAGTGGGTCATTTAATGCCGATAAAGTTTTGAAATCATCAATTACTTAATGGATAATAAATTTTTTTTTATAAATACATTTTTTCGATTCACGCACCATAGATGGGAGCCTATACAGGTAGCTACCACCCGGGTCAGAGTGGAAATCAGGGAGCAATGGTGATGAAGCGGTGCTCCACATTCCCCAAACCTCCCAGAACTGGAAAACTCACCATCAGATAGAGTTTAACGTCATTCCAGGACATGAGGCGCCTCAGCCACCGCCTTCTAAGCACCCTATATGATAAGAAGGGGTTGGGGCGATATTAACAGGTTGATCAAATGAAATGCTTTGCAAAACGGGAACGACTCGACCAGCTTCACGTGAGAGGCCTAGAGATTATCTAATAGCGCTTATAAAAAAACACTACATTTTTTTATAAGCCCCCCCCCCCACGCGCACGCCACACACAACACACCACACACACACACAAATACATACACCACACTGTTTCCCATTTTTCCTATTCGCAATTTCCTTTTTCCTAGGTTTTGTATTTAGCTGTCTCGGATTTAGATTCCATTTGGAGCATGCAATTAAAAGAAGAATTTAAAAAATAAAAAATCGAAAATCGTAAGGAAAAATGAAACAAACAAACGAAAAACTAAAAACTAAAAAACGAAAAAAGAAATCCAGTACATTGATAATTAAAAAATTTTATTGTATCAATGCATTATTTTTTTTTTTTCTTTATTCGCAGCAACATATAATTTTTATCGCCATAAACGAGAGAGTACCACTTATTTCAGTCAGTGAAATCCATTCTTATCGTCTGCTATCAATTTGTTCAACATGCACTGCATACTTTCTATCCTTCCATCAACTGGAGAGCGTAGATTTCTAGCCATTTTATTTTCATTTGTTTTATTTCTTTTTGATTTGAACAGAAGCAGAAGATAACAAATTGATTTTAAACACGCCTTTTTTTTTTTAATAATCAATTTTCATGAGGCAGATACCCGTAAACATTTGAAGATCATTCTTTCGCAAACGCCGGTTTTTAGAATTAATAGAAAAAGAAGAGAAAAAGCTACAATGGCTGTCAGTGTTGTCGTTACAATGTGTTATTAATGGTAAAGATGGTTGGCAATATTAATATCGTTGAGAAAAAAAAAAGAAAAAAGATGTAAATTTATAAAGACGTAATCCTCTGGTTTTCGTGCGTGAATCCTCGGTATTACATCAACGCGATATTCAAGGTTACATGCTCGTCCTGAGGCGAGATCTCCTTACAAAAACCATCAATTCATATATCATAATTTTTATATACATAATATAATATAATATAATATAATATATATTATATAATATATATAATATATATATATATATAATTATATATATATAATCAATAGTAATCATGTCATATATAATGCTATCATTTAAGATATTCAAATATTTGTCTGATATATATATAGTACTATATTGATAGTATAGTAGATCATATATCTATATATCTATTCATATATTATATAATATATTATTTCGATATATCTTCACATACATGTGGTGATTAAACATATGAAATAAATGTTCTCATAAATATTAATATCATTCCACATCATATTTCATTATATTTACTTCATATATATATATATATATATATATAATCAAAAGTCCAGAGAAGAAATCGTCCTTACGACACAAAAGTTTTTATTTAAAAAACCTGTCGCAGTTTGAGAGCTCAATGTGTGCTCTTAATGTTAGAGTCACAGAGCAATAATAAGTAAAGAAATAACCAAAAGACTTAGAGATTTAGCATTATAGTCTATTTCAGGGAGCTTAGACCGCTAAGCTCCTTGAAATAGACTATAATGCTAAATCTCTAAGTCTTTTGTTTAATTTCTTTACTTATATATCATATATGAAAGTAACCGTCGTTGGGGCGGCCGTAAAGTCGGTATCAGCGCAATCAGCGGGAAGGGAGTTCTATCCCCTTTTTACTAGCGCCTAGACCAAGGAGTTTATTCTTAGCGTCTGGAGGTGAAGCGCCACACCTACCATCACCTCCTTACTTTACCGCACAGATTCCTGTGTTACACATACGCTGAGTTGGCGAGGACGGTATCGAACTCAGGCAACCCTTGTTATTTCCTAGCCGAAACGCTCTACCGAACTGAGCTAACGCCGACCGCCAATAATATATCATATAATACTAGTGAACAAATGAAAAACACAGGTTCATAAAACGAGTGAATGTTTATTTCGCCAACGGCCTGCAGCAGTGTTTCGATCTGTTTCAAAGTAGATCTCATCAGGGCTTTCGTTTACATTTTGAGGAAAAATAAATTTGTCACAGGAGAATAAGAAACTGTGGACGTCATTTTTGTCTGTGTGTCCGATCCAGATCTATTTGAAAAGAATTGATTGAATGAAAAACAAAGAGAGGCTCTCACACGTATTCTCTGTGATAAATTTATATTTTTCCTCTAAAGTTAACAAAGCCTGAATGAAAGACTCATTGAAACAGATCGAACACTACAGCGGGTGGCGAAATAAAAAATATCAACGTTTTATGAACTTTATTTTATGTTTCAGATTTTCACTAATATATACATACTGTCGGATTCATCTTCCATTTCCTTCACACAACACACACGACACACCATATATATATATATATATGTATATATTACATAGTGTGATTATATATTATGTATATTAAATATATCTTACATATTATTCCTATCATTAATTCTTTTATACGTTAATTTTCAACAAAGGTACATATATATATATATAGTATATATACTATAATATTATATATTATATATATATGTGTGTGTGTGTGTAAGTTGAACAATGGAAGCGAATCCTAGGTATGGTTGAAAGGAAAATAAAAAGGAAGAAAATCATGCTGAAATCGATAAAATAAGATTTTATTTTACGTGACGACGTGTTTCGCGTCAGGAAGTTTATTATATGTACTCATTTGTATTCTATTTATTAATTAATTTTTAAATACAGAAATAAAAATAATAATAACAGAAAACTACAAAATCTGTAATTTTAGAAAGAATAATGGCATCGTTGTCACGAGTAAAATGTTTGAATCAAAGCGGCCAAAATACGGAGAATTTTGAAATGTTTCGGAAGAAAAGTAATTTTTGAAAATTACTTGAAGAAAACGTTCTCAGCGATAGAGAATAGTGGATGTTGACGTCATCGTCATCTGCGAGGTGAATTAAGGTGGAATTCAAATTTTCAATGCTTGGCGAGAATTCAGTATTATCTGCGTTAGTTGACTAATTGTCATCATCTTTATTGTTATCTGTATAATTTTCGGCCGATATGCCCTTCGGGCCTTCTTCAGGTATTTCTTGTCCGGACCCGGGAACTTTTTTCCGAACGGGAACTTTCTTGTGTAATGCGGCGAGCCACCACGGAACTTTGAACTTAAGCCTTTATCAGTGCTCGTGGTATCCTGTTCTGCATTCCGCTAACCATAGCGTGGGGTAGGAGTTGTTTTAATTATTTTTCTATATTATCTGGCTGCACTCAGGATCGAACCATGGGAATCCCGAGATAACTGTCACTTAGAATCTCTTAACCTAACTACCTTAATCCACTAGGCCAATTAGACACCTGGCCTACGTGGAATAAGGGCATATCGACCGAACGTTGTACGAATTACACAATAAAGATGAGGACAATAGTCCAATAAACGCAGAATAATTCTAATCATCAAGCCTCAATCTGCAACATTCAGAGAAATAGTGTAGATAAAATAAAGATGAGGACAATAGTCCGAATAAGCAAGATAATACTAATGCATCTTAGCCTCAGATCTCACAAACATTCAGAGAAATAGGTTGTAGATACAATAAAGATGAGGACAATAGTCCGAATAACAGCAGTAATACTAATCATTTAGCCTGCATCTCAATCATTTCAGAAGAATATATGTAGATAAACATAGAAGATGAGGATAGTCCAAATAGACGCAGATAATACTAACGCAATCAAGGCCTGCATCTCATCGATGTCAGGAGAAATGTGTAGATGTAAATGCAATAAAGATATGAGGACTAATAGTCCGAATAAACGCAGCAGATAATACTAATCATCAAGCCTCATCTCAATCATTCAGAGAAATAGTGTAGATAACAAGTAAAGATGAGGACACAGATAGTCCGAATAACGCAGAATACTAATCATTTAGCCTCAATCTCAATCATTCAGAGAAATAGATGTATGAATAACAAATAAAGATGAAGGGACAATAGTCCGATAGGAACGCCAGATATACTAATCATCAAGTCCTCATCTCAAACATTCTAGAGAATAGCTTGGGGGAAATTTGAAATTAGAAAAAAGTTGTGATTATCTTAAGTTTTCATGAGTATGTGTATTCGTTGTTGGTGGTTTGAGTTTAATATATTTGTTATAATTATCATACAATTGTGATTATTATTAAACATTTTTGTGTTTCAATAAAGAGATTATAGTGAGTTATTAAAATGATGTGCAGGAAATATATGAGTGAATGCTGTTATTGGCTTTAGAGTGTGAGAATGAAAAAACTATTTTAGTGGGGAAAAAACCGATGAGTACGACGGACGGTAGCAAGATTGAAATAAAGGTAATTTCTCGAATATAGATTGTAATATAATTAAGGAAAGTTTTTAGCTCTAGGTAGAAAGGAAATAGGAATTGTGATAGGACATGTGTGAGCGAGGTTAATGTTTATTTTAATATCATTTTACGAAGTATTTGGGAATTAAATTTAAGTATTAAATTTTGAAATTTAGTGTTGTAGAATTTTGAAATATAGATTTATAATCATTTAATATCAGATTTTAGCAAGGAAAGGTGATATTTTATAAAAAGCCGGTCTACTGTGGTAGAAGGTGTTAGGGCAGGAGATGGTGGAAGATTCTACGGATATGACGATGCGTTGAGATTATGGATAAAAGCGATCAATTGACAGATTTATGCCAAATCAAAAATTGTGATTTTGTATCTAAACCAATAGATTTTTAAGGCTTTGAGGGTTCTAACATACGTTTTTTTTAAAATCTTCGAATATGAAAGTGTTCTTCTCGCTCTTCTATATATAAGAGTGGATAAGATATAGATATTCAGATATTTACAGTAGTATGTATAGATCATGTTTATTATGATATATTTATATGTACATATGATATCTGATATAGTATTATTAACATTGTACATGGTTATATAGTACTTATATATATATATGTATATAATAATATTATTATATATATACGTATAATATCATATATATGTTTAGTTTATAATATTATCTTTATATGTAGGTGGAAAAATATGGAAATAAATCCATTCCTTCATATTATATATATATATATAATATATGAATATATATAAATATATATTATAGTGTATAGTTATATTTATTATATGATATATATTCTATTCATTAATTCATTTTTAAGCTTAATTCTCAAGTAAATATATATATATATATATATAATATATATATATATATTATATATATATATATATATGATACACACAACACACTACACACCACACGATAATATATATTTATATATTTGAAACAAATCCATTTCTAACATATCATATATATTATATTATACTATATATATGTATATAAGTATTATATATATATTATAGTTATTAGTAATTATATATTACGTTGTATTATCTATTGAGTGTATATTATACTATATTATACATATATTCTATTTATTAATTCATTTTTACGTTAATTTCTCATCTAAATACACCACGACACATATATATATATGAAATACATATTATATATATATATATATATTATATATATATGATATATTATGTAATAAATCCATTTCTACATATATATTATTTATATATGTATATATATTTACATACTATATCTGTATACATATATAATTTATGTAACATATATCTTATATATAATATATATTATATATATATTACATTCTCTACATATATCATGTATATATTGCATTATATTCGATATATTAATTCATATTACACATATATCATATTATATATTACAAACAACAAACACACACACACACACATACACACAAATATATATATATATTATATATATTATATATATATATATATATATATTCTTTTACAAAATCATTTGTTAAAGACGAATATCTGTTTGAAATATCAGTATCAGAAAAGATAAATAAAAAATAAAATAATATTCGTCATTTTGAATTTTGGTTATTATTCTTATTTTACAGCCTTTCCCATTCTTCTAATACAACCTAAAAAGTTTATCAACATCTATCACACACACACACACACACACACACACACACACACACACACACCACACACACACATATATATATATATATATATACATATATATATATTGGTTTGTTGGTTTGGTTTTTGAAGGCTGTCACAATGGAGTGTAAAAGAAAAAAGAAGGTAACTATGATGTTTTTTGTTAACGTCTGTCATTTATTTCTCATATTTTCGGGAAGAAATTCCCATCCTCAGAAGAATACTGGAACTGAAGTTGTCCTAGCGGCTGCTAGATTTCGGTTCTGTCTTGGTTCTTCCAAATTCTGTGTGTGTATACACACAACAGCACATTAAGCAAGCACCCCAACCATACACATACACACAAGAATTTGGAAGAACCAA
>JALAJA010000077.1:70000-147500 GCA_023376005.1 Doryteuthis pealeii
AAAATGAATTAATGAATATAAAAAAAGAATATATATTATATATATATATATATATATATATGTAGTATATTAAGAAAAATTAAAAACGCAGGTTTAAATGGGTTAAGTGGTGAGTTTATTGCCCGACGCTGCAGTGTTTCGATATATTAATTAGATCATCTTCAGGGCATAAGATAAGAAATTATTTATCACAGAATAACGAGAAAAGCGAGTGGTAGTCCTTGTCATTCAGTCTGTTTAAAAATTTTTTGAGGTTTGAAAAAGGAGACGGTTTTGAAATATGACATCAAATATTCTATTTTATGGCGTGAGTATGTGGCGCTGTAAGTGTGTGTATTGAAACATTGTGCATTTTTTAGGTATGTGGTTGTTGTGTGTGTGTGTGTTGTATATAAATCTTTTCTGTTGCGATAACGACAGGCGGGTAAAACTCAGGTTGTGTGTGTGTGTGGTGTGTGTGTGTGCGTATGTGTGTGTGTTTCATTTTTCTTAATATACTTCATACCGTCGGATTCACTTCCTTTTCTTCACACATATATATATAATATATTTATATACATATATACCTTGGGAAAGGTATGAATCCATATATTCCTCCCTCCAACTATGGGTTAAATAGTAGGGCAGACTTTATATATATATATATATATATATATATATATAATATGTGTATATGTATTTCATTGAATTAAGGTTTCATTAAAATTAAGGTTTTATTGCAGTGTGTTTGCGTATGGAGTGTGGCCAAAAAGCTTTAACCTTACATAGGTAACTAGTCTAGGAGAAGGAAAACTCTGAATTCAAAATTCCTGAGGTCAGTCGTTGATTGGGTTTGTGGCAACCCTTGATGCACCAATTCTTTCCTATCGACTGTGCCAAAAGTGTGGATGGTTCAACACAAGCTTCACCACTATAAACAAATCACTGTGTTGGTTGTTCATTGGATGAACATTATGTGTCGAAAATCGACGAGAGAGTCCATTTATATATATATATATATATATATATATATATATATATATATATATAAAATCTTCATACAATAACTGCTATTTACACGGTAGCATTGCAACCAACAAAGCCTTCATCAGATGATGACTCTGGGTTCAGGCATGGTTTCGGGGCGAAGCATTATTACCACTAACCCAGAGCGCCCCAGCAGTATCTCACGATACCACCAGACTTTGTCGGTTTGATGCCACAAAATAGGACTGCCATATCCACGCTGATGCGGTTAGAGCTTTCTCCTGAATCTTTTTTAAGTATTTCGTCTTATCTGGTAGAGAAAGTCCAAGTTTAGACAAAACGCCGAGGTTGAGTTGGCAATAAATCCCCGACATCCGACCTCAATATATATATTTCGGACGAAATGTTTTGTATATTACAATAATGATGAGGACAACAGTCTGAACAATCTAAATAATGCAGATTGAAATTATTGGTGTTTAAATTGTTTGATTTCCAGTGTAATACATTCCTCTTCATAACAATAATTTTTTAATCCTAATTTGAAATATTTAGAAATGTTGAAAAGATAAATGAAAATTTCGTGACGTATGAATATGCCGTGACATATTTTGTCTTATGCATGATTTTTTACCTAGACTCATATTGGGTGTTTTTTTTTTTAAATTCTTAAATCTGATCTAGATAACAATGTATAGATAACAATGACGATGAGGACAATAGTCCGAATAACGCAAACGCAGATAATATTGAGTTTTAAAAATATATACTTTATAGTATTATCTGCATTTGCTTTATTCGGTCTATTGTCCTCATCTTCATTGTTATCTGTACAACGTTTCGGCCGATATGCACTCCGGCCTTCTACAGGTATTTCTTTTAGGACTCGGGAACTTTCTCGGACTTAAATTAAACCACTTTTTGAGAGTGGGGTCCCTGATAGAAAGTTTTTCTTATCTATTATTAGACTCCTTTGAAACATCAAATTAATATAATTATTCTATAAGTTATTAGAGAAGATAAAATTCGTCTCTTACCTTTGTAATATCTGTTGAGAATGGGTTTGAATTTTTTAAATATATATATATATATATATATATATATATATATATATATATATATATAAATTTTTACTTGAAGGCACTTACAACGCATGTATCGCATAAAATTCGATACTTTTTCTTATAGAAAATGAACTTGACAAGTGTAATCCCAGCAAAGGATGGCTCGATGTGTAGAATAACCGTACAGACTGTTTCACTGTGTCTGCTGAAGTCCCGGTTTCGATTTCTGTCGGAGGGAAATCGTTAGTATATGCCGCTGATGAGACTTAATAAAGTCGAAACAGTCTGTACGGTATTCTACACATCGAGCCATCCTTTGCTGGGATTACACTTGTCAAGTTCATTTTCTATAAGAAAAAGTATCGAATTTTATGCGATACATGCGTTGTAAGTGCCTTCAAGTAAAAATTTAATATATACTTTATTCAGCAACGTTTCTAAATAAACAAACATCCAAAAATCTTATATATATATATATATCTAATATTGTCTGGTTAACTTCCGGTGAACATATACTTTTGAGAAGGGTCCCTTGGAAAGGATTTTTCATTTATCCCCCCTCATTTCATTCATTTTTATGTCATCCATTCATTCATTTTACCATTAATTTTTAACTAATATATATATATATATTATATATATATATATATATATATGTTAATGTATGAGTAGTAGCTTACCGGTGGGTACGAGTACGATCGTTGGAAGCGCACGGTATCCAGGGGTTAAGACTGAGAAAAACAAATACAAAGTGCTCAATACAATGTAGAGCAACATTTATTTATATAATGGATAAAGGTAACCTACTCGAGTTTCATCGTCTGATTCGTCAGGGTTACATCCGTTGAATTAATCGAGTTTTCGATTAATCTCAGTTGGTACAATACATGCCCGGGCATGTGTTGTACCAACTGAGATTATTCGAAAACTCGAATAATTCAACGGATGTAACCCTGACGAATCAGACGATGAAACTCGAGTAGGTTACCTTTATCCATTATATATATATATATATATATGTATATATATATATATGTATATATATATATAGTTGAATGAAGTGATAAATAAAAGTTTTAGCTTTTATTCATTTATTTGGGAACGATATTACAACCAATGGTTTCCTGCTAAAAGCATTCATCAGGTAAACGAAATAGTTGCGTGTTTACGTGATGTCGAATGCACTTTTTGCTTGTACGTGTGCGTATTTTTGTTTGTGCGTATGCGTGTGATGTCATGCACGTGCGCGTGGAAATGCGTGAAGACTGTGATGATATGATTGTGTCCACGCGCGTGTGTGCGTATGAATATATAAAGTAAAGTAAAGTCGTCGGGGCGGCCTAAAGTCGGTATCAGCCAGACAGCGAGGGAGTCTATCCCCTTTTCAATAGCGCTAGACCAAGGAGATTGTTTTTGCGTCTGAGGTGGAGCGCCACACCTACCATCAGCTCCTTACTTTACCGCACAGATCCCTGTGCTACTCATACGCTGAATTGGCGAGGATCGGTATCGAACTAGGAACCTTGTGGTTTCTAGCCGAACGCTCTACCGACTGAGCTAACCCGGTCCCTTATCTGTGTGCTTTTATGTGGTTAAACGTACATTGTTTGTCGATAGCAAAAGCTACATCCATGTATTTGTCAGTATTTTCATTTTCTTTCATATTCCCACTATGCTCCACATGAAGCTCAAAATCCACGAGATGAGAAGTTATTTTCTTACCTGCGTTTTGTACACAGTGCATCTCTTTTTTCTTTTTTCTTTTTAATCCTTTATTTCGGAAGCCCAGCTGTTAATTAGCCTTTAGTCGTTTTTTAGCGAAATGTTTTAATCATAGCGTTACGGTTATTTCTGTCTAATTCTTTTGTCTTTTCTGTATTTTTATAACAATTTTTCAGTTGCTGCCCCCCCCCTCTCCATAGCCTCCCAGTGGTGTCTCTCATATAAGTATATATTGCATTCTGGGAGTCCCCTAATGATGGCTTTTAAGTGCAATTATATTGGTGTCATTGAGTACAAATTATATTCATTTGAAATCGAGTGGACGAGTCTATTTCATTCAACTATAACCATTACACGATGCGTCTCTATAACGTTTTGTTTTATTCATTCTTTGTATTTTGGAATGAAATCTTTAAAAGATCCTTCGGTGGACGCATATTCTTGCTAGTATATATAAATTCTTATTGATATAGATATTATTAATGAAATAATACACACACACACACACACACACACACACACACACACACCACAACACATACATAGCTCAGTCGGTAGAGCGTTCGGCTAGAAACCACAAGGTTCCTAGTTCGATACCGGTCCCCGCCAACTCAGCGTATGAGTAGCACAGGGATCTGTGCGGTAAAGTAAGGAGCTGATGGTAGGTGTGGCGCTCCACCTCAGATGCTAAAACAATCTCCTTGGTCTAGCACTATTGAAAAGGGGATAGACTCCCTCGCTGACTGGCTGATACCGACTTTAGGCCGCCCCGACGACTTTACTTTTTTACTTTTATATATATATATGTATATAATATACCAAGCGTGTTGGTAGATCCTTGCGGAGAGAAAAAACCCAGCAGAGAGTTTGATTGTAAAAATTTTAGAGTCAGATTTTAGCCCTGAAGAGCTTTATGCGAAACTCATAGTAGGTTCGTCTGACTCAGTAGATTATCTTTATTATATATATATATATATTATATAGAGAGAGAGAGAGAGAGAGAGAGAGAGAGAGAAGAGAGAGAGAGAGAGAGAGAGAGAGAGAGAGAGAGAGAGAGAGAGAGAGAGAGAGAGAGTATGTGGAATAATGGAAATCCTTTATATCATAATATCAGACATTTTAAAACATTGTGCTAAAAAAGTATCAAGATGACGATACTCGTTGAAAACGTGTAATTTGCATGAGGTAATGGAAATGACACACACACACACACACACACACACACATATATATATATATATATATATATATATATAGAGAGAGAGAGAGAGAGAGAGGAGAGAGAGAGTGAGTGAAAGAGAGAGAGAGTGAGAGAGAGAGAGAGATATGTGGAATAATGACAATCCTTTATCTCATAATATCAGACATCTTAAAACACACACACACACACACATATATATATATATATATATATATATATATATATATATATATATATATATATATATATATATTATAATATATATATATATATATATAATATATATTAATTTGAATATATATATATATATATATATATATTAATTTGAATGAAGGAATTGTAATGACACACACACACACACACATATATGTATATATATATATATATATATGTATATATATATATATATATATATATATATAGAGAGAGAGAGAGTGAGAGAGAGAGAGAGAGAGAGAGAGAGAGAGAGAGAGAGAGAATAATGACAATCCTTTATCTCATAAACATTGTATTAAATAAAAATATCAAGATGACGATACTCGTTGAAAAACGTGTAATTTGCATGCAGTAATGGAAATCCTTCATATCCGATCATTAAATAATTTATTCTATTCCACCGTAATTCATCTTTAATGTTCAGCTGGAAATATGCTTTGAACAAATGTCTTTACCGGAAGTTAATTTCTCAATGGAAGAAGCCATTTTGAAAGAGAAGACGCCAATAGCCAAAACGTACGACATCTTTTTTTGTCTTTTTTTCTTTCTCTCTTTTTCTTGTTGTTTTTTTTCTTCTCCTTGTTTCCTTGGCGCCTACAATAGTAACTACTTAGACGCTAATGATTTTTACAGAAATATGCACTTATCAAATATATCTCAGATAAAAAGCGAGAGTGAGAAATAACAAAAGCCTCTCGTGGAAATTTTCGGAAATTATATGATGTAATAATGGCGGGATTTTACTTTAACTGGCGAATAGTTTTTTTAAAAATTTTTTTGTCTTTTAAATCAAGTTTAAATTGGAGGTTTTTTGAAATAATTATTTCACAATATTTCACATCAAATTTCATTTATAGTTTTTATGAAGTTTGAAGATAAAAGTTCACTATGAACTTAGATTTTAAGACAAAAAAATTGAAATTTTAAATTCAAGTTTCAATTTCAGTTAAATTTTGATCAATACATTTATAGGGTAAATAGTGGAAAAATCTTCTTTCTTTGTGCGTTTTTTTTTTCATAAGAACAATTCCCTATGCATTTTTATAGTAAAAATCATTTTCCAATGCTTTTTTATAGTAAAAAAAAAAAATTTCCGTTGCATTTTTATTGTAAAATCATTTCCAATGCATTTTTATAATAAAAATCATTTTCCAATGCATTTTTATAGTAAAATCATTTCCAATGAATTTTTATAGTAAAAATCATTTCCAATGGATTTTTATAGTAAAAATCATTTCAAATGCATCTTTTATAGTAAAAATCATTTCAATGCATTTTTATAGTAAAAATCATTTCCAATGCATTTTTATAAAAATCATTGTCAATGCATTTTTATAGTAAAATCATTTCCAATGCATTTTTATAGTAAAAATTTCAATGCATTTTTTATAGTAAAAATCATTTCCAATGCATTTTTATAGTAAAAATCATTTCCAATGCATTTTTTATAGTAAATCATTTCCAATGCATTTTTATAGTAAAAATCATTTCCAATGCATTTTTATATAGTAAGAATTAAGAATTAAATAATCGGGATACAAATTGGAATTTTACTTTAACTGGCGAATAGTTTTTTTTTTATTTTTTTAAAATCAAGTTTAAATTGGAGGTTTTTTTAAATAATTATTTCACAATATTTCACATCAAATTTCATTTATAGTTTTTATGAAGTTTGAAGATAAAAGTTCACAATGAACTTAGATTTTAAGACAAAAAAATTGAAATTTTAAATTCAAGTTTCAATTTCAGTTAAATTTTGATCAATACATTTATAGGGTAAATAGTGGAAAAATCTTCTTTCTTTGTGCGTTTTTTTTTCATAAGAACAATTCCCTATGCATTTTTATAGTAAAAATCATTTTCCAATGCTTTTTTATAGTAAAAAAAAAAAATTTCCGTTGCATTTTTATTGTAAAAATCATTTCCAATGCATTTTTATAATAAAAATCATTTTCCAATGCATTTTTATAGTAAAAATCATTTCCAATGAATTTTTATAGTAAAAATCATTTCCAATGGATTTTTATAGTAAAAATCATTTCAAATGCATCTTTTATAGTAAAAATCATTTCCAATGCATTTTATAGTAAAAATCATTTCAATGCATTTTTATTGTAAAAATCATTGTCCAATGCATTTTTATAGTAAAATCATTTCCAATGCATTTTTATAGTAAAAATCATTTCAAATGCATTTTTATAGTAAAATCATTTTGCATTTTTATAGTAAAATCATTTCCAATGCATTTTTATAGTAAAAGTTCATTTCCAATGCATTTTTATAGTAAAAATCATTTCCAATGCATTTTTTATAGTAAGAATTAAAAATAATCGGGATACAAATTGGAATTTTACTTTAACTGGCGAATAGTTTTTTTTTTTATTTTTTTAAAATCAAGTTTAAATTGGAGGTTTTTTTAAATAATTATTTCACAATATTTCACATCAAATTTCATTTATAGTTTTTATGAAGTTTGAAGATAAAAGTTCACAATGAACTTAGATTTTAAGACAAAAAAATTGAAATTTTAAATTCAAGTTTCAATTTCAGTTAAATTTTGATCAATACATTTATAGGGTAAATAGTGGAAAAATCTTCTTTTTTTGTGCATTTTTTTTTCATAAGAACAATTCCCTATGCATTTTTATAGTAAAAATCATTTTCCAATGATTTTTTATAGTAAAAAAACATTTCCGATGCTTTTTTATAGTAAAAATCATTTCCAATGCATTTTTATAGTAAAAATAATTTCCAATGCATTTTTATAGTAAAAATCATTTCCAATGCTTTTTTTTATAGTAAAAATTATTTTGAATGCATTTCTATAGTAATACTGATTTACAATAAATTTTCATTGTAAAAATCATTTCCAGTGCATTTTTATAATAAAAAATAATTAACAATGCATTTAATAATGAAAATCAGTTTCAATACATTCTTAGAGTAAAAATCATTTCCAATGGATTTTAATAGTAAAAATAATTTCCAATGCATTTTTATAGTAAAAATCATTTCCAATGCATTTTCATAGTAAAAATCATTTCCAATGCATTTTTCATAGTAAAAATCATTTCCAATGCATTTTTTATAGTAAAAAATCATTTCGAATGCATTTTCATAGTAAAAATAATTTCGAATGCATTTTGTATAGTAAAAATCATTTCCAATGCATTTTTATTGTAAAAATCATTGTCCAATGCATTTTTATAGTAAAAATCATTTCCAATGCATTTTTATAGTAAAAATCATTTCAAATGCATTTTTTATAGTAAAAATCATTTCCAATGCATTTTTATAGTAAAAATCATTTCCAATGCATTTTTATAGTAAAAGTCATTTCCAATGCATTTTTATAGTAAAAATCATTTCCAATGCATTTTTATAGTACATATCATTTCTTATACATTTTTATTATAAAGATAATTTCCAATGTGTTTTTATAGTAAAAATCATTTCCAATGCATTTTTATAGTAAAAATCATTTACAATGCATTTTTATAGTAAATATCATTTACAATGCATTTTTATAGTAAATATCATTTCTAATACATTTTTTATAGTAAAAATCATTTCCAATGCATTTTTTATAGTACAAATCATTTCGAATGCATTTTCATAGTAAAAATCATTTTGAATGCATTTTGTATAGTAAAAATCATTTCCAATGCATTTTTATAGTAAAAATCATTGTCCAATGCATTTTTATAGTTAAAAAATCATTTCCAATGTATTTTTATAGTAAAAATCATTTCCAATGCATTTTATAATAAAAATCATTTCCAATGCATTTTTATAGTAAAAATCATTTCCAATGCATTTTTATAGTACATATCATTTCTAATACATTTTTATTATAAAGATAATTTCCAATGTGTTTTTATAGTAAAGATCATTTCCAATGCATTTTTATTGTAAAAATCATTTACAATGCATTTTTATAGTAAAGATAATTTCCAATGCATTTTTATTGTAAAAATCATTTACAATGCATTTTTATAGTAATATCAGTCTGTTCCTCTTAACAAGCGATATTATAGAGTTCATGAACAGCCAGTAATCGCACCTGTTGATCATATGTTATGTAATACGACAGTGTTAATATAGTCTTTAAAAAAAAATTGAAAAAAGTAATTTTCTGTAGTAATCACGTACTGTCTAACTGGTGTTTGTAAATTCTTTAGGAAAACACATTGTCTGAAGATATCATCACATTGTTTAGAAACAATTATTTTCCTAAATGATTTCAGGGCAATATAAATTGTATTCAAAAAGTATCGAGATTGAAGCTGTATTTACCAAGATAGAGAGGAATAATGAAGTAAACGTTAATTTTCTTCAAAATACGGGGTGTGTTTTTAAAACCAAATTTTGGAGGTTTGGGGAATGTGCAGTACCCCTTGATCACCATTGCTCCCTGGTCCACTCTGACCCGGAGTGGTAGTACCTGTTAGGGTCCCATCTATGGGTTGAATCCACGAATTCCACCCAACGGATCATACCTAACACTAAGGGACATCAAAATGATCATACCGAACACTAAGGCACACAAAGGAACAACCAAAGGATCATACCCAACACTAAGGGACACCAAGGAACAACAAAAGGATCATACCCAGCACTAAGAGACACCAAATACACCAAAGATATACCCAACCACAAGAACAACCAAAGGATCATACCAACTACACCAAGATACAACCAAGGATCATACCAACACTAAGGGACACCAAGGAACAACCAAAGGATCATACCCAACACTAAGGGACACCAAGGAACAACCAAAGGATCATATCCAACACTAAGGGACACCAAAGGAACAACAAAGGATCATACCAACACTAAGGGACACCAAGGAAAACCAAGGATCATACCCAACACTAAGGGACACCAAGGAACAACCAAAGGATCATACCAACACTAAGGGACACAAGGAACAACAAAGGATCATAAGGGACACCAAGGAACAACCAAAGGATCATACCCAACACTAAGGGACACCAAGGAACAACAAAGGATCATACCAACACTAAGGGACACCCAAGGAACAACAAAAGGATCATACCCAACACTAGGGACCTAAGGGAAGCACAAAGATACAACCAAAGATCATACCCAACACTAAGAGACAACCAAGGAACAACCAAAGGATCATACCCAACACTAAGGGACACAAAGGAACACCAAAGGAACATACCACACTAAGGGACACCAAGGAACAACCAAAGGATCATACCCAACACTAAGGGACACCAAGGAACAACCAAAGGATCATACCCAACATAAGGGACACCAAGGAACAACCAAAGGACCATAGCAAAACATGAGTTTATAAACAAAATTGAGTATCCTTTTAATGAACTTGGACTATATGACCTTTAGGCACCCTTTTGCGATCTCAATTCGTGGGGACAGTTTTTCAATTTACACCGTCAAAATTGTTAACAGACGATTTTTAGAGTTTTTTTTAATTATAAAACTAACCCCTAACCCTAACTCATAACCCTAACCCCTAACAAACAACCGAATTTGACAGTGTAAATGAGAAAAAGTGTCCCACAAATCGAGATCGCGAAAATGGTGCCTAAAGGTCATATGGTCCAAAAACTTTATCGGCATTAAATGACTCACTGGGGTTGATATGCCGTAAAAAACAAAACAACAAACAAATCTGATATGTGAATTTGGTTGTTTGGTGGGACGGAAGTGATATTTATTTGTGCCTCTCCTTCTGATAGCGGACAATTCGATATCCGTTTATCGATTAGGAGGGGGGGCGATATCGATTAGGTGCGAAGCGAAGTTTTCTTAAATCAGATTTGATGGCACAACAACGACTTTGGCTGAAGGGTTTAAGTATCAGTTAGGGTCTTGAAAAATGAGGGAATACAGAGTTAGAAAGAAGAGGAAAAGTAAAAGAAAGAAAGAAAAGAAAAGAAAAGATAGATAGATAGATAGATAGAGAGAGAGAGAGAGAGAGAGAAGAGAGAGAGAGAGAGAGAGAGAGAGAAGAACAGAAAGGAAGAGAAGAAGAAGAATAGAAATGAAGAAGAAGAAGAAGAAGAAGAAGAAGAAGAAGAAGAAGAAGAGTAGGAGGAGGTGGAAGAATATAATAAATAAATATATATATGTACTAGATAAAGCGTGACGCGTTTGGTCACCCATCAGCTCTGGTTAGATAATTGAGATTAGGGAAAGGGTGTTAGCAACGCGAATAAAATTTAAAAAAGAATACAGCCGGACGAAACCTTAAAATCCATCTTTTTTTTTTTAGCTTTCTAGAAAGGGAATGTTTGACCTCATTTAAGCTACGGGTTGCTGGTTGTGAAATTTAACATAGAAATACATTTTCAAATTCTTCCATCTCCTCTCTCTCTCTCTCTCTCTACATTCCAGAAGAAACTAACATTACATAACGAGGAGGTAGCCAAGAGATACATAGAGGGGAAGAAAGAGATAGACACAGAGTAAAGTAGGAGATTAATTAAAACAAAATTTTATTTCAACATAATTCAATCCTAAAAGTAAGGAATATTTAGTAAATTTTTGTCATTAAACTAAACAGTAAAAAGCCTTTAGTAAGCAACGTTGATTAACTCATCTTTAGTATAATACTAGCAGTGGCTCGCGGCATCGTCGAGGTAGAGGGGGAATTTTAAATTATTGTCCGCGGATCTAGTTATTANGAAGAAAACAATTTATAATATTCATAGCTGATACTGATCAATATTTCAATTTTACAAAAATCATCATCAGAGCTCCTTCACTCCCGTAGTTGTTTGGGTCGGAGAGGAATGTCAAATGAGTTTACAAAACAATATTACTCATATTGTCGGATTCATTTCCTTTCTTTTAACTTATATATATATATATATATATATATATATATATATATATATATATATAAGTTGAAAAATGGAAATGAATCCGACAATATATTGAAAAGATAAATAAATAAAGTAAAGAAAATGTTGAACGGATAAAATTAGTTTAATGAAATGCCAACACGTGTTTCGTCTAGGAGTTTGTTCACGTACACATTGTATTCTATTTATTATTATCTTAAACATGAAATAAAATAATAATAATAGAAAAATATAATTTTTTTAAGTATACAAAGAAAACGACCTTCCTTGGGGCAAGATGTTTGATATTTGAAATGATAATGGATAAAATACATTTTACTTTTCCGTATATCAACAAAATCCATGAAGATGATCTACTAAACAGATTGAAACACTGCAGCGTTAGCTGAATAAATATCACTCATTTTATTTGAACCTGTGTTTTTACAAAGTTTTTCACTATATATATATATATATGGACTCTCCTGTTGATTATCGACGCATGAGGGTTCACACACACAATGAAAAACCCACACAGTGATTTGTTTATAGTGGTGAAGGCTTGTGTTGGACCATCCACACTTTTTGACACTGTCGATAGGAAAGAATTGGTGCGTCAAGGGTTGCCACAAACCCAATCAACGACCGACCTCAGGAATTTTGAATTCAGAATTATCCCTCTCCTAGACTGGTTACCTACCCAAGGCTGAAGAGCCCAGTCTGCCCTACTATTTAACCCATAGCTAGGTTATATATATATATATATACCAAACTTGTTGGTAAATCTCGCGTGAGAAAAAAAAAACAGTAAATAGTTTGATTGTAAAAATATACTACCAAACATCAACCGGGGAGAAAAAAAATTTTGGAAAAAAAAAAAGACCAAGATAATCGCACCAACCAAAAATAATCTATTAGTACAATATTTGGCCAAAAGAAAAAACAATTTATATGCATATATATATATATATATATATATATATATATATATGGGAAAATAAAATGGAAATTAATCCGACAGTATGAATAAGATATAATGAAAAAACAAACGATGTTTACAACTGAAATAGGCTCATCAGAAGAGAAAGTGTGCAAACCGTTTCGGGGCCTAATTCTCTTGACGGTTTAAATGGGCCGAGTGTTGCTTTTTAAACCATCAAGAGAATTAGGCCCCGAAACGGTTTGCACACTTTCTCTTCTGATGAGCCTATTTCAGTTGTAAACATCGTTTGTTTTTTCATTATATCTTATTCATATATATATATATATATATATATTTTTTTTCATACAAAACCCCCAGGAAACTAAAGTTAATAAGTAAAAAGTGCTCAATACCTAAGTAGGGCAAATAATAAAGATAAACCTTATGAGTCAGATAAACCTACTAAAAGTTTCGCTTTTGCTCTTCAGGGCTAAGATCGACTCTTTAGATCCGATCTTATATATATATATATATATATATATATATATATATATATATATACCAATAGTAAAAAAAATAATAAGACTCGAATTACTCAAGGCTTAACTAGAAAATTAAAACCCCCAGCTCTTAATATATTCAGAACATAAAGCATGGTAAATACGTTTTGTATATTTGTTAATAATCTCCAAAACTTTCGGAGCCCTAGGCCATCATCAAGGCGTGTGTATTTTAATAATACTTTTTGACTATAAACAAAATGGGACTTGATATATATATATATATATATATATATATATATATATATAGAGAGAGAGAGAGAGAGAGAGAGACAGACAGACAGACAGACAGAAGCAAAGAGGGTGAGTATGTATGTGAAAGAGAAAACGAGATAGAGATAGAAAGATTGATAGAGATAGATAGATAGATAGAGAGAAAAGTGTGTTGTGTGTGTGTGTGTGTGTGTGTGTGAGAGAGAGAGAGGAGAGAGAGAGAGAGAGAGAGAGAGAGAGAGAGAAATGAGACAGCGACTTTGATTGAGAAAGATAGAAAAGAGTGTGTGAGTGAGGGGGTTTGCGCCTGTGTCCGTCCTCTCTCTCCCCTTACTCTCTCCCTTCTCTCATTCTCTCTCTCCCCTCCTTCCTTACTCTCTCCCTTCTCTCATTCTCTTCTCTTCCCTCTCTCTCACTTTCTCGTCTCACACGCTGTTGTCGCTAGCATTGTGCTGGATCAACTTTTTCTTTCTCTCTCACTCCCCCTCTCTTTGTCTTTCTCTCTCCTTACTCTCCCCTTTCTATTCCTCTCTCCTTACTCTCCCCTTTCTCTTTCTCTCTCCTTACTCTCCTCTTTTTCTATCTCTCTCACTCCCCCCTCTTTCTCTTTCTCTCTCCTTTCTATTCCTCTCTCCTTACCCTCCCTTTTCTTTCTCTCTCCTTACTCTCTCTTTTCTCTCTCTCTCTTGCTCTCTCTTTTTCTCTCTCTTTCACTCCCCCCTCTTTTCTTTCTCTCCCTTACTCTCCCCTTTCTCTTTCTCTCTCCTTACCCCCCTTTCTCTTCTCTCTCCTTACTCTCCTCTTTTTCATCTCTATTTTTCTTTCTCTCTCACTCCCCCTTTCTCTTTCTCTTCTCCTTACTTCCGTGTCTCTTTCTCTCTCCTTACTCTCCCTTTTCTCTTTCTCTCTCCTTACTCTCCTCTTTTCTCTCTCTCTCATCCTCTCTCTCTCCTTACTCTCTTTTCTATCTCTATTTTTTCTTTCTCTCTTACCCCTCTCTTTCTCTTTCTCTCTCCTTACTCTCCTCTTTCCCTTTCTCTCTCCTTACTCTCCTCTTTTTTTCTCTCTCTTTTTCTTCTCTCTTACCCCCTCTCTTTCTATTTCTCTCTCCTTACTCTCCTTTTCTCTTTCTCTCTCCTTACTCTCCTCTTCCCTCTCCTTACTCTCCTCTTTCCCTTTTCTCCTCCTTACTCTCCTCTTTTTCTCTCTCTCTTTTTCTTTCTCTCTTACCCCCTCTCTTTCTATTCTCTCTCCTTACTCTCCCTTTTTTTTTCTCTCTCTCTCATCCTCTCTCTCTCACTTTCTTTGTTCGTCTTTTCTCACACGCCTTTGCCGCTAGCATTTTTTAGGCCTTTACCCCTTCTCTCTTTCTTTCACTTTCTCTCTCTAAAACACACTCTCTCTCACACTTTCATTCTCTTTCTCTTCATATCTCACTCCCTCACTTTCTCTCTCCTTACTCTCCTCTTTCTCTCATTCTCTCTCTCTCTCTTCTCTCTCTCTCCCTCTCTCTCTCTCACTTTCTCGTCTCCAGCTGTTGTCGCTAGCATTGGGCTTGATCAACTTCTCTTTCTCTCTCTTACTCTCCTCCTTCTCTCTCTCTCCTTACTCTCCCTTCTCTCTTTCTCTCCTTACTCTCCCTTCTCTTCTCTCCTCTTCTCTCTTTCTCTCTCCTTACTCTCTCCCTTTCTCTTTCTCTCTCCTTACTCTCTCTCTCTCTCTTTCTCTTTCTCTCTCTCCTCTCCTCTTCTCTCTTCTCTCTCCTTACTCTCCCCTTTCTCTTTCTCTCTCCTTACTCTCTTTCTCTCTCCTTACTCTCCTCTTTCTCTTCTCTCTCCTACTCTCCTTTTCTCTTCTCTCTCTCTTCTCTCTTCTCTCCTTTTCTCTTCTCTCTCTTTCTCTTTCTCTCTTCCCTTCTCTCTTTCTCTCTCCTTACTCTCCCCTCTCTTTCTTCTTACTCTCCTCTTTCTCTCTTTCTCTTCTCTCCCTTCTCTTTCTCTCCTTCTCTCCCCTTTCTCTTTCTCTCTCCTTACTCTCCCTTCTCTCTTCTCTTACTCTCCTCTTTCTCTCTTCTCTCTCCTTACTCTCCCCTTTCTCTTCTCTCTCCTTACTCTCCTCTTTCTCTCTTTCTTACTTCCTCTTTCTCTCTTTCTCTTTCTCTCTCCTTACTCTCCCATTTCTCTTTCTCTCCTTACTCTCCCCTTTCTCTTTCTCTCTCCTTACTCTCTCTTTTCTCTCTCTCTTTTTTCTCTCCTCTCACTCCCCTCTCTTTTTCTTTCTCTCCCTTTCTCTCCCTTTCTCTTCTCTCTCCTTACTTCCTCTTTTTTTTCTCTCTCTCTCCCTTTCTCTCTCTCTCTCACTTTCTTTGTTCGTCTCACGCACTGTTGTCGCTAACATTGTGTTAGATCAACCAAATTCAACAATAAATTCATTTTGAGCCGCACAACCAAGACGATTATTGACTGATCGCAATTCAACTTGAGATACAGATCATCTTCGTGACACGGAACATTCTCATCGGACAATTAACATATGTCACAAAGTAATAAACGCCATAACCATACGACCCCCCCCCCTGTGAGTCTTCTCTTGGGGGGGGCGTATCTCAGGTTCAATCTTAAAATAATCTCATACTTATTTGATTGATAGAATAATAACATGTTTCAATAAATGGTTCAACAATTAAATACTAAAATGATAGAAAACAAATATGACAGGGTAGGAACGGTAATCCATGGGAAATTGTGCAAACGCCTAGAATTTCGTACACCTTCACAAATCCAATGCACAGGTTATAAAGTTGTTGGTTTGTTGGTAGATTTTACGGCATGTCAACTCTTGTTGGGTTATTTTATGCCGAAGATATTGTTACTGATTTATAAATTCTTGAGGGCTACCATTTTTATTTTCAAAAATCAGTTCTGTTAAAAATCATTTTCTTTTATTTAACCTATAGAAGGGACCCTAACAGGTACTACCACTCCGGATCACGGTGGAGTAAGGGCAATGAGGGGGCACTCCACGCTCCCCAAAGATCCAAAATTGAAATTTCCCCATGAGGTGAAGTTTAACGTCATACCCAGGACACTAAAGACCCTAAACCTTTTAGCACATATATGAGAAAAAAAGGAGGCGCGTGGTCTAATGGTTAGAGTCATAGGAAATGGACTGGTCGAACCGAGTTCAATTCCTGGACGAACCTTTTTGAATTTCACATAGCGCTAATACCCTTGGGAAAGGTATGGCTCCAATTCTCCCTCCAGCTGTGGGTAAATAGCAGGGAAGTCTGGGCTCTTTAACCTTGGTTAGGTAACCAGTCTAGGAGAAGGAAAACTCTGAATTCAAACCTGTTAAACTTCGCTTAAGAAATTGACCTTGTGTGCGGTAAAGTGAGGAGCTGATGGTAGGTGTGGCGCTCCACCTCAGATGCTAAAATAATCTCCTTGGTCTAGCGCTAGTGTCTGGCTGATACCGACATTAGGCCACCCCGACAACTTTACTTAATTATTTGATAATACGGACCATATGACCTTTAGGCACCCCTTTTGCGATCTCGATTCATAAGGACATTTTTTTTCCATTTACACCGTCAAAATCCGGTTGTTTGTTAACAGACGATTTTTAGAGTTTTTTTTAAATTATAAAACTAACACCTAACCCTAAACTCTAACCCTAACCCTAACACTCAACCCTAACCCTAACCCTAAACCCTAACCTAACCTAACCCTAATCTAAACCCTAACCCTAACAAACAACCGGATTTTGACGGTGTAAATGAAAAAAAATGTCCTTATGAAACGAGATCGCAAATGGGGTGCCTAAATGTCATATGGTCCAATAATACAAATAGAACTTATCACTATTCATTCAATGTTTTAAGATTTGTTGGAATTTGTTTAATTTTATTTTTTTCTAAAGTTAATAATTATAAACTGAAACATTTGAATAAAAAAATCGGCAGACATTTTTGGAAATAATGAGATGAATTTAATCTGATCTTTAATTAAGGTTAATTATCTCTCATTCTGCTAACAAGATCATAGACATTTTATTTGATTACGCCAGCGGTTTTCCTGGACACGTTCATGTATATTATATATATATATATATATATATATATATATATATATATATTATATATATGGAAATACGATGAGGAAATTAATCCGACAATATGAAAAGAAAATATTTTAAAGATATAACAAACACAGGATGTTACGATCAGGAAACAATTTTTAGTGTCAATACTTAAGTATTTCGGTATTTTATACCATCTTCAGGACACTGTTAGGTGAGGAACAAAATGAAAGATGTTAAGTGTATAGTGGTTGTGTGAATCTGATGCTATTAACCGTTAATTTTCATATGCGCGTTTGTTTACGAAAAGCAAATGACGTGATCAATGCATGTGCAAAAATTATCAACTTTTTGTTCTCCGCTTATTCACGTTAAAGCATGCGCCATTATATGTTCTTCGCCTTCCATTTTTGCACATGCATTGATCACGTCATTTGCTTTTCGTAAACAAACGCGCATATGAAAATTAACGGTTATAGCTTTCAAAGAAAGGAAAAAACGCAACAAACCGTCATTCTGTAATAAATTTATTTCGACCAAAACTCAAAAGGCTTTTAAAATTAAAAAAAATTTCTTTGAAAGTTAAATATTTCTCTGTATTTGCAGCCTACTTCGGGCATTTCTTGTCGGACTCGGGGACCTTTTTGTCGTAATCGGGAGCCATCACGGAACTTTGAACCTAACCCATTATTCAGTCCACGGGGATATCCTGTTCTCATTCCGCTATCCATAGCTGGGGTAGAGGCGTTAAGCTGTCTTAATTATTATTCTATGTTACTGCTGCACTTGACCAGGAGTGAACCTGCAGTCTAGAGATAACTGTCACTTAGAACTGTCTTAACCTAACTCCTTTATCCACTAGGCCATGTGTCTAATTGGATTACGACAAGAAGCTTCCCGAGTCCGCAAAGAAGGTTCCCAAGTCCGAGAAGGTTCCCGAGTCCGACAAGAAATACCTAAAGAAGGCCGGAGGGCACATCGGCTGAATCGTTGTACAGATAACAATGAAGATGAGGACAATAGTCCGAATAACGCAGATAACACAAAAAAAATGTTTGGATGTCAGAGAGTTAACCTACATCAATAAATAAGAAGATTCTCCATTAATGTAGGATTTAAAAAAAAAAAAATCTCTATCGAAATTAAATATAAATATTTATACTTAATTGAATAGTTCAATATGTAAAAAATATAATAATCTTGACTAGCAGGACCTGTGGATATACCCACAGTATGATAATTTAACTATTACAACATTTGATAGGTTTACTTAAGAGCTATTGCTAAATAGTTCAATATGTAAAAAATATAATAATCTTAAACTAGCAGGACTTGTGGATATACCACAGTATGATAATTTAATTATTACAACATTTGATAGGTTTGCTTAAGAGCTATCGCTAAATAGTTCAATATGTAAAAAATATAATAATCTTGACAAGCAGGACTTGTGGATATACCACAGTATGATAATTTAATTATTACAGTCATTTTTAAACCATTGTTACATTTATTACTGGTATTACATATTTTCATACTGTACATGGAATTGAATTAAGATGGCTGCTATATCCATTGACCGTATTTGAAAGATACAAGAAATATCTGATGGAGGACAGAGGGACTATTTTGAAATATTTCCATGGCAACAAAGGCTGGGAGGGAGAGGCTCATCAAACAAACAAACAAACAAACATCGGGAAATTGTCATTGAGGAAACCGAATCTTTAGATTTTGAACTGTTTTTCCAGTTTGTCCATTGACTTTTAATTACTGTGCTGGGAATGGCGGGAGGATTGCTGCTATATCCATTGACAGTCTTGTTAGTGAAATAATGACTGGAATAAAATTCGGATTCCAATTAAACTCGTATTATTGTATTAATATTGAAAACCTTTTGCTTCCATTGTCTTTTCATACTGTGTTGGGAATGACAAGAGAGTGGCTGCTATATCCATTGTCAGTGTTGTTATCAAAACCATGATTTGAATAGAAGTCAGATTTCAATTAAACTCGTATTATTGTATCAACTTTGATAATTGTCCTTTTTTCATACTGTGCAGGGAATAGAAATAAAATGGCTGCTATATCCAGTGACAGTCTTGTGAAGGCAAAAGAAATGTTTGATGAAGGACAGTGTGTCTATCTTGAAATATATCTATGACAATAACTGCGACGAGCACCAAACAAACAAAAAAAAAAAACATCTGGAAATTGTCTTTGAGGTAACTATATCTTTAGATTTGAAAGTTGTAACGGTATTTCCAGTTTTCCCATTGTCTTTTTACACTGTGCTGTGAATGACAAGAGGGTTGCTGCTATATCCATTGCCAGTCTTGTTAGTGAAATGATGAATGGAATAAAATTCGTATTCCAATTAAAATCGTATTATTGTATTAACATTGAAAACCTTTTACTTCCATTGTCTTTTCATACTGTGTTGCGAATGGCAAGAGAGTGGCTGCTATATCCATTGTCAGTGTTGTCATCGAAACCAGATTCCAATTAAACTCGTATTATTGTATTAACGAGGACGATTATTTTGTTTCCCTTGTAGACTGCAGGGAATGACCGTAAAATGGCTGCTATATCCATTGACAGTCTTCGGGAGACAACAGAAATATCGATTGGAGGACAGTGGGACTATCTTGAGATATTTCCATGACAATCTTTAGATTTGAAAGTTGGAACGGTTTTTCCAGTTTGTACATAGACTTTTTCAGACTGTGCTGGGAACGGCGGTATGGTGGCTGCTATATCCATTGACAGTCTTGTTATCAAAACCACGACTTGAATAGAAGTCAGATTTCAATTAAACTCGTATTATTGTATCAACTTTGATAATTTTTCTTTTTTCATACTGTGCAGGGAATAGAAATAAAATGGCTGTTATATCCATTGACAGTCTTGTGAAGGCAAAAGAAATGTTTGATGGAGGACAGTGGGTCTATCTTGAAATATATCTATGACAATAACTGCGGACGAGCACCACACAAACAAACAAACAAACAATCAAACATCTGGAAATTGTCTTTGAGGTAACTATATCTTTAGATTTGAAAGTTGGAACGGTTTTTCCAGTTTTCCCATTGTCTTTTTACACTGTGCTGTGAATGGCAAAAGGGTTGCTGCTATATCCATTGCCAGTCTTGTTATCCAAACCATGACTTGAATAGAAGTGAGATTCCAATTAAACTCGCATTATTGTATTAACCTTTAAAATTGTCTTTACCTATTTGATTTTCCCAACCCTATTGCCCTTATGGCAAGCCCCAACCCCTTTTTATCATATGGGTGCTAGAAGGCGGTGGCTGCGGGTCTACATGTCCTGGGAATGACGTTAAACTCTATCTGATGGTGAGGTTCCAGTTCTGGAGGTTTGGGGAATGTGGAGCACCCCTTCATCACCATTGCTCCCAGTTCCACTCTGACCTGGAGTGGTAGTACCTGTTAGGGTCCCATCTATGGGTTAAATAGAAAAATGTATTTATAAAAAAATTGTATTATCCATTAAGAATTGATTTATTTCAAAACTTTATCGGCATTAAATGACCCACTGAGGTTGATATGCTGTAAAACAAAACAAAACAAACAAACAAAATTGTCTTTTTTTTCATACTGTGCAGGGAATGGCTACCATATCTTTTGTCAGTCTTTTAAAGATACAAGAAATGTCGGATGGAGAACAGTGGGACTATCTTAAAATATTTCGATGACAACAAACACTGGGGTAGGCGCACCAAACAAACAAACAAACTGTTATAGGTGATATACCCTATAGACTAATGGAATGTGCCGACGGTTATCATAAGTAAGTAAGTAAAGTCGACTGGGCGTCCTAAAGTCGGTATCAGCCAGTCAGCGAGGGAGTCTATCCTCTTTTCAATAGCGCTAGACAAAGGAGATTGTTTTTAGCATCTGAGGTGGAGCGCCACACCTACCATCAGCTCCTTACTTTACCGCACAGATCCCTGTGCTACTCATACGCTGAGTTGGCGGGGACCGGTATCGAACTAGGAACCTTGTGGTTTCTAGCCGAAAACAGGGACAATTATGGCTTGAAGAGTAAGCCAATGCGAGTCAGCTCATAACTCTATTTGACGGACGTAATTCCCACTTCTCTGTACTGTAATTGTCTACTCTTTTGTTAATACATTTTCCTACATTTGTTAAACGTCGTTTTGTTCTTATTTGACCCCTTAAAACCCCACGACACAAACAAACAAACAAACATCGGCAAATTGTCTTTGAGGAAATTGAATCTTTAGATTTTAAACTGTTTTTCCAGATTTTCCATTGACTTTTTATTACTCTGCTGAGAATAGCAAGAGGGTTGCTGCTATATCCATTGACAGTCTTGTTATTGAAACAATGACTTGAAAAAAATTATGATTCCTGTTGTGATGTTAGTTCAACAGTAAAAAAAGAAGTCAAGTCGAGGTAGGGTAAAAAGAGACAAGTGTATTTACAATAAGGTACAAGAACGGCTAGCTTGCCGCTAAACAGTAACAGTACGGTAACAGTACGGCAACAGTACAACCTTTTCACTCGGTGTCTCACTATTTATAGTGAGAACCGGTGTATATTCTCCACTGTAGGAACGGCCGGTACAACAATTCCAATTAAACTCGTATTATTGTATTAACATTGAAAACCTTGACAGCCTTTTGCTTCTATTATCTTTTCATACCGTGCTGGGAATGGCGAGAGAGTGGCTGCTATATCCATTGTCAGTATTGTTATCGAAACCAGGTTCCAATTAAACTCGTATTATTGTATTAACCGTGACGATTATTTTGCTTCCCTTGTCATTTTTCATAGAGTGCAGGTAATAGCAATAAAATGGCTGCTATATCCATTGACAGTCTCGTGAAGACAAAAGAAATGTCTAATGGGGGGCAATGGGGCTATCTTGAAGTATTTCCATGACAACGACTGGGGAGGGGGATCTCAAACAAACAAACAAACATCGTTAAATTGTCTTTGAGGATATTAAATCCAGGTTTTTCGAGTTTTTCCATTGTCTTTTCATACAGTGCTGGAGTTAGGCTGCTATATCCATTGCCAGTGTTATTATCCAAACCATGATTTGAATAGAAGTCAGATTCCAATTAAACTTGTATTATTGTATTAACAATGACGATTATTTTGCTTCCTTTGTCATTTTTCACAGAGTGAAGAGAATAGCAATAAAATTGCTGCTATATCCATTGACAGTCTCCTGAATACAAAAGAAATGTCGAATGGAGGGCAATGGGGCTATCTTGAAATATTTCCATGACAACGATTGGGGAGGGGGACCACACAAACAAACAAACAAACAAACATCGGGAAATTGTCTTTGAGGAAACTTAAATCTTATGAATAGATTTTTGCACTTAAAGATGGATCGTTTTTTTCCCAAACGAAAGAGACAGACATTTTTTTTTTCCTTTTTTTTTCTTCTCTGTAAACAAAACGAAAAACTTAATTTTATTATTAATAGACACGAATATCTTCAATTTTTAGTTTTGTTTTGTTTTGTTTGTTTTTTTTTTCGTCTGGATTTGAAAAAAAGAAAACCCCGTATAATCTTCTTTGTCTGTGCAAAAACGATAATTTTAAGAAGATTTTGATTCAGAGACTGGGATAAATGCAGGTAAAATTTATTGAGATTTCATTGATTCAAATCATTCCATTGAAGATAATAATGAAGATAGAGTATCAGAAAGGAGGTCAGGAGAAGAAAAAAGTAGCAAAGAGAAAAATATAGAATTATTTGTATTATTCGGACTATTGTCCTCATCTTTATAGTTATCTGTACAACATTTCGGCTGCTGTGCCCTCCGACCTTCTTCGTGTATTTCTTGTCGGATTCGGGAACCATTTCGGACTCAGGAACCTTTTTTTCGAACTCGGTTTTTTTCGAACTCGGGAACCTTCTTGTCGTAATCAGGAGCCACCACGGAACTTTGAACCTAACCCTTTATTCAATCCACGGGAGTATCCTGTTCTCATTCCGCTAACCATAGTTGGGATACAGGTGTTAACCTGTATTAATTATCATTCTATGTTACTGCTGCCGCTGATCACGATTGAACCTACAGTCTATAGATAACTGTCACTTAGAACTGTCTTAACCTAACTCCTCTATCCACTATGCTATGTGTGTTACATACTCATACACATATACCCATGTTGGGTATATACACAATAGAAGTTTTTTCACTAGAGAGGGGAGAGAGAGAGATAGACAGGTAGACAGAGAGATGAGATGCATATTTGCATTACTTACCTCTTCGTCTGTTTGGCAATTCGATCGGCTAGTTTTGGCTTCTATTTTGTTGGTTGTTTGTCTTTGATTCATTTCTTCTTCTTGGTCAGTCTTTTTGCCAAGACATGCGTCAACCAACAACACCATATTATTTCTTTAAACTTTTATTTACTTAACTAAACTAACTAAACACAGCGCGCGTGTACAAGTGAACCCCCGCTTCTCATCTGACGTCCGAGCAGGTGCTGATGATTTCACTAGCTCTCACGTGACTTCACGTGATTCTCGGCTTTCCCGCTTCTCTGGTCAAAGGTCTTCAACGGTCTGTATCTGGCTGGCTTCTGATTTAGGTCGGAAAATTAAAACGGAAAGTTTTTTGGTGGTACCCAATGACAGTTTAACTACAGTCTATGATTTAACATTTTGCGAATTGGGTTACGGTTTTAGGGGATTAAGGTTGTTTTAATTACGTATTGCTTAAAAAAATAAACAACAAAAAACCCAAATTACGATACATTTTCTTTTTTTCTTTTTTTTTCTTTCTTTCTTTCTTTCTTTCTTTCTTTTCGTATCTATCTATCTATCACATCATCTTTCTTTCTTTCTTTTCTTTCTTTCTTTCTGTTCGTATCTATCTATCTATCTATCTATCTAGCTATCTATCTATCACAGCCTCTTTCTTTGTTTCTTTCTTTGTTTCTTTCTTTCTGTTCGTATCTATCTAGCACATCTTTCTTTCTTTCTTTCTTTCTTCTTTCTGTTCGTATTATTCTATCTAACTATCTATCTATCATATCATCTTTCTTTCTTTCTTTCTGTTCGTATCTCCCTATCACATCTTTCTTTCTTTCTTAAAAAAATAAACAACACAAAAAACAAATTACTATACATTTAATGTTGAAAAACTAAGTTTAATTGAAATTAGACATTGCAATACTAACACAAACAACTGTCTCAATAATAAATTCAATAATTAATTTCAATGGTTAATTAAATGTATAGTAATTTGTTTTTTTTTGTTGTTTATTTTTTTAAAGCAATACGTAATTAAAAACAACCTTAATCCCCTAAAACCGTAACCCAATTCGCAAAATGTTAATTCATAGACTGTAGTTAAACTGTCATTGGGTACCACCAAAAAACTTTCCGTTTTAATTTTCCGACCTAAATCAGAAGTCAGCCCTGTATCTTTCCATGGAAAACCGCCGCCCGTGACATGAAAAAGACCATCACTGCAGAAATACAGGGTATTGCCAATAATCTATGCCACCAGATAGATTATGCAACACGTGCCCCTTTGGACAATTGGACAATAGTCTGAATAATACAAATCTTATTATAATGGAGATTGTGTGTTTTTCTGTCTGTAACCGAAACTATATTACTATTCAAGTCACAATTCTCTTTGTTATTTACGTCACATTCTACAGGATTTTATTTTTATTTAAACCTCAATTATTGATAAAATTGTTTTACATCATTAATACTGTTGACAATATCTACATATTAATAACATGCAATTGTATTTATATATACAACAAAATAGCAATTTACAGTGTGAATGGGAAGGCTAATTTGCATATTGATATAAAAAATCTGATTTTGATAAATATGTACTTAGTATTACTGATTTTTAATTGTTTGATTTTATCTTAATGAATATTAGCAAAAATATCGAAGATAAATCTTAAAAGAAATCCGTTAACAAGAAGAAATAAGTGTAATTTTATTCTTTACTTCCTATTTTAACTGAATAGTTAAATTAGGAAAATTTAGCAATGAAAGACGGGAGTGGGGGAAGAGTAAGTTTCTGTTGTTCTATTTTTTGATTATACACCCTCAGTTTCAAATCTTTTTATCTGCATTCTTATTTAGTTTCATTAGCCTTTCTAAATTAATCTAATATTTTATTAAATTAAAACTTAAATACTTGCACCCGGAGGGTGCATTCATTTGCTAGTAATACTAATTATCAATCCTTATCTAAAAAATTCAGAGAAAGAGAAAAATGTGTAAAGTGAAAACAGACCGATTTTAACGTGTTTTTATTTGATTTTGAGGTATACGAATTATTTTCAAATCTAACCAAAATGTTCAAAGTTGCCACTTATCAGGTATTATTGAACCCCAAAGAGGCTTGCTAAAAATAACTACTTTATTTTACCAGTTTTAAATATTGCTATACAAGTTTTTTTTTAAATTTTTAATTAGCGCACTCTGTCTCTGTCTCACTCTGACTCTCTTTATCTCTTTCTCCCTCTCTCCCCCCTCTCTCTCTCTCTACACACACACACACACACACACACACACACACACATACACACATGTATATATATTTCTGTTAGTATCTATCTATATATCTCAGTCCCTATCTATCTATCTATCTATCTATCTATCTATCTATCTACCTATCTAATCAATTCTTAATTAGACAGACAAATAATCTTAATTACTTTCTTTCTTTCTTTCTTTCTTTCTTTCTTTCTTTCTTTCTTTCTTTCTGTTCGTATCTATCTATCTATCTATCTATCTATCTATCACATCAGCTTTCTTTCTTTCTTTCTTTCTTTCTTTCTTTCTTTCTGTTCGTATATATCTATCTTTTTTTTAATTATATCTATCTATCTATCTATCTATCTATCTATCTATCTATCTCAGTCTGTTCATGTCTATCTATCTATCTATCTATCTATCTATCTATCTATCTATCTATCATTCTATCTATCTATCAAATCAATCCTTAATTAGACAGACAAATAATCTTTCTTTCTTTCTTTCTTTCTTTCTTTCTGTTCGTATCTATCTATCTATCTATCACATCAGCATTCTTTATTTCATTCTTTCTTTCTTTCTTTTTGTTCGTATCTATCTATCTATCTATCTATCTATCTATCTATCTATCTCAGTCTATTCATATCTATCTATCTATCTATCTATCTATCTATCTATCTATCTATCTCAGTCCATTCCTATCTATCTATCTATCTATCTATCTATCTATCTCAGTCTGTTCATCTCTATCTAACTATCTATCTATCTATCTTTTTTTATATCTATCTATTTAAGTCTTTTCATATCTATCTTTTTTTTTTATATCTATCTATCTTTTTTTTATATCTATCTATCTATCTATCAATCTATCTATCTATCTATCTATCTATCTATCTATCAATCTATCTATCTATCTATCTATCTCTCTATCTATCTAATCAATTCTTAATTAGACAGACAAATAACCTTAATTACTTTCAATGCAAATAAAGGCAACAGATTACTAACAAAAACAAAAAGAATGTGTTCAAAACAAGATTGTCCTTTTATAGCCTCAACCAAGCAAGCCAGCAATGATTATTACAAAAACCCTTGAATGAACTGGAAAAAAAAAATTGTCCCCTTTTTCGCTTTCATAAGCGAAACAACCTATTTGAGCGTTTGTTGTCATGGTAACGAGATGTTGCTATGTTTTAATTGGATGTAAAATTAATGACATCATTTTGGCCACTGTACTCCGTGACCTTATATCGTATTTAATAATCTGGGCGTTTCAAAAGAAAATCATTTTCTTTTTTTTTTATCCTATCCACCGGAGTAGATTGTTCGTATCCCGCTGTCAAAAGCTTACTGGAAATCGCAGTTAAGTCCTTACAGTTAATCTTCCTCGGCCCTTTTGATTAAAACTAACAAAAAAGAAATATTAACTATGATTAAACCCCGCAGATTGCTCAAGAGGACAGTAGCCTAGTAGATAAGTGATGGTCGTGAGTTCCATCAGTAGGCGCTTGGTGACGTAGCAAGAAATTAATTCCTTACAGTTAATCTTCCTCGGTCCTTTTGATTAATACTAATAAAAAAGAATATATATAACTATATTTAAAACCCGCAGATTGCTCAAGAGGACAGTAGCCTAGTAGATAAGTGATGGTCGTGAGTTCAATCAGTAGGCTAGCTAGCTAGATGGTGTAGCAAGAAATTAATTACTTCCAGTTAATCTTCCTCGGTCCTTTTGATTAAAACTAACAAAAAAGGAATATTAACTATGATTAAACCCCGCAGATTGCTCAAGAGGACAGTAGCCTAGTAGATAAGTGATGGTCGTGAGTTCAATCAGTAGGTGCTAGATGGCATAGCGAGAAATTAATTCCTTACAATTAATCTTCCTCGGTCCTTTTGATTAATAGTATCAAAAACAAAAGGAATATTAACTACAATTAAGACCCGCAGATTGCTCAAGAGGACAGTAGCCTAGTAGATAATTGATGGTCGTGAGTTCCATCAGTTGGCGCTAGATGGCATAGCGAGAAATTTATTCCTTACAGCTAATCTTCCTCGGTCCTTTTGATTAATACTAACAAAAAAGAAATATTAACTATGATTAAACCCCGCAGATTGCTCAAGAGGACAGTAGCCTAGTAGATAATTGATGGTCATGAGTTCCATCAGTAGGCGCTTGGTGACGTAGCAAGAAATTAATTCCTTACAGTTAATCTTCCTCGGTCCTTTTGACTAATACTAATAAAAAAGAATATATATAACTATATTTAAAACCCGCAGATTGCTCAAGAGGACAGTACCCTAGTAGATAAGTGATGGTCGTGAGTTCCAGTAGGTGCTAGATGGCATAGCGAAAATTAATTCCTTCCAGTTAATCTTCCTCGGTCCTTTTGATTAATAAACAAAAAAAAAAAAAAGGAATATTAACTACAATTAAGACCCGCAGATTGCTCAAGAGGACAGTACCCTAGTAGATAAGTGATGGTCGTGAGATCAGTAGGCGCTAGATGGCGTAGCAAGAAATTAAATTAATCTTCCTCGGTCCTTTTGATTAATACTAACAAAAAAAAAGGAATATTAACTATGATTAAACCCCGCAGATTGCTCAAGAGGACAGTAGCCTAGTAGATAAGTGATGGTCGTGAGTTCAATCAGTAGGCGCTAGATGGCGTAGCAAGAAATTAATTCCTTACAGCTAATCTTCCTCGGTCCTTTTGATTAATACTAACAAAAAAGGAATATTAACTACAATTAAGACCCGCAGATTGCTCAAGAGGATAGTAGCCTAGTAGATAAGAGATGGTCGTGAGTTCCATCAGTAGCGCTAGATGGCGTAGCAAGAAATTAATTCCTTACATTAATCTTCCTCGGTCCTTTTGATTAAAACTAACAAAAAAAAAAAGGAATATTAACTACAATTAAGACCCGCAGATTGCTGGACAGTAGCCTAGTAGATAAGTGATGGTTGTGAGTTCCATCAGTAGGCGCTAGATGGCGTAGCAAGAAATTAATTCCTTACAGTTAATCTTCCTCTGCACTTTTGATTATTACTAACAAAAAAGGAATATTAACTACATTTAAGACCCGCAGATTTCTCAAGAGGACAGTGAATCTATCTTGGTAAATACAACTTCAAACTCGGCACTTTTATGGCACACCTGGTATTCTGAAGAAAATTAACGTTCCATTTATTAATCATTTCTATCTTGAGAAATACAGCTTCAATCTCGATACTTTTTAAGACGCACCTTATATATATATATATATATATATATATATATATATATATTTTACACACCGAGAGATCCTTTGCCGGGATTACACTTGTCAAGTTCATTTTCTATAAAAAAAAGTATCGAATTTTATGCGATACATGCACTGTAATTGCCTTCAAGCAAAAATATAATATATACTTTGTTCAACAATGCTTCTAAAAACAAACATCCAAACATCTTATTCACTTCGCCGAAGAGCATAAGGCCTGGTTTGTTGTTATTATTCACTCAACGTCCCCTTACCTATTATGGTAGAGGCGTGTCAGTATCATTTGACAAGGTTAATTTCGCAGGGATTGTTAGCTGTGTACTGTGGCCAAGGCGATATAGTCTTTGACTATGCCTGCTAAGGTCCCAGTTTCGATTTCTGTCGGAGGGAAGTCGTTAGTATACATCGCAGTCTGTACGATGTTCTACACACCGAGCGATCCTTTGCCGGGATTACACTTGTCAAGTTCATTTTCTATAAAAAAAAGTATCGAATTTTATGCGATACATGCATTGTAATTGCCTTCAAGCAAAAATATAATATGTATTTTGTTCAACAATCCTTCTAAAAAACAAAAATCCAAAAATCTTATTATATATATATATATATATATATATATATATATATATATATTAAAGTAATCAAATCTAAATTTACATCAGATAAACACACACACACACACACACACACACACACACACATATATATATATATATATATATATATATATATATATATTATTTGGGATTTAGTATGAAGCATTAGGGATGAAATATAAGAAACTCAGTTTTTGAATGTTAAGTTTCGTTTTATTTTCGTTATATATATATATATATATATATATATATATATATATTATATATATATATATATATATATACTCGAATAGCTCTACTTTCTATAAATTGTAACATTTAATGACAATTAATCTTACTGAGAACTACCTTTGAATACATTTTTGTTTTTTAAAAACAAATTTTGACCTGTACCGTATTAAAGGAACAATCGATGCACTTAATGACAGGGCTTTGTTTCAGCACAAATGTCGGTAAATATTTTAAAAGAAACGAGATAAAGGGTTTATGCTCAGGATATTTTTGGAATCGGTTTAACCAGTGACAAACGGATAGATGTCAATTTTTTCCCCTTCTTATTTGCGAAACAAAAATAAAATTAGGTTTTATTTCATTTAAGGTCTATCGTAGTTTCGTGAAAGACAAGAAAAGCCTGTAATCTAAGATAGCAAACCACAAGACAATAAATAATTAAAAAAAGAAAAATAATGAAAGAAATACATGTATGGAAGAACACGAAATAATAAATAACCTGTTTTATCTTGGATCCGGAAAGAATGACTAGCGAAATAGGATGACGAACTTGTGTGTCATATTGGAAAATTTCCGAGTAAGAATATCAGTGAAGCCTTTTTAAGTATTTACGATATCCAAAATCAATATGTGAATATGTTACGCGGATACGGTATTATAAGAACTGAATGTGTGTTTCTTAGAACACATTAGTAGTCCCAGAGTAACCTTCCAACGTATGTGAATATATACATAAATAAATCCTAACAAAGAAGTACAACATAACAACAATACAGACTTTATTGTCTGAGCATGTGGAACATGACAGGATACAAAACAGATAGAACGAAAGTCGTATGGAAGTAAGAAAGAGTTCATAAACAATAACAACAATACAGACTTTATTGTCTGAGCACATGGAACATGACAGGATATAAAACAGATAGGACGAAAGTCCTTTGGAAGTAAGAAAGAGTTCATAAACAATAACAACAATACAGACTTTATTGTCTGAGCACATGGAATATGACAGGATATAAAACAGATAGGACGAAAGTCCTTTGGAAGTAAGAAAGAGTTCATAAACAATAACAACAATACAGACTTTATTGTCTGAGCACATGGAACATGACAGGATACAAGACAGATAGGACGAAAGTCCTTTGGAAGTAAGAAAGAGTTCATAAACAATAACAAACAATACAGACTTTATTGTCTAACCACATGGAACATGACATTTCTTTTCTATTTATTAATTGTTTATAAAAATTGAATGTGTGTTTCTTAGAATACGTTAGTAGTCTCAAAGTAATCTTCTAACGTAGGTGAATATATACATAAATAAATCCTAACAAAGAAGTAGAACATAACAACAATACAGACTTTATTGTCTGAGCACATGGAACATGACAGGATATAAAACAGATAGGACGAAAGTCCTTTGGAAGTAAGAAAGAGTTCATAAACAATAACAACAATACAGACTTTATTGTCTGAGCACATGGAATATGACAGGATATAAAACAGATAGGACAAAAGTCCTTTGGAAGTAAGAAAGAGTTCATAAACAATAACAACAATACAGACTTTATTGTCTGAGCACATGGAACATGACATTTTTTTTCTATTTATTAATTGTGTTATAAAAATTGAATGTGTGTTTCTTAGAACACGTTAGTAGTCTCAAAGTAACCTTCTAACGTAGGTGAATATATACATAAATAAATCCTAACAAAGAAGTACAACATAACAACAATACAGACTTTATTGTCTGAGCACATGGAACATGACAGGATATAAAACAGATAGGACGAAAGTCCTTTGGAAGTAAGAAAGAGTTCATAAACAATAACAACAATACGAACTTTATTGTCTGAGCACATGGAACATGACAGGATACAAAACAGATAGGACGAAAGTCCTTTGGAAGTAAGAAAGAGTTCATAAAACAGTAACAACAATACAGACTTTATTGTCTGAGCACATGGAATATGACAGGATATAAAACAGATAGGACGAAAGTCCTTTGGAAGTAAGAAAAGTTCATAAACAATAAACACAATACAGACTTTATTGTCTGAGCACATGGAATATGACAGGATATAAAACAGATAGGACGAAAGTCCTTGGAAGTAAGAAGAGTTCATAAACAATAACAACAATACAGACTTTATTGTCTGAGCACATGGAATATGACAGGATATAAAAAGATAGGACGAAAGTCCTTTGGAAGTAAGAAAGAGTTCATAAACAATAACAACAATACAGACTTTATTGTCTGAGCACATGGAATATGACAGGATATAAAACAGATAGGACGAAAGTCCTTTGGAAGTAAGAAAGAGTTCATAAACAATAACAACAATACAGACTTTATTGTCTGAGGCACATGGAACATGACAGGATACAAAACAGATAGGACGAAAGTCCTTTGGAAGTAAGAAAGAGTTCATAAACAATAACCACAATACAGACTTTATTGTCTGAGCACATGGAACATGACAGGATATAAAACAGATAGGACGAAAGTCCTTTGGAAGTAAGAAAGAGTTCATAAACAGTAACAACAATACAGACTTTATTGACTGAGCACATGGAATATGACAGGATATAAAACAGATAGGACGAAAGTCCTTTGGAAGTAAGAAAGAGTTCATAAACAATAACAACAATACAGACTTTATTGTCTGAGCACATGGAACATGACAGGATACAAAACAGATAGGACGAAAGTCCTTTGGAAGTAAGAAAGAGTTCATAAACAATAACAACAATACAGACTTTATTGTCTGAGCACATGGAACAGGACATTTTTTTTCTATTTATTAATAGTGTTATAAGAATCAACAAAGAAGTACAACATAACAACTCAATCTTTTATGCAAATGAACTGATGTTTTTTTTGTCTCTTTTTTATACTTTGTTTTTGCTTTTTGTTTATTGTTCTTTTTAAAATATTGGTATTGAAGATTTCCTGCACATGTAACGATTATGCAGCACGCTAGCATTTGTTTGGTTTGGTTTTGTTTTGTTTTACGGTATACCAACCTCAGTGGGTCATTTAATGCCGATAAAGTTTTGAAATAAATTCATTCTTAATGGATAATACAATTTTGTTTATCAACCCATGTTTTTCTATTTAACCCATAGATGGGACCCTAACAGGTACTACCACTCCGGGTCAGAGTGGATCAGGGAGCAATGGTGATGAAGGAGTGCTCCACATTCCCCAAACCTCTAAAACTGGAACCTCACCAACACTACTATGAGAATAACATGTGTGCTTCTTATAATACGTTAGTAGTCTTATACGTAGTAGTCGACAAATTTGTGAAATAAATTCATTCTTAATGGATAATCAAATTTTGTTTATAAACTCTTGTTTTTTTTTATTTAATCCATAGATGGGACCCTAACAGGTACTACCACTCCGGGTCAGAGTGGACCAGGGAGCAATGGTGATGAAGGGCTGCCCCACATCCCCCAAACCTCCAAAACTGGAACCTCACCATCAGATAGAGTTTAACGTCATTCCCAGGACATGTAGACCCTCAGCCACCGCCTTCTAGCTCCCATATGATAAAAAGGGGTTGGGAGTTGCCATAAAGGCAATAGGGTTGGGGCAATCATATAGGTGTTAGGGCTTGACGTGACCAGCAAATTGATCAGAGGGGTCCTCTTCGACCGCCCGTCTAGCCCAAGAAAGGGCTAAAGTTGAGTATTGCAAATCATGGACTGCTCATCCATCTGGGTTTTATCTTTAAGCATCACGGGTCGCCACCCACGACCAACAGGTGACCCCATTGGGGGAGTCTTACCCTTCTGCAGAGGTGCAGTCGGTGCATTCTAACGCCCCAGCCGACAGGGCACTGTTAAGGCTGTACTTATTTATGAGTGATACTGTATATGGTTGTTTATGTAGTTTGGTAAAATAAACGTCTGATTAGTTTTCTAAGAATGCATTTGCAGACAATGGAAAGGCACCGAACCAGAAATCCTGCTTAAAGTGACTATTCTAAGAGAAATGGCCAATTCTAGAAATGGCTAATTCGTATTGCAACCCCTCACCCCCCCCCAAAAAAAAAGGGAGCAAAAGAAAAAAGGAAAAAAAAAAAAAAGAAGTAACTAATGGAAAAATTCTTGCCGAAAAATCCCCGAAAACAAAAAGCAAGAACACAATGTCCGGACATGGTTCCCCACCAGTTTATAATTGGATGTTGTTTGCAATGTTTTGGACCCGGGGAAACAGTAGTTTATATTTTGGTATGGAAGCAGCCAAGGGAAGAAATTCAACGCGTTGTTAGTTTAATTTGCCATAACAATGTATTATTTTAAGAAATCATTATTTCATATATTATACATATTTATGTCCATCCATCCATGTCGCTGGCTGTCTCATTGTTCCTGTGAGGGGAAAATAATATGATATAAAAGATTATTGCCCAGTTATTTGCATTTTGATCGGGAAACTCACGTGGTGTAATGGTTAGCAAGCTAGATTCGCGGGCCATTGTTAGTGAGTTCGATTCTTACTAGGTGTCCCTTACTTCTGGCCTTGTGTCACATCTAATCTAAGCTTAGTGAATAACTATACGCGACGTTACATGAGCACCTCGCGTGGTGTAATGGTTAGCAAGCTAGATTCGCGGACTATTGTTAGCGAGTTCGATTCTTACTGGGCACCCCTTACTTCTGGCCTTGTGCCACATCTAAGCTAAATTTAGTAAATAACTATATGTATTTAGATCATCATCATCATCATCAAGTCGTGCTGACTATACGGATTCCCATGAATCTCTCTCCCCCTGTCTCTCTTTCTCGCCACCCGTCTCAGTATCCCTGTAAGGAAAATAAAAAAACGCAATAAAAAAGGTGCAATCATATAGGTGCTAGGGCTTAACGTGATCAGTCGATTGATCAGCGGGGGCCTCTCCGACCACTCGTCTAGCCCAAGAAAAGGCCAAAATTGAGTATTGCAAGTCATGGACTGTAACCTGGGTTCTATCCCTAATCATCACGGGTCGCCACCCACGGCCAGCAGGTGGCCCCATCAGGGGAGTCTACTCCTCTGTAGAGTTGCAGCCGGTGCATTCTAACGCCCCAGCCGACAGGGCGGATAACAAGTGTAAGACTAACTGTAATATACTGGAACATAGAATGTTTCTATATACTAATACATCCAATTAAGAGTTCGCGCTAATAATGTAGTATTTTGCAACAGACTGCTAAGGATTGAGGTCGTAAGTAGACGGTTCTTGTCATGATCTCCATATGGTTCTCCTGACTGTACTAAATTGGTATTACATCCAATGGTGACTAAACTGTTGTATACTGGAACGTAGAATATTTTGGTATAATAGTACATCCAAATAAGGGTTCGCGCTAATAATGAAGTACTTCGTAAGAGTGCTAATAATTGAGGTCGTAAGTAGACGGTTATCGAAATGATTTGCGGGATGCTCTAAACAGTAGTACACATGTCTTGGACAAGTTCATTTACTCCATAAGAAAAGGTAAGATAGGCTAGTTCACACTGAAGATAACTTTAGACGAGTTGTTATGCCGTTAAAATCATTTCATTTTCTTCCACACTAATTATTACACCCACAGGCTTCCATATGAACCTAAGTAAACGTTAACAAATATTCCAATTATCGCTAACAATATTTTCCCTTGATGTGCGAATGTAATTTCCAATTCAATTCAATTTTGTTATTACCATGCGGATACAATACACACATGAGAAACGAACTGATCGTATAATATCTAGTACGGTGCACTCCAACAGCTACAATCTAATTTTACAACACAAGAAAGACTTTCTGGAAAAAAGCGTTCATTCGAATGTTCCCGGGTTTTCACACAGTGAGGAAAAAAGGAATTGATTAATTTTGTTAGTTGATGGTAAAGAAATTCTATATGAATAGTCGTGTATATAACGTAATGGAAGGAGAGAGAGAGAGAGAGAGAGAGAGAGAGAGAGAGAGAGAGAGAGAGAGAGAGGGTGAGGAGAGGGAGAGAGAGTGAAAGAAAGAAAGAGAAAAACAAATCGGGGGTGCATTCTTCCATATCCGAAAAACGGGGAACTTATTCTTCTGCATGCGAATCAGGAATCTGATTTTTCCATATCCGAAGATTCAATTGGTTGGCTGGCTGGTTGGCTGGTTGGTTGGTTAGATTTTACGATGTAGGTAATTCCATGTCAAATCATCCAGGTCATATCTCTCCCTTTCCGAAATTTTGTACAGGTGTAGATCATGTTAATATTAGACTATCCCCCAAATTTGAGCTTCCAATTCCAAAAGAGTCGTGTCGATTTGTAGTTCTCCAATTTTTTTTTTGTGGGGAGATCGCGAAATATGGCGACTTTTTGTAATTTATTTTTGTCTGTAAAATGAGTTCTAGAGCTTGCCTACTACTAAATATTGGTTTATAAAAGCATTTTTGTCCAAGGAATCCAAAAATGTTATCACAAACGTCTGAAAGTGAACCAATTTTAAGTTATAAATGATTTCTGATTTGCAAAATTTTAACCGGTGTTGTAGCTTCGGTTCTGAGCAAAAAACAAACTATCTTTTTGGTACAAAGTCTTAAAGTCAACCAATTTCAAGTTATTAAACGGCTTTTCATTATTTGTGTACTGCTGTGTAGAGCAGTCGGCAGATCATTACGGGAACCGTCTACTTACGACTTCAATGCTTATCCCTCTTTTGCGAAGGACTTTAATCTTTATTTGAATGCACTAGTATACAAAGCATTCTATGTTTTAGTGCGTGTTGGCATCCTTTCGTCTACTAAAGACGATGGCGTAGTGTCCACATTTTTTATCTGCAACTGCATGAGTGGCTGAACAGACCTATTTTTGAATGGCAATCTCTGGTGCAGTGATTGCAAGCAAACGGTGATGCTTGCTGGAGATGCTGTTGTCTCTCCTTCCTTTTGGCTCTCTTTTCTTTTTTTTATCTGCAACTTTGTGAGTGGCTGAACAGACCAATTTTTGAATGGCCATCTCTGGTGCAGTGATTGCAAATAAACGGTGATGCTTGCTGGAGATGCTGTTGTCTCTCCTTCCTTTTGGTTCTCGTTTCTTTTTTTATATCTGCAACTGTGTGAGTGGCTGAACAGACCAATTTTTGAATGGCCATCTCTGGTGCAGTGATTGCAAACAAACGGTGATGCTTGCTGGAGATGCTGTTGTCTCTCCTTCCTTTTGGTTCTCGTTTCTTTTTTTATATCTGCAACTGTGTGAGTGGCTGAACAGACCAATTTTTGAATGGCCATCTCTGGTGCAGTGATTGCAAACAAACGGTGATGCTTGCTGGAGATGCTGTTGTCTCTCCTTCCTTTTGGTTCTCGTTTCTTTTTTATATCTGCAACTGTGTGAGTGGCTGAACAGACCAATTTTTGAATGGCCATCTCTGGTGCAGTGATTGCAAACAAACGGTGATGCTTGCTGGAGATGCTGTTGTCTCTCCTTCCTTTTGGTTCTCGTTTCTTTTTTTATATCTGCAACTGTGTGAGTGGCTGAACAGACCAATTTTTGAATGGCCATCTCTGGTGCAGTGATTGCAAACAAACGGTGATGCTTGCTGGAGATGCTGTTGTCTCTCCTTCCTTTTGGTTCTCGTTTCTTTTTTTATATCTGCAACTGTGTGAGTGGCTGAACAGACCAATTTTTGAATGGCCATCTCTGGTGCAGTGATTGCAAACAAACGGTGATGCTTGCTGGAGATGCTGTTGTCTCTCCTTCCTTTTGGTTCTCGTTTCTTTTTTTATATCTGCAACTGTGTGAGTGGCTGAACAGACCAATTTTTGAATGGCCATCTCTGGTGCAGTGATTGCAAACAAACGGTGATGCTTGCTGGAGATGCTGTTGTCTCTCCTTCCTTTTGGTTCTCGTTTCTTTTTTTATATCTGCAACTGTGTGAGTGGCTGAACAGACCAATTTTTGAATGGCCATCTCTGGTGCAGTGATTGCAAACAAACGGTGATGCTTGCTGGAGATGCTGTTGTCTCTCCTTCCTTTTGGTTCTCGTTTTTTTTTTATATCTGCAACTGTGTGAGTGGCTGAACAGACCAATTTTTGAATGGCCATCTCTGGTGCAGTGATTGCAAACAAACGGTGATGCTTGCTGGAGATGCTGTTGTCTCTCCTTCCTTTTGGTTCTCGTTTCTTTTTTTTATATCTGCAACTGTGTGAGTGGCTGAACAGACCAATTTTTGAATGGCCATCTCTGGTGCAGTGATTGCAAACAAACGGTGATGCTTGCTGGAGATGCTGTTGTCTCTCCTTCCTTTTGGTTCTCGTTTCTTTTTTATATCTGCAACTGTGTGAGTGGCTGAACAGACCAATTTTTGAATGGCCATCTCTGGTGCAGTGATTGCAAACAAACGGTGATGCTTGCTGGAGATGCTGTTGTCTCTCCTTCCTTTTGGTTCTCGTTTCTTTTTTTATATCTGCAACTGTGTGAGTGGCTGAACAGACCAATTTTTGAATGGCCATCTCTGGTGCAGTGATTGCAAACAAACGGTGATGCTTGCTGGGATGCTGTTGTCTCTCCTTCCTTTTGGTTCTCGTTTCTTTTTTGTGAGTGGCTGAACAGTGTGGTGATGCTTGCTGGAGATGCTGTTGTCTCTCCTTTTTGGTTCTCGTTTCTTTTTTTATATCTGCAACTGTGTGAGTGGCTGAACAGACCAATTTTTGAATGGCCATCTCTGGTGCAGTGATTGCAAACAAACGGTGATGCTTGCTGGAGATGCTGTTGTCTCTCCTTCCTTTTGGTTCTCGTTTTCTTTTTTATATCTGCAACTGTGTGAGTGGCTGAACAGACCAATTTTTGAATGGCCATCTGCTGGTGCAACTGGCTGCAAATGCAAACAAACGGTGATGCTTGCTGGAGATGCTGTTGTCTCTCCTTCCTTTTGGTTCTCGTTCTTTTTTTATATCTGCAACTGTGTGAGTGGCTGAACAGACCAATTTTTGAATGGCCATCTCTGGTGCAGTGATTGCAAACAAACGGTGATGCTTGCTGGAGATGCTGTTGTCTCTCCTTCCTTTTGGTTCTCGTTTCTTTTTTTATATCTGCAACTGTGTGAGTGGCTGAACAGACCAATTTTTGAATGGCCATCTCTGGTGCAGTGATTGCAAATAAACGGTGATGCTTGCTGGAGATGCTGTTGTCTCTCCTTCCTTTTGGTTCTCGTTTCTTTTTTTATATCTGCAACTGTGTGAGTGGCTGAACAGACCAATTTTTTGAATGGCCATCTCTGGTGCAGTGATTGCAAACAAACGGTGATGCTTGCTGGAGATGCTGTTGTCTCTCCTTCCTTTTGGTTCTCGTTTCTTTTTTTATATCTGCAACTGTGTGAGTGGCTGAACAGACCAATTTTTGAATGGCCATCTCTGGTGCAGTGATTGCAAACAAACGGTGATGCTTGCTGGAGATGCTGTTGTCTCTCCTTCCTTTTGGTTCTCGTTTCTTTTTTTATATCTGCAACTGTGTGAGTGGGCTGAACAGACCAATTTTTGAATGGCCATCTCTGGTGCAGTGATTGCAAATAAACGGTGATGCTTGCTGGAGATGCTGTTGTCTCTCCTTCCTTTTGGTTCTCGTTTCTTTTTTTTATATCTGCAACTGTGTGAGTGGCTGAACAGACCAATTTTTTGAATGGCCATCTCTGGTGCAGTGATTGCAAACAAACGGTGATGCTTGCTGGAGATGCTGTTGTCTCTCCTTCCTTTTGGTTCTCGTTCTTTTTTTATATCTGCAACTGTGTGAGTGGCTGAACAGACCAATTTTTGAATGGCCATCTCTGGTGCAGTGATTGCAAACAAACGGTGATGCTTGCTGGAGATGCTGTTGTCTCTCCTTCCTTTTGGTTCTCGTTTCTTTTTTATATCTGCAACTGTGTGAGTGGCTGAACAGACCAATTTTTGAATGGCCATCTCTGGTGCAGTGATTGCAAATAAACGGTGATGCTTGCTGGAGATGCTGTTGTCTCTCCTTCCTTTTGGTTCTCGTTTCTTTTTTTATATCTGCAACTGTGTGAGTGGCTGAACAGACCAATTTTTGAATGGCCATCTCTGGTGCAGTGATTGCAAACAAACGGTGATGCTTGCTGGAGATGCTGTTGTCTCTCCTTCCTTTTGGTTCTCGTTTCTTTTTTTATATCTGCAACTGTGTGAGTGGCTGAACAGACCAATTTTTGAATGGCCATCTCTGGTGCAGTGATTGCAAACAAACGGTGATGCTTGCTGGAGATGCTGTTGTCTCTCCTTCCTTTTGGTTCTCGTTTCTTTTTTTATATCTGCAACTGTGTGAGTGGCTGAACAGACCAATTTTTGAATGGCCATCTCTGGTGCAGTGATTGCAAACAAACGGTGATGCTTGCTGGAGATGCTGTTGTCTCTCCTTCCTTTTGGTTCTCGTTTCTTTTTTTTATATCTGCAACTGTGTGAGTGGCTGAACAGACCAATTTTTGAATGGCCATCTCTGGTGCAGTGATTGCAACAAACGGTGATGCTTGCTGGAGATGCTGTTGTCTCTCCTTCCTTTTGGTTCTCGTTTTTTTTTTATATCTGCAACTGTGTGAGTGGCTGAACAGACCAATTTTTGAATGGCCATCTCTGGTGCAGTGATTGCAAACAAACGGTGATGCTTGCTGGAGATGCTGTTGTCTCTCCTTCCTTTTGGTTCTCGTTTCTTTTTTTATATCTGCAACTGTGTGAGTGGCTGAACAGACCAATTTTTGAATGGCCATCTCTGGTGCAGTGATTGCAAAATAACGGTGATGCTTGCTGGAGATGCTGTTGTCTCTCCTTCCTTTTGGTTCTCGTTTCTTTTTTTATATCTGCAACTGTGTGAGTGGCTGAACAGACCAATTTTTGAATGGCCATCTCTGGTGCAGTGATTGCAAACAAACGGTGATGCTTGCTGGAGATGCTGTTGTCTCTCCTTCCTTTTGGTTCTCGTTTCTTTTTTTATATCTGCAACTGTGTGAGTGGCTGAACAGACCAATTTTTGAATGGCCATCTCTGGTGCAGTGATTGCAAACAAACGGTGATGCTTGCTGGAGATGCTGTTGTCTCTCCTTCCTTTTGGTTCTCGTTTCTTTTTTTATATCTGCAACTGTGTGAGTGGCTGAACAGACCAATTTTTGAATGGCCATCTCTGGTGCAGTGATTGCAAACAAACGGTGATGCTTGCTGGAGATGCTGTTGTCTCTCCTTCCTTTTGGTTCTCGTTTCTTTTTTATATCTGCAACTGTGTGAGTGGCTGAACAGACCAATTTTTGAATGGCCATCTCTGGTGCAGTGATTGCAACAAACGGTGATGCTTGCTGGAGATGCTGTTGTCTCTCCTTCCTTTTGGTTCTCGTTTCTTTTTTTATATCTGCAACTGTGTGAGTGGCTGAACAGACCAATTTTTGAATGGCCATCTCTGGTGCAGTGATTGCAAACAAACGGTGATGCTTGCTGGAGATGCTGTTGTCTCTCCTTCCTTTTGGTTCTCGTTTCTTTTTTTTATATCTGCAACTGTGTGAGTGGCTGAACAGACCAATTTTTGAATGGCCATCTCTGGTGCAGTGATTGCAAACAAACGGTGATGCTTGCTGGAGATGCTGTTGTCTCTCCTTCCTTTTGGTTCTCGTTTCTTTTTTTATATCTGCAACTGTGTGAGTGGCTGAACAGACCAATTTTTGAATGGCCATCTCTGGTGCAGTGATTGCAAACAAACGGTGATGCTTGCTGGAGATGCTTTGTCTCTCCTTCCTTTTGGTTCTCGTTTCTTTTTTTATATCTGCAACTGTGTGAGTGGCTGAACAGACCAATTTTGAATGGCCATCTCTGGTGCAGTGATTGCAAACAAACGGTGATGCTTGCTGGAGATGCTGTTGTCTCTCCTTCCTTTTGGTTCTCGTTTCTTTTTTTATATCTGCAACTGTGTGAGTGGCTGAACAGACCAATTTTTGAATGGCCATCTCTGGTGCAGTGATTGCAAACAAACGGTGATGCTTGCTGGAGATGCTGTTGTCTCTCCTTCCTTTTGGTTCTCGTTTCTTTTTTTATATCTGCAACTGTGTGAGTGGCTGAACAGACCAATTTTTGAATGGCCATCTCTGGTGCAGTGACTGCAAATAAACGGTGATGCTTGCTGGAGATGCTGTTGTCTCTCCCTTCCTTTTGGTTCTCGTTTTTTTTTTTATATCTGCAACTGTGTGAGTGGCTGAACAGACCAATTTTTGAATGGCCATCTCTGGTGCAGTGATTGCAAATAAACGGTGATGCTTGCTGGAGATGCTGTTGTCTCTCCTTCCTTTTGGTTCTCGTTTCTTTTTTTATATCTGCAACTGTGTGAGTGGCTGAACAGACCAATTTTTGAATGGCCATCTCTGGTGCAGTGATTGCAAACAAACGGTGATGCTTGCTGGAGATGCTGTTGTCTCTCCTTCCTTTTGGTTCTCGTTTCTTTTTTTATATCTGCAACTGTGTGAGTGGCTGAACAGACCAATTTTTGAATGGCCATCTCTGGTGCAGTGATTGCCAAACAACGGTGATGCGTGCTGGGATGATGCTGTTGTCTTGCTCCTTTCCTTTTTGCGTTCTCGTTTCTTTTTTTATTTCCTGCAACTGTGTGAGTGGACTGAAGCATGACCAATTTTGTGAATGGCAATTGCTCTGGGCAGTTGATTGTCAAGCAAACGGGAGTGCTTAGCTGGAGAGTGCCTGTTTCTCTCCTCCTTTTGGTCCTCTTTCCTTTTTTTTATCTGCCACTGCATGAAGTGCTGAACAGACCAATTTTTTGAATGGCAATCTCTGGTGCAGTGAGTTGCAAACAAGCGGTGATGCTTGGCTGGAGATGCGGTTGGTCGTCTTCCTTTCTGGGTCCCTGCGTTTTTCTTTTTTATGCAACTTGACATGACGTGGCTAATGCAGACCAATTTTTGAATTGGCAATCCTGGTGCAGTCGATTGCCAAACAAACGGTGATGCTTGCTGGAGATGCTGTTGTCTCTCCTTCCTTTATGGCTCTCTTTTCTGCGGCGGCTTCTTTCTCTCTTTTTCACTCACCTTTTTTTCCCTTGTTGACGAGGCGAGCGCATCAGGTCGTATGGTCTGTCTACACTAGGTACAAAATTAACAGGCTACCCATAATTTTTTTTTTCATCTGCAACTGTGTTAGTGGCTGAACGAGACCAATTTTTGGGTGGCAATCTCTGGAGCAGTGACTGCAAACAAACAGTGATGCTTGCTAGAGATGCTTGTTTGTTTCTCTTCTCTTTTGGCTCTCTTTTCTTGGGGCGGCTTCTTTCCTCTCTTTTTCACTCCTTTTTTTCCAGTTGTGAGCGGGAAGCGCGCCAGGGTCGTACGGTCTTCCTGTATAAGTTATTTATTTATTTGAAAAACGTTTAGTTGACTTCTTGTTACTGAAAAAAGGGCGAGAGTTAAAGGAAATATACTAAAAAAATGTGGTTATATCCTATAAATCTAGCATAAACAAAGGGGAACCACTCTATGACTGATAAATTATTTATCTATTTATTGATCTACTAGGAAAAGAAGACGGGGTTAGGGTTAGGGTTAGGGTTTAGGGTTAAGGTTAGGGTTAGTGTTAGAGTTAAGGTTAAGGGTTTAGGGGTTAGTTTAATGGGAAAAATAATAAATAATTTATCAGTCAAGAGTGGTTCCCCTTTGTTTATGTTAGACCTTATAGGAAATAACCGACATGATGTATATAGTTTAGACGAATGGTAAGTGCGTAGGAAATGGACTCGTCGACCGAATTCAATCCTGGCGAGGCTGTTAGCATTTCACATAGTTAGCATTGATAAATTATTATTTATTTATTGATCTAACTAGAAAAAGAAGAGAACGGGTGTTAGGTTTAGGGTTAGGGTTAGGGTTTAGGGTTAGGGTTTAGGGTTAGGGGTTAGTTTAATGGGAAAATAAATAAACTTATGAATTCGTCATGGGAGTAAAACTTTATTCTTAAAAGAAAAAAACAAATAATAAACAAATAAACCATTGATTTTAAAAAACTCTCGACTGACACACTTCAAGACGATTACAAAGGGAATAGGAATTGTTTATTGATACAGCAGTGCGATGCTGGAGAATAAAAAGCATCAGTTTTCTCGAGTACTTTTACTTCCGGGCAATACAATTAGCATATTCACCCGTAACTACCGCCATGTTGAGATAGAATAGATGAAAAGAGCCAAATAGATGGTGGATTATGATAAGATAGATAAAGATCGTGAGTCAGAGACAGATAGACAGAGATAAATACACGACGATCGAGGATAGATACTCAGATCGATTAGATAGATAGACAAGATAGAAAGATAGATCATAAGAACAGACGTAGATAGATAATAGATAGAATCGATAGATAAATAGATAGATAGGTAAATTAACTAGGATAGAAGCAGATAGATAGATAGACACGATATATTGATACGAACAGACGTAGATAATGATAGATAGATAGATAGATAGGTAAAGACCGATACTCAGCAGAGTGCATGCTGGGAGAAGTAAAAGCATCGTTTCGTGGGTACTTTTCACTTGCCGCCAATGTACGCATGCGCATGTGAGAGTGTATTCGTGAAACCAAAATCAGATAGATACTAATAGGGTTAGATAGACAGCAATCGATAGATAAGTTGAGTGACTATAGATAGATGGATAGACAGATCGATAGATAGATAACCTCAGGTAGATAGATAAATAGATAGATAGATGGAATTAGTACAGATCGATCCGATCGATAGACAGATAGATACGAACAGACGTGAATAGATATCTAGATAGAGTCGATAGATAAGATAGGATAGATAGATAGATTAGGACAGATTGATCGATAGATAAGATAGACAGATAAGTAGATACGACAGCGTAGATATATTGGTATATATATTAGGTTTAGTATATATTATAGTAATACAGTATATAGTATATTAATATATATAATATATATATAATATATAGATAGATAGATTGATAGGATAGATAAATAGATATAGTACGAACAGACGTAGATAGAATAATTAAAATGAGTGACGATCAAGATATTATATATATATATATATATATAGTACTATAGAGGAGAGGAGAGAGAGAGAAAAGTAGAGGGAAGGAGAGACTGAGGATGGAGAGAAGAGGACGATGTTAGAGAGATGAGAGGAGGAGAGGACGAGAGCGAGCAAGAGAATATGATGCATGCGGCAGTGGTATGGCTGGAGAATAAAATAGCATCGTTTTTGGTATCTTTTTCACTTCCAGGCAAGTTTTCACACGCGGCAGCGCACTCCGACATAATTTGGTGAACATTTGGTACAATGGAATTTGGGCATTTTGGGTGGTCACAGGCCAAAAGATCTATATCGCTAAGCTAGGGTGGAGTTAGAAGCCCCGACAAAAGATTTTTTTAAGAATTCTTTTGATCTTCAGAAGTGAAAAGACGACACACACACACAGCACACATTTCGGTGCAGGTCACGGCGGGCATCAGCACACAGCACACGCACACACACACAAGTGTCACATATATAAGTATGAGTTAATATATATATATTGTATATATATAATAGTCAGTATTATATAATAAGCTCATTTGTGTGTAATTGCGTATGAGTCCGGAGGAAACTTCGATAAGTAAAAAACAGATTACACAAAGTAAATATTGAGCATTCATTTGAGATATTCAGACCAAGGGCTTGCGTTTTCTATACATACATAAAGGGGCAGTTGTTGTGTATATGTATGCTCCGGAGGAGATCTTCGAAAATACAATTGACGACAAAGATAAATATAGAGGACAATACACATTAAATATCACCGGGGCTTGGTTTATTAGTACATAGTATAAGGGCGTTGTGTGTATATGATATTGTCCTGGGGGAAAACTTTTAAATTAAACAATTAGCGACAAAAGTAATTATATAGACACATTAAATATCAATACCAGGGCTTGGCTTTCCATCTAATCTATCATATAAAGATAACTTTATCTTTATTATTTGCTCTACTTAGGTTATTGAGCACTTTTTACTTATTAGCTTTAGTTTCCTGGCGGTTTTTGTATGAATTATATAGTATCTATATATATATATATATATATATATAGTATTAAATTGTTGTATTCTCTTGGCACAATACTGTACAATAGATTGATTTGGTTGGTACGATTAATCTTGGTCTTTTCTTTTTTTCGCAAAATTTTTTTCTCCCCGGTTGATGTTTGGTAGTATATTTTTACAATCAAACTATTTGCTGGGTTTTTCTCATCGCTTAGGAATTTACCAACAAGTTTGTATTTATATCTATACACCATAATAAAGAGCACATTGTGTGTATATGTATGTCGGAAGGAACTTCGAAAATAAAACATTAACGACAAAGTAAATATTAACACCATTAAATATCACCAAGGGCTTGGTTTTTTGAAGCAAAAATAATTTAATTTTATTCGTCATGATAATTAAAAATTAAATTTAAATGATAACAGCAATGGATTTATTTTTTTCATTTAGATTTTATGGATAGTAGAACAGTTTCTTTCAGAGTAGCTGTATCAATGCAAGGTCTATTTTTTTAGGCAGAGGGATTTAAATGGGGAACCCAGAGGATCAACTTCATAACAATTCAGTCATAATGGATCTGCAGGACTAAACTTAAAAAAATTTACCGAGAGCGACCAGGGTAGGCGCCTTCTAGTATATATACATATATATTATATATAATATATACACTATATTATATATTATATGGATAAGTGTAAAAAGGTAATAGATTTGGATGGGCTTTTTTTTGCCGACAATTTTTGGGAGAATGTGCTTAATTAGAGTCGTACCTAATTTTGAAAATTAATTAATTAATCAATGAATTGGAGCGGGAATGCCTATTTTAAATGTATGGCTAAACAAATCGAGAAAATCAATCTCTGTATGTACATTTCGCGTATAGACATCAGAGGGTATGATAATGGAATCGGCCTGCCACTTGCAGTCGTTTCGACAATCGACTGCCAAGCTGAGCGGCCTCCTACATAGCTCTCTGAACAAACGGCTTCTAATAGGCCGGAAATGTCTATAACAGAGATTGATTTTTGTTCGTACGTATACGCTTGTGGTGACGGTGTATGTTTTCCGATACTTTTAAAACTAGGCATTCCCGCCTAATTCATTATTAATTAATTAATTTTCAAAATTTAGGTAGCGCACCTAATTAAGCACATATTCTCCAAAACTGTCGGCAAAAGCACATTCCAAACATACCTCTGTTTAACTTACAATTATCATATATATGTATAGTATATATGATATAAGTATATATGTATGATATATCTAGAAGTGGCTACCTGCGTCGCCTGGGTAGTTTTTTTGTTAAGTTAGTCCTGGCAGATCCATTATGCGATTGTGAGTTGAATCTCGTGGGATTCCCCATTTAAATCCTTCTGTAAAAAATAGACCTTCATTGACAGCTACTCTGAATAAGAAAATGTCTTTACCTATCTAAATATTAATATGAAAAAAAATCCATGCTGTTAATCATTTAATTTATTTTTATTATCAGACGAAATATAAATTAAATTATTTTTGCTCAAACCAAGCCCTGGTGATATTTTAATGTGTATTATATTTACTTTGTCGTTAATTGTTTTATTTTCGAAGTTTCCTCAGACCTACATATTACGACACGATTGCTGCTTTTTTAATGTGTATAGGATATAATATACCAAACTTGTTGGTAATCCTAGCGGTGAGAAAAACCCAGCAAAAGTTTGATTGTAAAAAATATAATACCAACATCAACCGGGGAGAAAAATTTTGGAACAAAAAGAAAAGACCAAGATAATCGTACCAAACCAAAAATAATCTATTGGTACATGTATTTTGGGCCAAGAAAAACAATTTATAGTATAGTAGTATTACTATATAATATATGTAATATATATATTATATATTATTCATTAGGCAAGAACGCGCAGGAACTATAAGCTAATAAAGTAAAAAGTAGCTCATACCTAAGTAGAGCATAATAAAGCTAAGTGTATCTTTATATGTAGTAGATAGATGGTAAAGCCAAGCCTTGGTGATATTAATGTGTAATATAATGTTCTTTGTCGCTCCATTGATTGTGAAATTTTAAAGGCTTCTCCCGGACGAGATACTGATATCAACACAACTGCCTTTATACTCACTGTATAATAAAAATATCCAAGCCCCGGTGATATTTATGTGTTAATATATATTTACTTTGTCGTCAATTGTTTTATTTCGAAGATTCCTCCGGACTACAATTATACACACAACTGCCCTTTATGTATGTATGTAGAAAACCAAGCCCTGGGATATTGTAATGTGTATATTATTCCTTTGTTGTTTAATTGTTTTTAATTTTCGAAGTTTCCTCCGATATACATATCACACAACTGACTTTATATATATTTTATATATATATATATATATATATATATTATTATATTGGTGGTGTGGTGTGTGTGCAGTTGTGTGTGTGTGTGTGTGTGTGTGTGTGTGTCTTTTCATTGAAGATCAAAAGAATTCTTAAAAGATCTTTGTCGGGGCTTTCTTCTGTTAACTCCACCGCTAGTTAGCGATTAGATTTTGGCCTTACGACCAAAATGCCAAATTTCTCATTTGTACAAATGTTCACCAAAAATGTCGGAGATGCGCATGCGTAAATTGCCGCGATGAGTGAAAGTACAAAAACGAGTGCTTTTTTATTCTCGTCCAGCATACCACTGCTGTAAATCATATCTGCTCTCTCTCGTCATCTCTCCTCGTTCTCTCTCTTCTCATCTCTCTCTCTCGTCTCTCTCTCTTCTCTCTCTATCTCTCTCTCTTCTCTGCTCTCTCTCTATTAATATACTATATATATATATATATATAAGTATACCTCTATTTATTTTCTTTACGTCTGTTCGTATATATCTATTTATCTATACTATCAATCTTATCTATCTATATATATATATATCATGAATATTTAATTATAGTATATATCATACTATATATATTATATATACATATATCATCTACGTCTGTTCGTATCTATCTGATCTGTCTATCTATCTATCGATCAATTTCTGTTATGATCTATCTAGTCTATCTATTTATCTATCGATCTATCTAATATCTAATCTACGTCTGTTCGTATCATCTGTCTATAGACGATTGATGCTGTCTATCCATCTATCTATCTATTTATCTATCTAGTTTAATCTATCTATCGATCTGTCCTATCCATCTATCTATTTATTAACTATCTATCGATCTGTCTATCTAGCCTATATATCTATCTATTTTGGTTCACGTACACTCTCACATGCGCATGCGTACATTGGCGGAAGTGAAAAGTAGCAGAGAAACGAATGCTTTTTTATTCTCACAGCAATGCAGACTGCTGTAACGGTTTGTACCTTCTATTCTATCTATCTATTCATTTATCTACGTCTGTTCGTATTCAAATATATCTGTCCTAATCTATCTATCTGCTCTATCTATTCATCTTTATCTATTGCTATCTATTTATCTATGATCGTATCTAATTATCTATCTACGGTCTGTTCTATGTATCTATCTATCTATCTGTGCTATCTATCTATCGATCGTGTATCTATCGATCTGTCTATCTGTCTTTCTGTTATCGTTATTATTCTAATCTAGTCCATCTATTTGGCTCTTCTTTTCATTCTATTCTGAATCGTCAGACTTGGGTATTACGTGTGAATTGCTAATTTGTATTTGGGCGGAAGTTTAAAAGTACCGAAACGTGCTTTTATTCTCCAGCATGCACTGCTGTATCAAATAGAACAATTGCCTATTCCTTTGTACTCGTCTTGAGAGTGTGTCAGTCGAGAGTATTTTTTAAAATCAATGGTTTATTTTGTTTATTTATTTGTTTTTTGTTCTTTAAGAATAAGTTTACTCGGCCATGACGAATTCATCAAGTTATTTAAGTTTTCCCATTAAACTAACCCACTAACCCTAACACCCTAACCGTACCGAGTACCCTAACCCTAACCCTAAACCTAACCCCGTCTTCTTTTTTCCTAGTAGATCAGATAAATAAATAATGTTGAGTCATGTAACTATGTGAAATGCCTAACAGCTCGGTCCAGGATTTGAATTTCGGGTCGACGAAAGCCAATATTTCCTACGACTTTAACCTTCGTACTAAAGCTATATACTATGTCGGTTAATTTCTATAGCAGTCTAACTAAACAAAGGGAACACTCTTGATGATAAATTATTTATTTATTTTCCCATTAAACTAACCCCTAACCTCTAACGCTTAAACCTCTACACACCCTACCCTAACCTTAACCCTAAACCCTAACCCTAACCTAACCCCGTCTTCTTTCCTAGTAGATCATAAATAGATAAATAATTTATCAGTCAAAGGAGTGCGTTCCCTCTTGTTGTATGCTAGATTTTATAGGAAATGAACCACATTTTTTATATATTTTCTTTTCTCTCGCCTTTTTTCAGTAACAAGACGCTCAACTAAACGTGTTTCAAAATAAATAAATACTTATAGCAGAAGACCGTACGACCTGGCGCTCCTCGTCAAACAGGAAAAAAAAGGAGTGAAAAGAGAAGGAAAGAAGCCGCGGCACGAAAGAGAGCAAAAGGAAGGAGAAACAACAAGCATCTGCTAGCAAGCATCAGCTGTTTGTTTGCAGTCACTGGCTCTAGAGATTGCAGCCCCAAAAATTGGTCTGTTTTCAGCCACTACACAACGTTTAGCAGATGAAAAAAAAAATTATGGGTAGGCCTGTTATTTTGTACCATAGTGTAAGAAGACAATACGACACTGTGTGGCTCTCGACCCACCCGCCCGCCCCCCAAACAAGGGGAAAAAAGGCGAGTGAAAAGACGAGGAAAGCAGCCGCCGGCAGAAAGAGAGCCATAAGGAAGGAGAGGACAACAGATCTCCAGCAAGCATCACCGTTTGTTTGCAATCACTGCACCAGAGATTGGCCTTCAAAAATTGGTCTGTTCAGCCACTCATCAGAGTGGACAGTTGCAGATAAAAAAAAGAAAGAGGGACGGCAAAAGGAAGGAGAGACAACAGCATCTCCCAGCAAGCATCACCGTTTGTTTGCAATCACTGCACCAGAGATTGCCATTCAAAAATTGGTCTGTTCAGCCACCTCAACCAGTTGCAGATTAAAAAAAAGAAAAGAGACCAAAGGAAGGAGAGACACAGCGCATCTCCAGCTAGCATCACCGTTTGTTGGCAATCACTGCACCAGAGATGGCCATTCAAAATTGGTCTGTTCAGCCACTCACACAGTTGGCAGATATAAAAAAGAAACGAGAACCAAAAGGAAGGAGAGACAACAGCATCTCCAGCAAGCATCACCGTTTTGTGTTGCAGTACACTGCACCAGAGATGGCCATTCAAAAATTGGTCTGTTCAGCCACTCACACAGTTGCAGATATAAAAAAAAAACGAAAACCAAAAGGAAGGAGAGACAACAGCATCTCCAGCAAGCATCACCGTTTGTTTGCAATCACTGCACCAGAGATGGCCATTCAAAAATTGTCTGTTCAGCCACTCACACAGTTGCAGATATAAAAAAAGAAACGAGAACCAAATAGGAAGGAGAGACAGACAGCATCTCCAGCAAGCTTCACCCTTTGTTTGCAGTCACTGCACCAGAAGATGGCCATTTCAACATTGGTCTGTTCAGGCCACTCACACAGTTGCAGATATAAAAAAAGAAACAAGAACCAAAAGGAAGGAGAGACAACAGCATCTCCAGCAAGCATCCCCGTGTTATTTGGCATCACTGCACCAGAGATGGCCATTCAAAAATTGGTCTGTTCAGCCACTCAACATTTGCAGATATAAAAAAAGAAACGAGAACCAAAAGGAAGGAGAGACAACAGCATCTCCAGCAAGCATCAACGTTTTATTGCAGTCACTGCAGCCAGAGATGGCCATTCAAAAATTGGTCTGTTCAGCCACTCACACAGTGCAGATATAAAAAGAACGAAGAACCAAAAGGAAGGAGAGACNCTGGAAAAAAAAATGTCCCTTTTTGCTTTCCATAAGCGAAACAAGCTATTTGAGCGTTTGTTGCAATGGTAACGAGATGTTGCTATGTTTTAATGGATGTAAAATTAATTGACATCATTTTGGCCACTGTAACTCCGTGACCTTCATACGTATTTATATCTGGGCGTTTCAAAGAACAATCCTTTCTTCTTTTTTATCCTATCCACCCGAGTGACATTGTTCATATCCACGCTGTCAAAAGCTTAACAGGAAATAGCATAAAGTCCTTACATTTAATCTATCCTCGGCCCTTAATTGATTAAAAACTAACAAAAAGGAATATCTCACCAAATTAAGACCGCAATAGTAGAGATAGCCTAAAATAAGTTGATGGTAACGTAAGAATTCAATCAGATAGGCGCTAAGAATCGCCATGCGAGCAAATTAATTCCTTAATAGGTTAAACCTCCCGTCCTTTGATTAATACTAAACAAAAAAAGGAATATACCCTACAAATAAAAAGAAAACCCAGCAGATTGCGTCAAAGGAGTAGGCGAGAGATAAGTGCATGGCCGTCGATTAATCAGTAGGGCTTGGCTGACGTAGCAAGAAATTAATTTCCTTACAGTATCTCCTCGGCCTTTTGATTAAACTAACACACAGGAATTATTAGCTATCAATTAATACCCCACAGATTGGCTCATAGAGGGACCAGTAGCCTAAGTATATAAGTGAATGGTCGTGAAGTTCAATCATAGCGTCCAGAATTGCCTTATGCGTAGAAATTTAATTCCTCCTAATAAGATAATCTTAACCATCCGCGGTGCCTTTTGACATTATATAACTAACCAAGAAAGGAATATTAATCTACAATTTTAAAAGACTGTCGCAGTCGCGTTATTGCTGACAAAGTACGTGATAAGTACGCCAGTAATAATGATGGGTCGTGAAGTCCACTCAGTAGGCGCGGTGACGTAGCAAGAAATTAATTACTACAGTTAATCTTCCTCGGGCCTTTCTTGATTACTATATACTATACAAAAATAATATTATATATGCTTACACATTAAACCCACAGATAGATCATAGAGGACACAGATAGCCTTAGTTAGATTAAAGTGATGTCGTGAGTTCAATTCAGTAGGTTTGCCTAGATTTTTGGTATAGCGAGATTAATCTTACAGTTAAGTTCTTCTCTTCGGTCCTTTGATTAATACTAACAAAAAAGGAATATTAATCTCTATATTAAACCCTCTAGATTTCCCTCTATATGAGTCATATAGCCTAGTAAAGTAATGTGTCGGTGAGTTCAATCAAGTAAGGGCGCTAGATTGGTGTAGAACGAGAAATTAATTTTTCTAACAGTTAATCTTCCTCGACCTTTTGAGTTAAAACTGACAAAAAAAAAGGAATATTAACATACATTAAGAGACCCCTCAACAGATGCTACAAGAGACATAGCCTAAGAGATAAGATCCATGAGATCGTTAGAAGATACAACCTCAGTAGGGACGCTAGATGCGCTGTTGCATAGAAATATAATTTCCTTATAATTAATTCTTTCCTCGTGACGTGATTAAAACACTAACAAAAAAGGAATATAACAACATCTAATTAAGGAGCCTCCGCATGATTTGTTCTCAAGAGGAGAGTAGCGTAATAAAAATATAGATAGGATTAGTGTCACGTGAGTTTCAATTCATAGGTCGCTACGGAGTATACGATTATTCCTTACAATTAATCTTCCTCGTCCTTTTGATTTATATTACTCTAATAAAAAAAAAAAAGGAATTATTAAACTACAATATATGACCGAGATTGTCAAGGAGGACAGATAGCCTCATAGATAAAGTAGTACGTGAGTTCAATAATTCAGTAGGTTCAACTAGAATGCGTTAGGCAAGTAAATTAATCCTTAATAATTAATTCTTACCTCGGTCCTTTCTGAAATATATTTAAACTATAAAAGGAAGATTTAACTACAATTAAGTACTTACCGCAGATTGCTCAAAGGACAGTATTACCACTAGTAGATAAAAATTTAGACCATGATAGTCGTGAGTTCGATCAGTTAGGGCTTAGGTGGCGTAGCAAGCAATTAATTCTTACAGTTAATCTTCCTCGCTCCTTTTGATATTAACTAACAAAAACGAATATTAACTACATTTATAAACCCGCAGTTTTTGCTCAAGTAGACGAAAGTAAGAGAAATCTATCTGTAAATTAGAACTTCAAATTCGCTCACTTTTATTTGGACCACCACGCTTGGGTTCATTCTGAAAGTATTAAGCGTCAAATTCATTAATCAATTTCTTTATCTTGAGAAATACAAGCTCAATTCTCGATATTTTTTAAGATGCACTTAATATATATATATATATATATATAATTATATTATATAGCTTATGATTATTGTACAGTATAAATAAGATATTATATAATATTTTTGTGTTACACACCGAGCGATCGCGTTGCCGAGAGCGACTTAAGTATTCATTTCTATAAAAAAAAGTATCGAATTTTAATGCGATACATGCATTCGTATATTGAGCGAGCAAAAATATAATATATTACTATATATTCAACGATGCTTCTAAAAACAAACATGCCAAACATCTATTCACTTCGACAGAAGAGACATATAAAGGCCTGGTTTTTGTTAAATTATTCACTCACGTCCACCTTACCTATTATTGGAAGAGCGTGTCCATGATATCATTTGTACAAGGTTATATTAATCGCAGGATTATTAGCTTATCGGGCCAAGGCGATATATAGTCTTGACTATAGCCTGCTAAGGTCCCCAGTTCGTATATTCCTGTCGGAGGAAGTCGTTAGTAATACATCGCAGTCTGTAATCGATAGTTCACACACGCTAGAGCGATCCATTTTGTACACCGGATACAGCGTGGTCAAGTGTACATTTTCTAGAGAAAATGTGAGTCGAATTGTATGGCGATAGTTCACATGCAACTGTAATCGCCTATCAGAAAAAATATAGTATATATTACTATGTTTTGCAGACAATGAGCAGGTTCATAAAGAAAACAACCAAAAATATCCCCAAAAAAATTACTTTATCAGAAGAATGTTAATATGTAAAAATAACTAATTTAGATGATAGATATTTTTTTTAAGAGTTAGAAAACCGAGAAAGTAAAATGCCAACATTCTCAAATTTACTCCAGTAAATAACATTCCAGCACGTTCCGAGTTCCACACACACACACACACAATCACACTCACACAATATATATTAATTAAACCTAATTACTTTCATAATATAATCACAAATTATAATTTATATATATATAACTCGAATAGCTCTACTTTCATACAATATCCCAACACTATAATGAACAATAACTTATCATAGAGAACTACACTTCGAGACACCTGTTTTAGTTTTTTAAAAACATTTGACACTGTACCGATATAATATCGACAATCGATGCACTTAATGACAGGGCTTTAGATATGAGCACAATATGTGGTCAATATTTAAAAGAAACGAGATACAATGCGCTTCATGCAAGGATATTGTTTCGGAATCGTCTAACCAGTGACATACGATAGATCATTTTTCTCCACCTTTTTATACCTGAGAAACAAAAAAATAAATCCCCTCAGGCCTTTTTATTTCATTTAAAGGTCTATCGTAGTTTCCGTGAAGACATAAAGAAAACCTGTAAGATCAAGATAGCAAACCACAAACATAAATAACTTAAAAAAAAGAAAAATAATGAAAGTAATATACTATCATGTATGGGAAAGAACACGAAAATAATCACAATAACCTGTTTTATCTTGGATCCGAGAATAGAACTAGCGAAGGATAAACTTGTTGACATCATCATTGAAAATCACCGAGTAAGAATACAGACACACCCTTACAATCCACTATTCCCGTTTCAGTGAACGCCCATTTTTCTAAGTTTACGATATCCAAAATCAATTATTAGAATATGTAACGCGGATACCGGTATAATATTTCCAAAGAAACTTAATGTGTCTGTTTCTTAGAACACAATAGTAGTCCAAGTAACCCTCATCAACGTATGTGAATTATATACTTACACTAATCCTAACAAAGAAGTACAACATAACTAACATACAGATCTTATTGTTCTGACATGTGAAACATGACAGGATCAAACAGCCCTAGAGAACGAAAGTCGTCTGGAAGTAAGAAAGTCATAAACATACAACATAAGATCTATTGTCTGAGCACATGGAACCAGCAGATACAACAGGTAGGATGAAAAGCCCTTGGAAGAAAAGAGTTTCATAAACAATAACAACAATACAGACTTATTGTAGCACGATGAACTATGACAGTTTTTTTCAATATCATAATTGTGTTATAAAAATGAATTGTGTTTCATAGACCGACGTAGCGTAGTCTCAAAGTAACCTTCTAACGTAGGTGAATATATACATAAATAAATCTAACAAATAAGTACAGCTTTAACAGTGCCTGTCGGCTGGGGCGTTAGAATGCACCGACTGCACCTCTGCAGAAGGGTAAGACTCCCCAAATAGGGTCACCTGTTGGCATGGTGCAACCCCGTGATTACTTAAAGATAAAACCGTGATGCTTAAGGATAGAACCCAGGTGGATGAGCAGTTCATGATGTGTCAATACTCCACTTTGGCCCTATCTTGGCTAGCGACGGAGGTCGGGAGAGGCCCCCTCGATCAATTCGCTGGTACGTCAAGCCCTAGCACCTATATGATTTTCCCAACCCTATTGCCCTTATGTCAAGCCCCAACCCCTTTTTATCATATGGGTGCTAGAAGGGCGTGGCTGCGGTCTACATGTCCTGGGAATAACGTTAAACTCTCTGATGATGAGGTTCCAGTTCTGGAGGTTTGGGGAATGTGGAGCACCCCATTCATCACCATTGCTCCCTGGTCCACTCTGACCCGGAGTGGTAGTACTGTTAGGGTCCCATCTATGGGTTAAATAGAAAAACATGGGTTGATAAACAAAATTGTATATCCATTAAGAATGAATTTATTTCAAACTTTAATCGGCATTAAATGACCCACTGAGGTTGGTATACGTAAAACAAAACAAAACCAAACCAACAAATGCTAGCGTGCTGCATAATCGTTACATGTGCAGGAAATCTTCAACCAATATTTTAAAAGGACAATAAACAAAAGCAAAAATAAAGTATAAAAAAGAGACAAAAAAAACATCAGTTCATTTGCATAAAAGATTGAGTTGTTATGTTGTACTTCTTTGTTGATTCTTATAACACTATTAATAAATAGAAAAAAAAATGTCCTGTTCCATGTGCTCAGACAATAAAGTCTGTATTGTTGTTATTGTTTATGAACTCTTTCTTACTTCCAAAGGACTTTTGTCCTATCTGTTTTATATCCTGTCATATTCCATGTGCTCAGACAATAAAGTCTGTATTGTTGTTATTGTTTATGAACTCTTTCTTACTTCAAAAGGACTTTCGTCCTATCTGTTTTATATCCTGTCATGTTCCATGTGCTCAGACAATAAAGTCTGTATTGTTGTTACTGTTTATGAACTCTTTCTTACTTCCAAAGGACTTTCCTCCTATCTGTTTTATATCCTGTCATGTTCCATGTGCTCAGACAATAAAGTCTGTATTGTTGTTATGTTGTACTTCTTTGTTAGGATTTATTTATGTATATATTCACCTACGTTAGAAGGTTACTTTGAGACTACTAACGTGTTCTAAGAAACACACATTCAATTTTTATAACACAATTAATAAATAGAAAAAAATGTCATGTTCCATGTGCTCAGACAATAAAGTCTGTATTGTTGTTATGTTTATGAACTTTCTTACTTCCAAAGGGCTTTCATCCTACCTGTTTTGTATCCTGTCATGTTCCATGTGCTCAGAACAAAGTCTGTATTGTTGTTATTGTTTATGAACTCTTTCTTACTTCCATACGACTTCGTTCTATCTGTTTTGTATCCTGTCATGTTCCACATGCTCAGACAATAAAGTCTGTATTGTTTGTTATGTTGTACTTCTTTTGTTAGGATTTATTTATGTATATATTCACATACGTTGGAAGGTTACTCTGGGACTACTATTGTGTCTAAGAAACACACATTTAGTTCTTATAATACCGTATCCGCGTACATATTCACATATTGATTTTGGATATCGTAAATACTTAAAAAGGCTTCACTGATATTCTTACTCGGAAATTTTCCAATATGACACACAAGTTCGTCATCCTATTTCGCTAGTCATTCTTTCCGGATCCAAGATAAAACAGGTTATTTATTATTTCGTGTTCTTCCATACATGTATTTCTTTCATTATTTTTCTTTTTTTTAATTATTTATTGTCTTGTGGTTTGCTATCTTAGATTACAGGCTTTTCTTGTCTTTCACGAAACTACGATAGACCTTAAATGAAATAAAACCTAATTTTATTTTTGTTTCTCATATAAAAAGGGGAAAAAATTGGCATCTATCCGTTTGTCACTGGTTAAACCGATTCCAAAAATATCCTGAGCATAAACCCTTTATCTCGTTTTTTAAAATATTTACGACATTTGTGCTGAAACAAAGCCCTGTCATTAAGTGCATCGATTGTTCCTTTAATACGGTACAGGTCAAAATTTGTTTTTAAAAAACAAAAATGTATTCGAAGGTAGTTCTCAGTAAGATTAATTGTCATTATATGTTGCAATTTATAGAAAGTAGAGCTATTCGAGTAATATAGATATATATATAGTATATATATATAATATAATATGTTGTGTGTTGTGTGTGTGTGTGTGTGTGTGTGTGTTTTTATCTGATGTAAATTTAGATTTGATTACTTTAATATATAATATATATATATATATATTATATAGATTTTTGGATGTTTGTTTTTAAAGCACATTGTTGAACAAAGTATATATTATATTTTTGCTTGAAGGCAATTACAGTGCATGTATCGCATAAAATTCGATACTTTTTTTATAGAAAATGAACTTGACAAGTGTAATCCCGGCAAAGGATCGCTCGGTGTGTAGAACATCGTACAGACTGCGATGTATACTAACGACTTCCCTCCGACAGAAATCGAAACTGGGACCTTAGCAGGCATAGTCAAAGACTATATCGCCTTGGCCACAGTACACAGCTAATAATCCCTGCGAAATTAACCTTGTCAAATGATACTGACACGCCTCTACCATAATAGGTAAGGGGACGTTGAGTGAATAATAACAACAAACCAGGCCTTATGCTCTTCGGCGAAGTGAATAAGATGTTTGGATGTTTGTTTTTAGAAGCATCGTTGAATAAAGTATATATTATATTTTTGCTTGAAGTCAATTACAATGCATGTATCGCATAAAATTCGATACTTTTTTTTATAGAAAATGAACTTGACAAGTGTAATCCCGGCAAAGGATCGCTCGGTGTGTAAAAAAAATATATATATATATATATATATATATTATATATATATATATATATATATATATATATATAGGGTGCATCTTAAAAAAATCGAGATTGAAGCTGTATTTCTCAAGATAGAAATGATTAATGAATGGAACGTTAATTTTCTTCAGAATACCAGGTGTGCCATAAAAGTGCCGAATTTGAAGTTCTATTTACCAAGATAGATTCACTGTCCTCTTGAGCAATCTGCGGGTCTTAAATGTAGTTAATATTCGTTTTTTGTTAGTAATAATCAAAAGGAGCGAGGAAGATTAACTGTAAGGAATTAATTGCTTGCTACGCCACCTAGCGCCTACTGATCGAACTCACGACTATCACTTATCTACTAGGGTACTGTCCTCTTGAGCAATCTGCGGGTCTTAATTGTAGTTAATATTCCTTTTTTGTTAGTATTAATCAAAAGGACCGAGGAAGATTAATTATAAGGAATTAATTTCTTGCTACGCCATCTAGCGCCTACTGATTGAACTCACGACCATCACTTATCTACTAGGCTACTTCTGTCCTCTTGAGCAATCTGCGGGTCTTAATTGTAGTTAATATTCTTTTTTTTTTTTATTAGTATTAATCAAAAGGACCGAGGAAGATTAATTGTAAGGAATTAATTTCTCGCTATGCCATCTAGCGCCTACTGATTGAACTCACGACAATCACTTATCTACTAGGCTACTGTCCTCTTGAGCAATCTGCGGGTCTTAATTGTGGTTAATATTCCTTTTTTGTTAGTATTAATCAAAAGGACCGAGGAAGATTAATAATATAAGGAATTAATTTCTTGCAACGCCATCTAGCGCCTACTGATTGAACTCACGACCATCACTTATCTACTAGGCTACTGTCCTCTTGAGCAATCTGCGGGTCTTAATTGTAGTTAATATTCCTTTTTTTTTTTGTCAGTTTTAATCAAAAGGACCGAGGAAGATTAACTGTAAGGAATTAATTTCTCGCTATCCATCTAGCACCCTACTGATTGAACTCACGACCATCACTTATCTACTAGGCTACTGTCCTCTTGAGCAATCTGTGGGGTTTAATTGTAGCTAATATTCCTTTTTTGTTAGTTTTAATCAAAAGGGCCGAGGAAGATTAACTGTAAGGAATTAATTTCTTGCTACGTCACCAAGCGCCTACTGATGGAACTCACGACCATCACTTATCTACTAGGCTACTGTCCTCTTGAGCAATCTGCGAGTCTTAATTGTAGTTAATATTCCTTTTTTGTTAGTATTAATCAAAAGGACCGAGGAAGATTAACTATAAGGAATTAATTTCTCGCTATGCCATCTAGCACCTACTGATTGAACTCACGACCATCACTTATCTACTAGGCTACTGTCCTCTTGAGCAATCTGTGGGGTTTAATTGTAGCTAATATTCCTTTTTTGTTAGTTTTAATCAAAAGGGCCGAGGAAGATTAACTGTAAGGAATTAATTTCTTGCTACGTCACCAAGCGCCTACTGATTGAACTCACGGCCATCACTTATCTACTAGGCTACTGTCCTCTTGAGCAATCTGCGGGTCTTAATTGTAGTTAATATTCCTTTTTTTTGTTGTTAGTATTAATCAAAAGGACCGAGGAAGATTAACTATAAGGAATTAATTTCTCGCTATGCCATCTAGCGCCTACTGATTGAACTCACGACCATCACTTACCTACTAGGCTACTGTCCTCTTGAGCAATCTGCGGGTCTTAATTATGGTTAATATTCCTTTTTTGTTAGTTTTAATCAAAAGGGCCGAGGAAGATTAACTGTAAGGACTTAACTGCGATTTCCAGTAAGCTTTTGACAGCGGGATACGAACAATCTACTCCGGTGGATAGGATAAAAAAAAGAAAAGGATTTTCTTTTGAAACGCCCAGATTATTAAATACGATATAAGGTCACGGAGTACAGTGGCCAAAATGATGTCATTAATTTTACATCCAATTAAAACATAGCAACATCTCGTTACCATGACAACAAACGCTCAAATAGCTTGTTTCGCTTATGAAAGCCAAAAAGGGGACAATTTTTTTTTCCAGTTCATTCAAGGGTTTTTGTAATAATCATTGCTGGCTTGCTTGGTTGAGGCTATAAAAGGACAATCTTGTTTTGAACACATTCTTTTTGTTTTTGTTAGTAATCTGTTGCCTTTATTTGCATTGAAAGTAATTAAGGTTATTTGTCTGTCTAATTAAGAATTGATTAGATAGATAGATAGATAGATAGATAGATAGATATGAAAAGACTTAGATAGATAGATATTAAAAAAAAGATAGAGAGATAGATAGATAGAGATGAACAGACTGAGATAGATAGATAGATAGATAGATAGATAGATAGATAGATAGATAGATAGATAGATAGATAGATACGAACAAAAAGAAAGAAAGAAAGAATGAAAGAAAGAAAGCTGATGTGATAGATAGATAGATACGAACAGAAATAAAGAAAGAAAGATTATTTGTCTGTCTACTTAAGAATTGATTAGATAGATAGATAGATAGATAGATAGATAGATAGATAGATAGATAGATAGATATGAACAAAAAGAAAGAAAGAAAGAAAGATCATGTGATAGATAGATACGAACAGAAAGAAAGAAAGAAAGAAAGAAAGAAAGAAAGAAAGAAAGATAGATAGATAGATAGATAGATAGATATAAACAGAAAGAGATAGATAGATAGATAGATAGATAGATTGAAAGAAAGAAAAAGAAAGGAAGGGTTCTGATAGATACAAATTGAGATTGATAGATAGATACGAATAGAAAGAAAGAAAGAAAAAAAGAAATAAAGAAATAAAGGGGCTGTGATAGATAGATAGATAGATAGATAGATAGATAGATACGAACAGAAAAAAGATAGATTGATAGAGAGAGAGAAAGAAGGAAAGAAAGAATGATGATGTGATAAATAGATAGATAGATAGATAGAGACTGAGATATATAGATAGATACTAACAGAAATATATATACATGTGTGTGTGCGCGTGTGTGTGTGTGTGTGTGTGTGTGTGTGTGTGTGTGTGTGGAGAGAGAGAGGGGGAGGGAGAGAGAGGGAGAAAGAGATAAAGTGTGTCAGAGAGACAGAGACAGAGACAGAGTGCGCTAATTAAAGATTTAAAAAAACTTGTATAGCAATATTTAAAACTGGTAAATATATATAATATATATATATATATATATATATATATATATAGCAAATATATGCACCTCCGGGTGCAAGTATTTAAGTTTAACAACTGAACTTACTCTTCTATCACTCTCGTCTTTCATTGTTATTTTTTCTATTTAAGTATTTAGTTAAAAGAGGAAGTAAAGAATAAAATGACAGTTATTTTTTCTTGTTAATGGATTTCATTTAAGATTCATTGAAGAGATTTTTGCTTATATTCATTAAAATAAAACCAAACAGTTAGAAATCAATAATACTAAGCACATATTTATTAAAATCAAATTTTTAATATTAATATGCAAATTAGCCTTCCCATTCATGCTGTAAACTGCTATTTTGTTGTATATATAAATATAATTGCATATTGTTAGTATGTAGACATGGTTAACAGTATTAATAAAGTAAAACAATTTTATTAATAATTGAGGTTTAAATAAAAATTAATTCATGGTGAATGTGATGTCAATAACTAAGGGAATTGTGACTTGAGTAGTGACTTAGTTTCGGTTACAGACAGAAAAACACACAATCTCCATTATAAGAAGATATATATGGTGTTAAATCTTCATGTATTTTCATATATATTTCAATTGATGAAATAATTTACTTGAAAGAATGACTAAATATTCTTTTCATGTCAAATACCAAAGATTTTCAAAAGACATTTAAGCTGCTGTAATAATCAATTGTGTGACCTTTATTTCCGAAGTGGTAGTATCTGTTAGGGTCCCATATATAGGTTAAATAGAACAAAATATGTTCTAAAAATGTGTTTAAATAAATTGAGTTTTTAAAAAGAGATTAGCCATCAAGAATGAATAAAACAAATCGTCTTCGGCATAAAATGACCCAAAGGGTTTTACATGCCGTAAAATCCAACCAATCAACTTTTTTCTTAATCATTACCTTCAGTCATTTTTTATAGGTCTTTAAATTGGGAAAGTTAATAAACATATGAAAAAGAAAGAAAGAAAGAAAGAAAGAAAGAAAGAAAGAAAGAAAAATTATTTTTAGCAAGCCTCTTTGGGGTTCAATAATAACTGATAAGTGGCAACTTTGAAAATTTTGGTTAGATTTGAAAATAATTCCTATACCTCAAAATCAAATAAAAACACGTTGAAATCGGTCTGTTTTCACTTTACACATTTTTCACTTTACACATTTTTCTCTTTCTCTGAATTTTTTAGATAAGGATTGATAATTAGTATTACTAGCAAATATATGCACCCTCCGGGTGCAAGTATTTAAGTTTTAATGTGATGAAATATCGTATTAAATTAGAAAGTCTAATAAGAAGGCAGATAAAAAGATATGTAACAGAGTGGGGGTATAATAGAAAAATAGAAATGAAACTTACTCTTCTGTCACTCCAGTCTTTTATTGCTGAATTTTACTTATTTAACTATTTAGTTAAATTAGGAAATAAAGAATAAAATGACAGTTATTTTATCTTGTTAATGGATTTCATTTAAGATTCATTGAAGAGATTTTTGCTTATATTCATTAAAATAAAACCAAACAATTAGAAATCAATAATACTAAACACATATTTAATAAAATCACATTTTTAATATCAATATGCAAATTAGCCTTCCCATTCACACTGTAAACCGTTATTTTTTGTATATATAAATACAATTGCATGTTATTTGTATGTAGATATGGTCAACAGTGGCTTCGACCTCTGGACCATTGCTATAATTAACGGCGTCGATCCCAGGGAGCCATCCCCCCAGGCAACAACTGCCCCCTTGATTTAAAGGGGCAGGGCTGGGTTTATTGCCCAGTGCCTGAGGCGCCCCCCTTGAGGGGAATGCCGACGGGATCGACGCAATTTTTCACCCGCCACCCCATGAGCTTCGGATTGTGGGAGGTCCCACGTTAATAGGGCCTTCGTGCTTGACCCGTACATTAAATTAATAAATTAATGCGTAATTAAAACAATCTTAATCCCTTAAAACCGTAACCCAATTCGCAAAATGATAATTTATAGACTGTAGTTAAACTGTCATTGGGTACCACCAAAAAACTTTCCGTTTTAATTTTCCGACCTAAATCAGAAGTCAGCCAGATACAGACCGTTGAAGTCCTTTGACCAGAGAAGCGGGAAAGCCGAGAATCACGTGAAGTCACGTGAGAGCTAGTGAAATCATCAACACCTGCTCGGATGTCAGATGAGAAGCGTGGGCTCACTTGTACACGCGCGCTGTGTTTAGTTAGTTTAGTTAAGTAAATAAAAGTTTAAAGAAATAATATGGTGATGTTGACGCATGTCTTGGCAAAAAGACTGACCAAGAAGAAGAAATGAATCAAAGACGAACAACCAACAAAATAGAAGTCAAAGCTAGCCGATTGAATGACCAAACAGACGAAGAGGTAAGTAATGCAAATATGCATATCATCTCTCTGTCTACCTGTCTATCTCTCTCTCTCTCCCTCTCTAGTGAAAGAACTTCTATTGTGTATATACCAAACATGGGTATATATGTATGAGTATGTAACACACATAGCATAGTAGATAGAGGAGTTAGGTTAAGACAGTTCTAAGTGACAGTTATCTATAGACTGTAGGTTCAATCGTGATCAGGGGCAGCAGTAACATAGAATGATAATTAATACAGGTTAACACCTGTACCCCAACTATGGTTAGCGGAATGAGAACAGGATACTCCCGTGGATTGAATAAAGGGTTAGGTTCAAACTTCCGTGATAGCTCCCGATTACGACAAGAAGGTTCCAGATTACGACAATAAGGTTCCCAAGTTCGAAAAAAACCGAGTTCGAAAAAAAGGTTCCTGAGTCCGAGATGGTTCCCGAATCCGACAAGAAATACACGAAGAAGGTCGGAGGGCACAGCAGCCGAAATGTTGTACAGATAACTATAAAGATGAGGACAATAGTCCGAATAATACAAATAATTCTATATTTTTCTCTTTTGCTACTTTTTTTCTTCTCCTGACCTCCTTTCTGATACTCTATCTTCATTATTATCTTCAATGGAATGATTTGAATCAATGAAATCTCAATAAATTTTACCTGCATTTATCCCAGTCTCTGAATCAAAATCTTCTTAAAATTATCGTTTTTGCACAGACAAAGAAGATTATACGGGGTTTTCTTTTTTTTCAAATCCAGACGAAAAAAAAAAACAAACAAAACAAAAACAAAAAGACGAAACAAAACTAAAAATTGAAGATATTCGTGTCTATTAATAATAAAATTAAGTTTTTCGTTTTGTTTACAGAGAAGAAGAAAAAAAGGAAAAAAAAAATGTCTGTCTCTTTCGTTTGGGAAAAAAACGATCCATCTTTAAGTGCAAAAATCTATTCATAAGATTTAAGTTTCCTCAAAGACAATTTCCCGATGTTTGTTTGTTTGTTTGTTTGTGTGGTCCCCCTCCCCAATCGTTGTCATGGAAATATTTCAAGATAGCCCCATTGCCCTCCATTCGACATTTCTTTTGTATTCAGGAGACTGTCAATGGATATAGCAGCAATTTTATTGCTATTCTCTTCACTCTGTGAAAAATGACAAAGGAAGCAAAATAATCGTCATTGTTAATACAATAATACGAGTTTAATTGGAATCTGACTTCTATTCAAATCATGGTTTGGATAATAACACTGGCAATGAATATAGCAGCCTAACTCCAGCACTGTATGAAAAGACAATGGAAAAACTCGAAAAACCTGGATTTAATATCCTCAAAGACAATTTAACGATGTTTTTTTGTTTGTTTGAGGTCCCCCTCCCCAGTCGTTGTCATGGAAATACTTCAAGATAGCCCCATTGCCCCCCATTAGACATTTCTTTTGTCTTCACGAGACTGTCAATGGATATAGCAGCCATTTTATTGCTATTCCTTGCGCTCTATGAAAAATGACAAGGGAAGCAAAATAATCGTCATGGTTAATAGAATAATACGAGTTTAATTGGAATCTGGTTTCGATAACAATACTGACACTGGATATTGCAGCCACTCTCTTGCCCTTCCCAGCACGGTATGAAAAGACAATGGAGCAAAAGGCTGTCAAGGTTTTCAATGTTAATACAATAATACGAGTTTAATTGGAATCGGAATTTTATTCAAGTCATTGTTTCAATAACAAGACTGTCAATGGATATAGCAGCAACCCTCTTGCTATTCTAAGCAAAGTAATAAAAGGTCAATGGAAAAACAGTTTAAAATTTAAAGATTCAGTTTCCTCAAAGACAATTTGCCGATGTTTGTTTGTTTGTTTGTGTTGTGGGGTTTTAAGGGGTCAAATAAGAACAAAACGACGGGTAACAAATGTAGAAAAATGTATTAACAAAAGAGTAGACAATTACAGTACAGAGAAGTGGGAATTACGTCCGACAAATAGAGTTATGAGCTGACTCTCATTGGCTTACTCTCAAGCCATAATTGTCCCTGTTACTTATAGTAACCGTCGGCGCATTCCATTAGTATATAGGGTATATCACCTATAACAGTTTGTTTGTTTGTTGCGCCTACCCCAGCCTTTGTTGTCATCGAAATATTTTAAAATAGTCCCACTGTTCTCCATCCGACATTTCTTGTATCTTTAAAAGACTGACAAAAGATATGGTAGCCATTCACTGCACAGTATGAAAAAAAGACAATTTTTAAAGGTTAATACAATAATACGAGTTTAATTGGAATCTGACTTCTATTCAAGTCATGGTTCGGATAAAAAGACTGGCAATGGATATAGCAGCAACCCTTTCTGCCATTCACAGCACAGTGTAAAAAGACAATGGGAAAACTGGAAAAACTGTTCCAACTTTCAAATCTAAAGATATAGTTACCTCAAAGACAATTTCCAGATGTTTTTGTTTTTTTGTTTGTTTGTTTGTTTGTTTGGTGCTCGTCCGCAGTTAATGTCATAGAGATATTTCAAGATAGACCCACTGTCCTTCATCAAACATTTCTTTTGCCTTCACAAGACTTTCAATGGATATAGCAGCCATTTTATTTCTATTCCCTGCACAGTATGAAAAAAGGACAATTATCAAAGTTAATACAATAATACGAGTTTAATTGGAATCTGACTTCTATTCAAATCATGGTTTGGATAACGACACTGGCAATGGATATAGCAGCCTCACTCCAGCACTGTACGAAAATACAACGGAAAAACTCGAAAAACCTGGATTTTATATCCTCAAAGACAATTTAACGATGTTTGATTGTTTGTCTGTTTGTGTGGTCCTCCTCCCCAATCGTTGTTATGGAAATATTTCAAGATAGTCCCATTGCCCTCCACCAAACATTTCTTTTGCCTTCAAAAGACTGTTAATGGATATAGCAGCCATTTTATTGCTATTCCCTGCACTCTATGAAAAATGACAAGGGAAGCAAAATAATTGTCACGGTTAATACAATAATACGAGTTTAATTGGAATATGACTTCTATTCAAGTCATGGTTTTGATAACAAGACTGTCAATGGATATAGCAGCCACCATACCGCCGTTCCCAGCACAGTCTGAAAAAGTCTATGTACAAACTGGAAAAACCGTTCCAACTTTCAAATCTAAAGATTGTCATGGAAATATCCCAAGATAGTCCCACTGTCCTCCAATCGATATTTCTGTTGTCTCCCGAAGACTGTCAATGGATATAGCAGCCATTTTACGATCATTCCCTGCAGTCTACAAGGGAAACAAAATAATCGTCCTCGTTAATACAATAATACGAGTTTAATTGGTATCTGGTTTCGATGACAACACTGACAATGGATATAGCAGCCACTCTCTTGCCATTTGCAACACAGTATGAAAAGACAATGGAAGCAAAAAGGTTTTCAATGTTAATACAATAATACGATTTTAATTGGAATACGAATTTTATTCCATTCATCATTTCACTAACAAGACTGGCAATGGATATAGCAGCAACCCTCTTGTCATTCACAGCACAGTGTAAAAAGACAATGGGAAAACTGGAAATACCGTTACAACTTTCAAATCTAAAGATATAGTTACCTCAAAGACAATTTCCAGATGTTTTTTTTTGTTTGTTTGGTGCTCGTCCGCAGTTATTGTCATAGATATATTTCAAGATAGACACACTGTCCTTCATCAAACATTTCTTTTGCCTTCACAAGACTGTCACTGGATATAGCAGCCATTTTATTTCTATTCCCTGCACAGTATGAAAAAAGGACAATTATCAAAGTTGATACAATAATACGAGTTTAATTGAAATCTGACTTCTATTCAAATCATGGTTTCGATAACAACACTGACAATGGATATAGCAGCCACTCTCTTGTCATTCCCAACACAGTATGAAAGACAATGGAAGCAAAAGGTTTTCAATGTTAATACAATAATACGAGTTTAATTGGAATCCGAATTTTATTCCAGTCATTATTTCACTAACAAGACTGTCAATGGATATAGCAGCAATCCTCCCGCCATTCCCAGCACAGTAATTAAAAGTCAATGGACAAACTGGAAAAACAGTTCAAAATCTAAAGATTCGGTTTCCTCAATGACAATTTCCCGATGTTTGTTTGTTTGTTTGTCTGTTTGTTTGATGAGCCTCTCCCTCCCAGCCTTTGTTGTCATAGAAATATTTCAAAATAGTCCCTCTGTCCTCCATCAGATATTTCTTGTATCTTTCAAATACGGTCAATGGATATAGCAGCCATCTTAATTCAATTCCATGTACAGTATGAAAATATGTAATACCAGTAATAAATGTAACAATGGTTTAAAAATGACTGTAATAATTAAATTATCATACTGTGGTATATCCACAAGTTCTGCTAGTCAAGATTATTATATTTTTTACATATTGAACTATTTAGCGATAGCTCTTAAGTAAACCTATCAAATGTTGTAATAGTTAAATTATCATACTGTGGGTATATCCACAGGTCCTGCTAGTCAAGATTATTATATTTTTTACATATTGAACTATTCAATTAAGTATAAATATTTATATTTAATTTCGATAGAGATTTTTTTTTCAAAAATCCTACATTAATGGAGAATCTTCTTATTTATTGATGTAGGTTAACTCTCTGACATCCAAACATTTTTTTTGTGTTATCTGCGTTATTCGGACTATTGTCCTCATCTTCATTGTTATCTGTACAACGTTTCAGCCGATATGCCCTCCGGCCTTCTTCAGGTATTTCTTGTCGGACTTGGGAACCTTCTCGGACTCGGGAACCTTCTTTGCGGACTCGGGAAGCTTCTTGTCGTAATCCAATTGGACACATGGCCTAGTGGATAAGGGAGTTAGGTTAAGACAGTTCTAACAGTTATCTCTAGACTGCAGGTTCAATCCTGGTCAAGTGCAGCAGTAACATAGAATAATAATTAAGACAGCTTAACGCCTCTACCCCAGCTATGGATAGCGGAATGAGAACAGGATATCCCCGTGGACTGAATAAAGGGTTAGGTTCAAAGTTCCGTGATGGCTCCCGATTACGACAAAAAGGTCCCCGAGTCCCTCAAGAAATGCCCGAAGTAGGCTGCAAATACAGAGAAATATTTAACTTTCAAAGAAATTTTTTTTAATTTTAAAAGTCTTTTGAGTTTTGGTCGAAATAAATTTATTACAGAATGACGGTTTGTTGCGTTTTTTCCTTTCTTTGAAAGCTATAACCGTTAATTTTCATATGCGCGTTTGTTTACGAAAAGCAAATGACGTGATCAATGCATGTGCAAAAATGGAAGGCGAAGAACATATAATGGCGCATGCTTTAACGTGAATAAGCGGAGAACAAAAAGTTAATAATTTTTGCACATGCATTGATCACGTCATTTGCTTTTCGTAAACAAACGCGCATATGAAAATTAACGGTTAATAGCATCAGATTCACACAACCACTATACACTTAACATCTTTCATTTTGTCCCTCACATAAACATTATCTAACAGTGTCCTGAAGATGGTATAAAATACCGAAATACTTAAGTATTGACACTAAAAATTGTTTCCTGATCGTAACATCCTGTGTTTGTTATATTTTTAAAATATTTTCTTTTCATATTGTCGGATTAATTTCCTCACCGTATTTCCATATATATATATATATATATATATATATATATATATATATCATGAACGTGTCCAGGAAAACCGCTGGCGTAATCAATAAAATGTCTATGATCTTGTTAGCAGAATGAGAGATAATTAACCTTAATTAAAGATCAGATTAAATTCATCTCATTATTTCCAAAAATGTCTGCCGATTTTTTTATTCAAATGTTTCAGTTTATAATTATAACTTTAGAAAAAAATAAAATTAAACAAATTCCAACAAATCTTAAAACATTGAATGAATAGTGATAAGTTCTATTTGTATTATTGGACCATATGACATTTAGGCACCCCATTTGCGATCTCGTTTCATAAGGACATTTTTTTTCATTTACACCGTCAAAATCCGGTTGTTTGTTAGGGTTAGGGTTAGGGCTTAGGGTTAGGGGTTAGGGTTAGGGGTTAGTTTAGCGTTAGGGTTAGGGGTTATGCTTTGGGGTTAGGTTTAGGATTAGGTGTTAGGGGTTAGGGTTAGTTTTATAATTAAAAAAAAACTCTAAAAATCGTCTGTTAACAAACAACCGGATTTTGACGGTGTAAATGAAAACAATGTCCTCATGAAACGAGATCGCAAAAGGGGTGCCTAAAGGTCATATGGTCCGTATTATCAAATAAGTAAGTAAAGTTGTCGGGGTGGCCTAATGTCGGTATCAGCCAGACACTAGCGCTAGACCAAGGAGATTATTTTAGCATCTGAGGTGGAGCGCCACACCTACCATCAGCTCCTCACTTTACCGCACACAAGGTCACTTTCTTAAGCGGAGTTTAACGGGTTTGAATTCAGAGTTTTCCTTCTCCTAGACTGGTTACCTAACCAAGGTTAAAGAGCCCAGACTTCCCTGCTATTTACCCAAAGCTGGAGGGAGAATTGGGGCCATACCTTTCCCAAGGGTATTAGCGCTATGTGAAATTCAAACAGCTTCGTCCAGGATTTGAACTCGGTTCGACCAGTCCATTTCCTATGACTCTAACCATTAGACCACGTGCCTCCTTTTTTTCTTATATATGTGCTAAAAGGCGGTGGTTTAGGGTCTTTAATGTCCTGGGTATGTCGTTAAACTTCACCTCATGGGGAAATTTCAATTTTGGATCTTTGGGGAGCGTGGAGTTCCCCCTCATTGCCCTTACTCGACCGTGATCCGGAGTGGTAGTACCTGTTAGGGTCCCTTCTATAGGTTAAATAGAAGAAAATGATTTTTAACAGAACTGATTTTTGAAAAAAGAATGGTAGCCCTCCAGAATTTATAAATCAATAACAATATCTTCGGCATAAAATAACCCAACAAGAGTTGACATGCCGTAAAATCTACCAACAAACCAACAACTGTACAACCTGTGCATTGGATTTGTGAAGGTGTACGAAATTCTAGGCGTTTGCACAATTTCCCATGGATTACCGTTCCTACCCTGTCATATTTGTTTTCTATCATTTTAGTATTTAATTGTTGAACCATTTATTGAAACATGTTATTATTCTATCAATCAAATAAGTATGAGATTATTTTAAGATTGAACCTGAGATACGCCCCCCCCCCAAGAGAAGACTCACGGGGGGGGGGGTCGTAGGGGTTATGGCGTTTATTACTTTGTGACATATGTTAATTGTCCGATGAGAATGTTCCGTGTCACGAAGATGATCTGTATCTCAAGTTGAATTGCGATCAGTCAATAATCGTCTTGGTTGTGCGGCTCAAAATGAATTTATTGTTGAATTTGGTTGATCTAACACAATGTTAGCGACAACAGTGCGTGAGACGAACAAAGAAAGTGAAAGAGAGAGAGGATGAGAGAGAGAGAGAAAAAAAAGGGGAGAGTAAGGAGAGAGAAATAGAAAGAGAGGGGGTAGAGAGAAAGAAAAAGAGAGAGAGAAAAGAGGTAAGGAGAGAGAAAGGGAAAGAGAGGGGTAAGAGAGAAAGAAAAGAGAGAGAGAAAAGAGGAGAGTAAGGAGAGAAGAAGAGAAAAAGGAGAGTAAGGAGAGAGAAAGAGAAAGAGAGGGGGAGTGAGAGAGAAAGAAAAATAGAGATAGAAAAAGAGGAGAGTAAGGAGAGAGAGAGAAAGAGGAGAGTAAGGAGAGAGAAAGAGAAAGGGGAGGGTAAGGAGAGAGAAGAAAGGAGAGAGTAAGGAGAGAGAAAGAGAAAGGGGAGAGTAAGGAGAGAGAAAGAAAGAGAAGAGAGGAGAGAGAAGGGAGAGTAAGGAGAGAGAAAGAGAAAGGGGAGAGTAAGGAGAGAGAAAGAGAAAGGGGAGAGTAAGGAGAGAGAAGGAGAGAGAAAGAGAAGGGAGAGTAAGGAGAGAGAAAGAGAAAGGGGAGAGAAGGAGAGAGAAGAGAAAGGGGAGAGTAAGGAGAGAGAAAGAGGAGAAAGAGAGAAAGAGGAGAGTAAGGTGAGAGAAAGAGAAGGAGGAGAGTAAGGAGAGAGAAAGAGAAAGGGAGAGTAAGGAGAGAGAAGAGAGAAAGAGGAGAGTAAGAGAAAGAGAGAAGAGAAGAGTAAGGTGAGAGAAAGAGAGAAAGAGGAGAGTAAGGAGAGAGAAAGAGAAAGTTGATCAAGCCCAATGCTAGCGACAACAGCGTCTGAGACGAGAAAGTGAGAGAGAGAGAAGGGAGAGAGGGAGAAAGAGAGAGAATGAGAGAAAGAGGAGAGTAAGGAGAGAGAAAGTGAGGGAGTGAGATATGAAGAGAAAGAGAATGAAAGTGTGAGAGAGAGTGTGTTTTAGAGAGAGAAAGTGAAAGAAAGAGAGAAAGGGGGTAAAGGCCTAAAAAATGCTAGCGGCAACAGCGTGTGAGAAAAGACGAACAAAAGAAAGTGAGAGAGAGAGAGGATGAGAGAGAGAGAAAAAAAAGGGGGAGAGTAAGGAGAGAGAAATAGAAAGAGAGGGGGTAAGAGAGAAAGAAAAAGAGAGAGAGAAAAAGAAGAGAGTAAGGAGAGAGAAAGGGAAAGAGGAGAGTAAGGAGAGAGAAAAGAGAAAGAGAGGGGGTAAGAGAGAAAGAAAAAGAGAGAGAGAAAAAGAGGAGAGTAAGGAGAGAGAAAGGGAAAGAGGAGAAAGGAGAGAGAAGAGAAAAGGGAGAGGGAGAGAAAGAGAAAGAGAGGGGGAGTGAGAGAGAAAGAAAAAGAGAGAGAGAAAGAGGAGAGTAAGGAGAGAGAAAGAGAAAAGGGGAGAGTAAGGAGAGAGAAAGAGAAAGAGAGGGGGGTGAGAGAGAAAGAAAAAATAGAGATAGAAAAAGAGGAGAGTAAGGAGAGAGAAAGAGAAAGAGAGGGGGTAAGAGAGAAAGAAAAATAGAGATAGAAAAAGAGGAGAGTAAGGAGAGAGAAAGAGAAAGGGGAGAGTAAGGAGAGAGGAATAGAAAGGAGAGAGTAAGGAGAGAGAACGAGAAAGAGAGGGGGAGTGAGAGAGAGAGAAAAGAGGAGAGTAAGGAGAGAGAAAGAAAGAGGAGAGTAAGGAGAGAGAAAGAAAAAGGGGAGAGTAAGGAGAGAGAAAGAGAAAGAGAGGGGGTAAGAGAGAAAGAAAAAGAGAGATAGAAAAAGAGGAGAGTAAGGAGAGAGAGAGAAAGAGGAGAGTAAGGAGAGAAGAAAGAGGAGAGTAAGGAGAGAGAGAAAAGAGGAGAGTAAGGAGAGAAATAGAAAGAGAGGGGGTAAGAGAGAAAGAAAAATAGAGATAGAAAAAGAGGAGAGTAAGGAGAGAGAAAGAGAAAGGGGAGAGTAAGGAGAGAGGAATAGAAAGGAGAGAGTAAGGAGAGAGAAAGAGAAAGAGAGGGGGAGTGAGAGAGAGAGAGAAAAAGAGGAGAGTAAGGAGAGAGATAGAGAAAGAGGAGAGTAAGGAGATAGAAAAAAAGGGGAGAGTAAGGAGAGAGAAATAGAAAGAGAGGGGGTAAGAGAGAAAGAAAAAATAGAGATAGAAAAAGAGGAGAGTAAGGAGAGAGAGAGAAAGAAGAAAGGAGAGTAAGGAGAGAGAAAGAAAAAGGGAGAGTAAGGAGAGAGAAAGAGAAAGAGAGGGGGAGTGAGAGAGAAAGAAAAATAGAGATAGAAAAAGAGGAGAGTAAGGAGAGAGAGAAAGAGGAGAGTAAGGAGAGAGAAAGAGAAAGGGGAGGGTAAGGAGAGAGGAATAGAAAGGAGAGAGTAAGGAGAGAGAAAGAAAAAGAGGGGGGGAGTGACAGAGAGAGAAAAAGAGGAGAGTAAGGAGAGAGAGAGAGAAAGAGGAGAGTAAGGAGAGAGCAAGAGAAAGGGGAGGGTAAGGAGAGAGGAATAGAAAGGAGAGAGTAAGGAGAGAGAAAGAGAAAGAGGGGGGAGTGAGAGAGAAAGAGAAAGGGGAGAGTAAGGAGAGAGAAAGAGAAAGGGGAGAGTAAGGAGAGAGAAAGAAAAGGAGAGGGTACGGAGAGAGGAATAGAAAGGAGAGAGTAAGGAGAGAGAAAGTGAAAGAGAGGGGGAGTGAGAGAGAGAAAAAGAGGAGAGTAAGGAGAGAGAAAGAGAAAGGGGAGAGTAAGGAGAGGGGAATAGAAAGGGGAGAATAAGGAGAGAGAAAGAAAAAGAGAGGGGGAGTGAGAGAGAAAGAAAAAGTTGATCCAGCACAATGCTAGCGACAACAGCGTGTGAGACGAGAAAGTGAGAGAGAGGGGAGAGAGGGAGAATGAGAGAAGGGGGAGAGTAAGGGGAGAGAGGGACGGACACAGGCGCAAACCCCTCACTCACACACTCTTTTTCTATCTTTCTCAATCAAAGTCGCTGTCTCATTTCTCTCTCTCTCTCTCTCTCTCTCTCTCTCTCTCTCTCTCTCTCTCTCACACACACACACACACACAGACACACACACACACACACACGCACACACTTTCTCTCTCTCTATCTATCTATCTCTATCAATCTTTCTATCTCTATCTCGCTTTCTCTTTCACATACATACTCACCCTCTTTGCTTCTGTCTGTCTGTCTGTCTGTCTGTCTGTCTCTCTCTCTCTCTCTATATATATATATATATATATATATATATCAAAGTCCCATTCTGTTTATAGTCAAAAAGTATTATTAAAATACACACGCCTTGATGATGGCCTAGGGCTCCGAAAGTTTTGGAGATTATTAACAAATATACAAAACGTATTTACCATGCTTTATGTTCTGAATATTATTAAGAGCTGGGGGTTTTAATTTTCTAGTTAAGCCCTTGAGTAATTCGAGTCTTATTATTTTTTTTTACTATTGGTATATATATATATATATATATATATATAATATATATATATATATATAAAGATCGGATCTAAAGAGCCGGATCTTAGCACTGAAGAGCACTAAGTAAAACTTTTAGTAGGTTTATCTGACTCATTAGGTTTGTCTTTATTATTTGCTCTACTTAGGTATTGAGCACTTTTTACTTATTAGCTTTAGTTTCCTGGCGGTTTTGTATGAATATATATATATATCTTATATACATATATATACATATAAATTGTTTTTTCTTTTGGCCAAATATTGTACTAATAGATTATTTTTGGTTGGTACGACTATCTTGGTCTTTTCTTTTTTTACCCTAAATTTTTTTCTCCCCAGTTGATGTTTGGTAGTATATTTTTACAATCAAACTATTTACATTTATTTTTATAAAATAAAAATAAATGTTCACTCTGATGAAGGTCGATTCTTGTATGTGTGCGAGATATTTTCACACACATAAACTGACCGAAACACATGTGTAAGTGATATCGATTAATGTGATATCGATTAAATTCATTTTATCCATTTACTTTTCTTTTCATTACTCATTTTTCCTCATAGTGTCGGATTCAATTCCTTTTCCATTTTTACACACACATATCCCAGCTATGGGTTAAATAGTAGGGCAGACTGGGCCCTTCAGCCTTGGGTAGGTAACCAGTCTAGGAGAGGGATAACTCTGAATTCAAAATTCCTGAGGTCGGTCGTTGATTGGGTTTGTGGCAACCCTTGATGCACCAATTCTTTCCTATCGACTGTGCCAAAAAGTGTGGATGGTCCAACACAAGCCTTCACCACTATAAACAAATCCCTGACTGGGAGTTCATTGTGTGTATGAACCCTCATACGTCGATAATCGACAAGAGAGTCCATTTATATATATATATATATATATATATATATATATATATATATAGTGAAAAATTTTGTAAAAACACAGGTTTAAATAAAATGAGTGATATTTATTCAGCGAATGCTGCAGTGTTTCAATCTGTTTAGTAGATCTTCTTCAGGGATTTTGTTGATATACGGAAAAGTAAAATGTATTTTACGCGTTATCACTTCAAATATCAAACATCTTGCCCCAAGGAAGGCCGTTTTCTTTGTATACTTTTAAAAAATTATATTTTTCTATTATTATTATTTTATTTCATGTTTAAGATAATAATAAATAGAATACAATATGTTCATGAACAAACTCCTGGCCGA